>SMGT01009370.1:104201-138392 GCA_004794575.1 Lanistes nyassanus
TGTCACAGACACCGGAGGTCGCTTCTCTCGGTGAAAGGACGATTTATGAAGGAAGCAGCACAAGATGACGTGACGAGGGCATCATCTCAAGCCTAACATCTCCCTCCTTCGTTTCTCTACCCCCCACCTCCCATGCTTACATCTTTCTGCCCCTCTCCCGACATCTTTGTGACGTAGTTGTGACGACATCGTATCACCTTTTTCCACACTATACTCCCTTCTGGCGATTTCCCCCCAAAAAGAATTCCACAGCAAAAAAAAAAAAAGTCCTGAGTTATCGGTACATTATTAGTATCGTATTATTATTAGTTCCTTAAGAGCAAAAATTTATTATTGTGTCTGGAATATCAACTCTAAGTCTTTATTACATGCACACGCCCTGCAAGCTGAAGATATATTCCCATAAACAGAGGGTTATGACTAGACCTTGCGAAAGGTCACTCGTTCCGGGTCACAGGATCTGCCCGGCGTACGTGCCAACCGTGACGCCACAGCCCGCATGGAAGGGGCTGGTGGCAAAAGGGGGGTTAGAGAAAGAAACGGACCAATCTATCATCGCGAACTCTGCTGCTTTTCCTGTTTCCTTCTAGAGTCCTGATTGAGCTTTTGTGGCCTTCGCTAGGTATATAAAAGAGGTTAAGGTCCAGGTAGGCATGGCACGGCTTTCCACCTCTTTAACAC
Organism: Lanistes nyassanus; assembly: GCA_004794575.1. Lineage (NCBI taxonomy): Eukaryota > Metazoa > Mollusca > Gastropoda > Architaenioglossa > Ampullariidae > Lanistes > Lanistes nyassanus. Next base: position 104,883 of record SMGT01009370.1, read on the forward strand.
TAGGAACTGTACAGTGTTAAACTTCAATCAAGTGAAACAGGTAAGTTTTTGGTAACAAGTGTTTTGCAGTACATTTAGCCTTTATGTAATCGCATACCAGCAAAAATCCTACAGAATTCAGTTTTATAAACATGACAAAGTCACCGTAATTTTTTTCCCACCAATACATTTTTGTGATGATAATCAATAGCAGCTATTATAATGATTATTAAAATATCAACAAACAACAGGTTTGTAATGATGATAATGAAAACGGTTATATTCTGCGTGCAGTATCCTCAAGAACTCGACCGAAAAAAAACCCTTAACCACAAGCCAAAAGTAGTTGTCTAAATCCCAATGCTAAACTCTGAAATATCTGCGGTATGTTTTTGAAGGCAGACCTACAGATAAGCAAATAAAATGGAGCACATTATGTTTTTAAAGCGCAAAAGATCCGATCCAGCCAAACCCTGAAATCTTTACCCTTTGTTTCTGTAAAGAACAAAGGAGACAAACTGGATCTGTCTAGGCAATGATGTAGCCCCCTACTCCAGGAGCTTTTGTGCATTTATTTATTGTTTCACAAATGAATATCAAGTATGAATGCATTTGCATGAAGTGTTCACTAACCTTCAGAATCCACACGAGTGGATGTTGTTTTTTTTCCCCATAGGGAAGTTTGAGACAGGCCATTTGGCTTTTTCTCATTTTGGCGTTCTCTCATGTCATTTCAAGGTTCTGATTGATAAGACTTCCGGTCCCTAGCCTGTCTGTCCGACGTTGTTTATCTTAGCACGATTTACACGTTTCCTTATTCTAGGTAATGTTTCTATTTCGGAAGCACGCGTATTTTTAAAAGCACGTAAGCCACTTCCTGTGCTGATATTTAATGAAGCGCCACCTACACGGTGTATGAAAGAGCCACACAGCATTATGTGGATGTAAATTGAAATCTTTAGTTTTCTTAATACAGAGGTAGAATATTTCAGGCGACTCAGTAAGCAAGTTGATCTTTGCTTTTCTGTTTTAAAAAAATGAATACGACAGTCGGTTAGTCGTCATCAGTAGATATTTTGCTTTATTGCTGTGACAGTTTTATTTAGCCTCAGTCCTGCAAATCCTCAAAATGTTCCCAGTTTATTTCCTAGTCAAACATCTTCTTTTTTAAAAAAAATGTTATACAGTTTAAATCATCCGGATCCTTTTGTCATTGAAAATGGAAACCAGACACGTAAGCTGTGCACAGTCTTTAATACTGCTGTCTTCAATACTTATGTGTGGTTTAAAAGTACGTGTAAAGTGCATTTACAGCAAAAGTGAGAAATAAATTCACACAACCCGTAAGCAAAGTCAGAAAGTTATATAGAAAGCATTATTCTGCTATGTCTATCATAGGATTTATTTAAAAAGAGCTTTATTATATAATCCAATAGTCGAAAACATTCGTAATTTGAGCGGCTAATTAATCAGTCGCACACACACTGCGCTCACACACTTGTGTTCAAATTTTAAAAGCAGTCAACCGGATGGGCAGCTTGGATTCTCACAAAAGTAAAATTAACCGATTAAACAATTAACACTAGAATGAAATAAGCATTAGTGGAAAGGTTTCGGAAGAACTCCAATATTTGTGCGTTTCAGAGAAAACAAAACAAGAACATGAATTTAACGGACAGCCTCTCGATGCGGAGACTGTTGCAAGTGCTAGGAATTCTTGCCTGCCTGTCCTTTTGTGCTGAGGCCCTCCTGAAATCACTCCCCTTGCCTAGCCAGCTGAAGCAATGCTACCAGAACTCACAGAACTATTCCACCCAGAACTACGTAGGTAGCATGTACTGCTGGTTCTGCGAATCCCCTCTTCGTGCTCAGATCAAAGGCTCACCTGCATTTATAGACCCACAGAAAGCCAGGTAGGTGCCATAAGAAATACCGATACTCAAAGGAAAGTATATAAGTACGAAAGGGGATGTTGCTTAAATGACATTCAGCATCGCATGTTCAGTGACGGAAAATGCGTGACACGTACATTTTCAAGCAGTCACTGCTAAACGGAGTCAGTAATCACCTGGTGTGTACAAAGATGTTCTTCTGTCGTTGGTGAGAAGCAGTTGTTTATTAAAGACCTATGGGGCAGTCTTGACGTCAACGTAACCAGAGGATTATTTGTTTTCTCGCAGTTACTTCCGCACGCTGTACAGCCACGTGGAGCCGTACTTTGCGCATGGCGGCCGAGTCAAGCGCCAGGCCAGACAATGTATCAGGAAGGAGTACCGCACGTTGACAGATGATGAGCGGCGGAGGTACCACAGTGCCATCAACACACTGAAACGAGACACGGTGAGCGAGGCGGAAACTGCTTTTTTTAAGGGATTGTGTGGGACGTGGAATAGAAGATAGATTTTACCATGAATGACAAAAAGGGCTAAAAAAGGGCCGCAGTTGAAGGGGAAAGCGACAGATGGAAACCGAAATGAAAACGCGAGAAAGAGGGAAAGGAAGGAACGAAAGACAGAAAGAAAAAGAAAAGAAAAACAAAAGAGACTGAGAGAAACAGAAAGAAGGAAAAAGAAGGGAAAAAAACAGAAGGAAAAAAAAGAAAAAAGAACTAAAGAAGAAAGAAACAAGACAGAAAAAGAAAAGAAAAAGAATCAAAGAAAGAATAAAGGAAAGAAAGCGTATTGAAAGCTGTGTGAGTGTGAGTGATCATGCGGTCGCGTCACACAATAGCCCACATTGTAGCGTTTGTACCTAGCTTGTACATTTACTTCAAGATGTATTATACGCGTAATGAGTAAGCCATTCTATGGGCATGCAGTTTGCTTCGGCACAGGCACTGAGGTGGTTGTAGTACAACAGGCGGTGTGGGTTGTGTGTTGTTGCAGACGGTAGAGCCCAACAAGTACGATGCCCTTGCTCTCCTTCACACCGGGGTCGCAACTTTCGTCGCGCACGGGGGCCCCGGCTTCTTGGGATGGCACAGAGTTTACCTTCTCTTGTGAGTTCTGTGTGCTGTCTGTTCCTTCTGCTGCTGAACAGCTTGCTTGTTTGGTAGACTACCCAGTCGCTGTCTTAAAATAAATAACATTGTTTTCGAGTGAAGATATCAAGATATCCAACAGGGACATGACGAGTAATGAGGGAGAGAATAAACAAGGTCAAAGTACGGTGTCAAGAAATTTTCACCTCCCACCGAAAAAAAGCCACGTAAAAAGACAGCACTGCATTGTTTTTACGCATTTGCATTACCCCATGGTTCAGAATTTTACGGTTTTGTGACCATAATTTGTGTAGAATATCTTGCTCGTGTCTCCTACTTAAGAAGGGTCAGCATTTTCGCGATGAGATTTAAAACCTCGTCTTATTTTGGGGAAAGCGTGTTTGTATACTTTAAATATGTTGGGGAGAGGGGTAGGTGGGAAGGTATAAGAGTATAAGTCAGTGCGCGTGACAGTATAATAAGGACAAGTGTGGGTGTTGCCACATGTTTCGGGGGTGGCAGTGGGGTCTAAGGGCTTGTACGAACTGCTCCTATTCACGGGTCCCTGTGTGCATACTCTTTCAAGACAGCACCTCGAATGATCCCCTATTTTGATTCCACAAGATCGTGTCGGTAAATTCTCACTATGGAATGAGAGTGCTGACAGAGTACGTAACGAGTGCAGTACATGTAGATAAGGAATCCATTGGTACAGGTACGAAGCTGCCCTGCAGGAAGTGGACCCGACCCTCTGCCTTCCCTACTGGAACTCCGCCATTGACGAGGGTCTCCAGAACCCTGCCCAGTCGCACGTGTTCAGCGCAGACTTCTTTGGCGATGGGGATGACGCCGTAGACACTGGGCCATTTGCCGGCTGGGTCACCCCTGCAGGTGTTCCCCTCAGGTAGGCGGGATGTCACGCACTGGATGTTTTGTACAGTTTCTCCTCGTTGCCGATAATACATTCTTTAGCATTCGCGCTCAAAGACCTAGCAACAAGATGGAGCGATGAGAGGGAGAGAGAGAGAGGTAGGTTTCCCTCAGAAATTTATTTATCCTCGTTTTCTGTCAAGACATTTTTAAAGAAAATATCCCGTCTATTCATTGTATATTTTATTTTACTGTCGTCTGCATTAACTTTACAACAGCCATATAGTTGCTACAAAAATCCATTTTGATAAAAATTGTCATTTTATGATGACTGGGGCTCAACGCTGACATTTAATCTGGGACATGTGGATACAAACGTTATACTACTCTTAACTAATAAAAACATATAACAGAGCTTGAGAATCAGATTTCTGACAATACTTCTTGTCTATTGTATTTAGTCTTTGATCTTCATTAGGTGGATGCTTCGTCCTTCCTGTAGGACTTTTTCCAGTTGCGTTTCTGTTGCTCAACAGTCGTAAAATAGGCACTCACCCCATACAATTAAAAAAAATCAACCCTAACTTTGTTTGCCCTGCACTAGTTGCATCATAACCACGTTCTCCAAGCGTTCGCGCCGGTGATGTTAACCCCTCCCTGTCTGTTCAGGCGCTCCGTGGGCCGCGACGGCCAGCTGTTTACGCGCCAGGGCATCGAGAACATCATGTCACGTGACACGCATGCCGACATCGCCCTGACGACAGTGGACCCGCAGTACGACCTGGAGTTCCACCACGGGGGCCCCCACATCTACGTCGGCGGCGACATGGGGATGTTGGACACGGCAGCCAACGACCCCATCTTCTTCATGCACCACGCTTTTGTCGACTACATCTGGGAGATGTTCCGCATGAAGGTAGCGACACCACCACCAGCAGCAACAAACACGTCTACACTATTATCGCAGTCTTTCTCAGCCAAAACGGAGCTAATTTTTCGAACTTTAGCTTGTTCCAAACAGTCAGTTGCTTTAAAATAGTTGATTATCCAATAATCTATAATGGTGGCATTATTTCTGACCACACGCAAAAAAATCTGGGTCTCACGCATTTCTGCTCAGACTGTGCGTATGGTGTACGCATTTTCGTAAAACCTAGCGCGATTTCTAGGAATAGAAAGGCGCTACAAATAGATCGCGGGTCTGTGTACTCAGGCACAGAACAGCAAATGTTACTCATTTTACCATGTGTGCGGTCCACTTCATGTGATAGGGCATCAGTTTTATGCTGGCGACCCTCACCAAGGAACACTCGCTGATAATCGTATTGGCTTCCTCTTCTCGCTCAGATGCGAAACCGAGGTTTGAACCCCGAGGAGTACCCGGTTGGGGAGATGAACGACTTCCACCTGCCCAGCGCCCCCATGGGCTTCGGCAACCTGACGCACGCCGAGGGCTACCTGGACGCCCTGACCGCCAGCTACGCCTACGCTCCGTCGCCCGAGTGCTCGGCCAGCCAGCCGGACTGCGGCTCCAAGTACCTGTCATGTGACGTGGCCCGCTCCCGCTGCCTCCCCATCGCCCCTTCCAACCCCCCGGACCCCGTGGTGGGGCCCAAGCCGCAGCCCTGCCCCCAGCCCAAGCCCCAGGCCTACCAGAACAGCTTCTGCGTGGACGGCGTGTGTGACATCGGCAAGTGGGTCTGGATCCCGGTCAAGATCGTGTCCAAACGGCCACCCGAGTTCAAGCACTACCAGTCGTACCCAGTCATGAACGGGGCCATCTCGCGCACCAACGACATCTACGCGCCAGCCTCCTACTCGGACGCCAGCAGGTGGGAATGGAAGATTTTTGTTCCAGGGTGTCAAGGCCGCTGTGCATGACAATCCACCCCATCATGATCTGTGTCGCAAACGACAAGGGTCAGAAAAGGGACAATGGATTTATATAGTGTTAAAACACTCATTGCTCAGAAATTTTTCCATCGGGGTAATAATTCTAGAACAATGCATCATCATTAACAGAAGCAATTCGTTTCATTTTTTTGTGTCCTTTCTTGCGGCCCCGACTAAGCATAATCGTACCAAACTTTGCTAAAATATGCGTGTCCTTTTCATGTAACAAGACATTTATGGGATGTTACAACTACATCCTAAGGCTGCTTTACAAATGTTGCTTTTAAATAACGAAACTTTTTCCCGACATGTCATTACGGAAACCCTTATCTTAGCGCAGTGTTACGATTGCAGTACAATGATGCTTTAGGAATTTCGCTTGTAAGCTATGAAAAAAAGTCAAGAATGTCACGTTTTCTTTTTCAAACCTCACCAGGCTCATTTCCCAATCGGAAGGACAACCAAAGAAGTACGAGAAGTGCTCCGTGGATGATGGCGTCGGCCGGATATTTGTGTCATCCATCGGCGTGGATTACGATGGCTCGTACAAAGAGTCCGCCATCATAGATCAGCGTCTGGCCTCATCCATCTCCGTGACCTACGTTGCCGTCAAGGACCCCGCAGTAGGTGGCGTCTCCAGGGTGAGTTGTGTTCGATTACGTTTAAGTATCTTTGTTAGGGCAAGGCAATGCGAGGCGATTCATTTTGTTCTTAACCGAAAGGTGGAGATGGGGTATGTAGAATAATAACCAGAGCAACAGGCATGTTGACTACGTAATGAAAAGCTAAACTACGATGGAAAGAAACAGAAGAATAGCAGGGAATTAGCAGGCTATAGAAATGGCAGACTACATTAGCTGGAAGCAGTGATATAATACTTTCCCTTAGCGGGGGATACTTGAGGAACATTTTAAATTCTCAGGCGTTTCGCCGTCCAAGTGCGCATACCGATTTTTTTTTAAAAAAAGGTTACAGTTTAAAGAATAGCTGAGCATCTACGAAAATCGCAGCACAGTCTTATTATTAAGAGAAGGAAATTAAAAACGTTTTGCTTGTGAAGGTATCATTTCTTCCAGTACCATAACAACAACAAAAAAAAAAACCCGAACAATTACAACAGAGCTGCATATTTCAGAAATGAAAATAAAAGTATGATTGTACTGAAAAGATGCTGGCGTGTTTAATCTTGTAAACCGACTTTCCTTTTTCGTGTCAGGCTGTACTCCGTGCTCATGACTCCTGCGGCCGTGTCTGCAACACGGCCTGCAAAATACCCAACACCAATCCAGCCCGTTACGAGCCGTGCTCAGGCGTCGTGGAAATCACACCCGAACAGCCGCTGCAGTATGGCTCTACCTACGCCAGCGCCATGCTCAACGTCTTTGACTATGCGTCCAACGGCGTATGCCCCTCGGTGTCTCTCGACAACTTCTTTGTTGCCTTCTACTGCGACTACATCGACCATCTACCCTGGGTGGACAAACCGGCACCTCACGTCCTTCACCCACCCACGCCTCCCCCTGCATACCCTGTCGGGCCAGCAACAGGAAGTAAGTATATCGAGATGATGTTAAGCCCAGGGTGGTGATCTGGCGCCAATTAAAAACAAATTTTATAATTTAATATGCGGGAATGCGATCTCCGATTGGCAAGGGTCCATAGGTTTCTCTTAATTTCAGAATTCGATGTACGGATGTCTCCGGCACAAAAATGAAAGGTGAATTCGGCCCACAAAGTTAGGTCGAGGGTAGAGGTAGCTCCGATATCTGCATCCAGGCCCAGATCTACAGTTACGAGAAATGAAAACATCTAAAAAAATAATTCCCATTTCACTATGGCGCGCCAAGCGTTTCATTTGAAAGAGTTCTGGAAAATTGGATACTTTGTTGTTGATGCATAGATCCTTTACTTGGACTAGTATAAACCGACGCGGTTTGTTGTCTACGATAGCCTTAAAAAAAGGCATAGTACCTCACAGGCGAGAAACGAATAGCGGTTATACATTACAGGTCGGACCTTATGAAATCTAAGAAAATTAATCCAGGTATGGTGTTTAAATGAGAAATAGACTTTTGGATCATATATGGCAAAAGTAACGGCCTAGTGACGTGGTCAAGTCTCGGCAACAGCACTATCATCTGTCTTTGTTTAGTATTTTCTTCCTTTTGTCTCTACCTCCCCCTTCCCTCCATACTCGCTTCCGCCCTCCCCTTCCTCGCTGCTCATTTCTTCACTTCTCCTCCCATCTGCTTTGTACATGAAAACTGGGCCGGTTTTTGTAGTTATCATCCACTTTTCGTTTCTAAAGCGTTATGTTCATAATGTGGGGACATGTTGCATGCGATCACGCCTGATGCGATCATAACTACTCCCCCATGCACATGTAGGGCAGGCACATAAACAGTTACAAAGGCAGCCACAAGAACTGCGAGCAGTTCATTTCTAAGGGAAGTAAACGCTTCCCAAACTGGATCACTCCAATGCTTTTACGGGACTCCTCGCACACGGGAGTACTCGCAGCGAAATACTTTTTGGTGACAAAAATTGGCCAGTTTGCTTCAGCCCAGCTTGCTTTTTGCCGCGAGGTCGCTCCTTGCTTTCCTTAATCGGACGATCCTTCGAGAGAGAAACTTTGGCGGACTCAGTCCTGCGTCCCGTAGCGCGTGCGCCCGCCTTTGGCACGGAAGTTTGTGTACAAAACTAGCCAGCGGAGCACTGAATTTAAACTGCAGATACAAAATTATGCTCTTTGTGTTTTTAAAAAAAATAAAACTAGGCATTCTCTTATAATGTCATGGTTACCGTCCAGGTTTTGATTTGTAAAGGTCTGTAAAGAGCTGTCCTGTGACAGCCATTCAAGTACATAGAAGAACACGTAGGTTTCGACAACATGTGGAATCAACATGTGCGATCTTTCTTGGACCAAGAAAGCTCACATACTCTTATTACAGTTTAGCATAGCCATGTCACACGGAGTGTATGGGAAACACGTACTATTCTCGTGTAAGAACGGCTCATCGCCTATGGCAGGCGCACGCGTTACGAAATGCAGGACACTGCCCGCTAAAGTTTGTCCCTTGAACAATCGGATGATTAAGTTCAGGGTTATCCCCCGCGCCGCAGCCGAGCAAAATGCGCATATGTACTCTCTACATTTGCGCTTGTGACTTTGGTTTTTCCAGAATGCCAACTGTCTCCGGAGTGCGCTATCGATGGTCCATGCATGAAGGGCAGTAACACCTACCAGTGCTCTAAGTATTACGAGATGCGCTCGTGTCTTGGCAACTGCAACTATTACGCCGTCTGCATATACGGCGTGTACTGGCCCCGCCGGTGTCCTCCCAACACGCATTTTGACGCACAAAAGGCCCGTTGTGTAGCCGGAAAATGCGCTTCCGGTGCAGATGCACCACATGGTCCAGCTGGCGGCTCTGCGCCAGTCAGCGCGGCACAAAATGACTTTTACGGAAGGCTAATCAGCTCTTACAATATCAGAGGCTAGAAAAACAGGTTGACCAGGTGTAAAATAGACGGGAAATGGAGATCTGTTTATTGTAACATACTGTTAAATTAGCTGCAACACACTATAACTATGCACGACATGCAGTATAATGAGATAATTACAAGAAAAACAGGTGACTGCCGCTTGGAGGAAAACCTTTCTTAAATTTAAAGCAAGGGAACTGGACCAAGCTAAGACATGACAAAGACAAAGGCAATCTACATGTTTCGGGGCACTACCCCTTCATCAGGACGACACAAAAACGACGAAAAAACGACAACAACGAAACCAGAAGAAAAAGACTTAGCTTCAGATAATTACAGGCTGCCTGAAGATACAAAACAACTTCAGGAATACAACAGACCTGTTTCTTTGTCCAGAATGTTCCGAAATATAGTGCACCTTTATGGAATGAAGCAAAGCTTAAAACAAACAAAGAAACAAACAAAAACACATACATGCCCTCAGCCTTGCTCACACATGTAAACGCCTTGATCAGATTCTTCTGCAATAATATAGTCACCGGTGCTATATGTACTTCCTTTTTTTAAACTTGTGTATAGACTTCAACAGCACATGAAACTTAGGTAATTCTATGTCTTAACCTACATTTGTAAGATGGTTAAGCAACGCTGTTTATGCAATAAAAATACTTCCGTGCCAAATGTCCCTTTTTCTATAAATGTGTATTTTTCATAATCATTGCATTCGGTGCATCTCTGTATTCACTATATCACTATGCATAATATAGAAACTATGACTACGCTTAAAAGTTGGAAAAGTGTAAGGATGTGACAATGTCTTGCTGTACTCTCCAATATGATTTACGTGGCTCAGGAAGTGTCATAATAAAAAAATAAGCCCAGCTGCATGACCACTGCGTTCTTATTGCCATTCCACTTGTAAACCCTACTCTGAGAGAGATACAATTAAGCTTTTAATGATAATAATTACAGACGAGTATAACTGATTGCTAAACATCTAATGAGGCCAACCGTTACCTGAGGAAGTCGTGTTGCCGTTGTTGGCTGCCTTTTTTAATTCTCATTGAGACTTTGCCATACACACCCACTCACTTTCCAAACCCGATGCCGGGCCCAGATTCCTACATTCAAACTAAAGCCACGACCTGTACCTTTCGTTTCCAGAGTGCCCCCTGTCTCCGCAGTGCACAATCACTGGTCCGTGCATGAGGGGCGGCAGGAGCCAGCAGTGTTCGAAGTATTACGAGATGCGCGCGTGCGTGGGCAGCTGCAACTATTACGCCATCTGCATTTATGGCGTGTACTGGCCCCGCCGGTGTCCCGTGGGCACATATTTTGACGCACGTTATACCCGCTGCGTGCCGGGCAGGTGCCCATCAGGAAGTGACGTCACGTTTGGCGGGCACGGAATCTCTGGACCTAGCAGACCAGTAGCCGCGCCCGTAACTGACTATTACGGACGACTTATAAGTGCTTTCAATTTCAGAGGATAAGAGGGCTGTTGGGAGTCATAAAACAAGCGTGTTCTTGAAAACACAATCGAGTATCACGAAATGACCGCTGGTCGCTACTCACAGTCGTATGAAATTAGGTAAAGGGGAAAAATTAATAATTAAGAAACCTCAAACCACACAAACTTCATTAACACATCATTTTCAAAAAGCAAAGTTCCTGACCTCAGTGATTCCTTAAATTTTTCTGCTCCTTAAGAATATAATTAAAGCCTTTTGAGCAAATAGTCCACTTGAAGTCCATAAGAATCCATCCGTACCACAAATCGCTCGATAATCACAATACAACGTGAAATAGTTGAACCAAACTGTCATGCAATATTGGTCCTTAACAGGCATTACTTCTAGGATTTAATGTTTTCAGATCTACTAAAGATAGCCTTCACATTAAACATTTAAACATGCCAAAGACAGCCTTCTGGAATATGCACTCATATTTTCAGCAAAAAATATCTATCGAACCAGTTGTCAGTCAAAAAATCAACAACTTTTGTCGTATCAGACTTATTTCGCCAAATGGACACCACTATTTGAAACCATCACTTTCGTATCCTACACATCAAATTTGTAAGCACAGTTTAAGTATCAAAGTTAAAAAAAATGGTGGAATCTGTTCCTGCGATCCTTGACATATAGACACTGCACGTCATAGGTGCGTTGAATCCGATAGATGGAGCTTCCTCTCCAGACAAGTATCTCACTTTCCTTCTGTTTCTTCTACCCTGTTCATCACTCTTTCACACAAACGTTCAACCACTCACAAACGCACAAGCACCCCGATAAAATTTTTCACAGCGTTTGAAAAAAAAATGGGTCAACAGTTCATTAATATTATAACCGCCGTTTCAGTCAAAAAATTCAATTTTTGCTCAAAACCAAACTATGCATAAGACTATCAAAAAAGAGCTGACCTCAAACTTACAGTTGCAATAAAATGTTTGTGTGCGAAATTGTCCTGTTATTTTTCGTTTTTATTATGTTTGTTTTCTTCGACCAGCAACTACGCTTTATTAAATTTAGAAAACCGTAGACGTTGGAGAATTTATAAAAGTTCATATTACTTGCATTATAGAACAACAGAGTGAGAAATATTTGTGAAAAATGATAAATAATATATATAGAAAACAACTGTTTGCTTGAAAACGCATAACGCCATTTCACTGGAGCCGTAAAGATCGCACTGAGGCTGTAAAGGTAACAGTTTTATAAAACCAAATGTAAACAGTTTTTAAGAACTATCCAAACTGTCTGCATTGAAGTATGTATCCGACTTCGCGGATCGCTGGTAGCGAGATTGTTCTTCCGTTCTCTGCCCTTTCCCCTCCCCTCTTTCTACCCTCCCAGCCTCTGCTCCTGTTTGTCGAATCGTGTGATCCCTGTCAAAGGGTCCAAAATTTGTCATTGAAGGGTTAGGTTCGGACAAACATTCGTCCCTAAGAACTCAGACTTGACCGGCCAGCGCTAACGCCACACGGGAAAGGTGTGGGCATGAGAGGACATGCGTCGAGACGACACTGGTCGTAAATCATAAACCACATAAAGTTCACTCGTGCGTTTAACTCTCACGAACAAGGAGACACGCAGGACAAATAAATGATGAAGTGGTGTAACAGGCAAACGCTACTCAGAGCCAGCATCAGCCCACTTGTTCACCTACCCATCCACCAAGCAACTATTCTGCCAAACAGAGACAGAACATTCTTTGGCTACGGCGTCTTTGCTAGCATAAACGCGTGAGCTTCAGAACTGACATGGAGGTAGAAACGCGCAAAACATAGTATGACTTCGCGGTATATTATCAATATTATCACACTCGCAAACATAGTATGATTTCGCGGTATATTATCAATATTATCACACTCGTGATTTACGCGTCGTTATCAAAAGGTATACTGTCTGTCTGATTCGTACAGACAGCACGAATGCACATGTTTAGAATTGGGACGGCGTGATACTTACGAGAGTAATAATCTGGAAAGGGAAGCAGCCCCTGCTTGGACTACGTTTGAATGTAGAGTTTTCTCCCTTTAATTATCAACGGCAGCAGCTCTTGGTGGCACTAAACCAGAAAGCAGAAGACATCGGCGTATCTGTGAAAGATTGAAACGCAAAAAGGAAGAAATTTGGAAGTTCTGAAGCATATCTTGATCTAGTGCTTATTGTTCTGTGGTATTTGCGCGTTCAGGCGTTTGCTCACGTTCTTTGACCTGCTATTCAGTCACCCAAACATATAACGCTGGCCACTTTCTTGGCTTTCCAAAGGTGCTGCCTGGAGATGAACTAATAACTAAAGCTATTTGCTGGGATGAGAAAACATAAAATACTGCATGGGAATTTTTCAGATTTGTTGAAATCGTAACTGTTTATTCCAGTTGTGTGTGTGTGTGTGCGTGCGTAAGATCGTGATTTAATGTGTCGTTTCATTCTTATCATTTTTGTTGAATGTGGCCATGCACATTTTCATGCAATTACCCTTCATCTCGAAAACTTACATAAAAAATACTACGTTTATTTCCTTTGCTCACTGGCACAGATTTTAGTTTTAGCCAAAACGTTTTCGAGCAAAGTTCGAATCTCTCTCTCTCTCTGTCTCTCCGTGGGAGTGCTGTCTACGAGAAAAGACAGGAGATGGGAGAGGAGAAGAGAGGGTTAACGCATGGAGCGTACAAATTGCACACTAACGTTGGTTAGGTAAATAACTGTCACAGTGTTGGATTTTACACTGCGTGCGGAGAACTACAAAGACAGGCCTGTGTACCAACTCGCTGCTGTTACACATAGGTTACGTGCCTTTGGTTCGTCTGCAAAGTGGAAGACTTAACCGTTATCTCACAACAGCGAAGGCTTTCACTGCGGAGGTTCTGAAAGCGAGAGAGCACTGCCGAGAACCTAACCCCTTCCACTCCTTCAACTGTCGGTAGTTACACAAATCTGTCTGCCTGCCAGTTTATGGGATCGGGATGTTTGTACATAGGGAGTCTTCCAGAGGTGTTGGCATTCCTCTGCGTCGACCGTCGCTTCTGTCATTACACCTGGAGCTCCAGAAACTCTTGTGTAATGCCGGGATTTCCAGGAGTCGTAGACAGGTCAGGGATGGCTCACGGTAACATCACATTTAAACCAAGCGCGAAGCATGCCTTACCAAAAACATTTTCCTTCTCTCTCACTGTTTTTTTTTCAAATATATGTTTGTCATTCCTCCCTATTCGGCTTTCTTTCTTTCAAGAGAAGGATGTGGCCACCGAAACCAAAAACACTGTTTCGATAGCCGTGCTCCTAGCCGAGAATGTGTGCCTGACCCATGGGTAAGGAAAGGTAACTCAGCGAAGGAAACGGGACGGGAACACACCCTCACGATGCTGGTCCACAGAAAAGCTGGAGTCTTAAAAATTCCCACTTCTAAGACCTAACAGTAGGTCCCAGGGCATCCTTTACCTTCATTTATCTATCCACCTATCCACCTATCTATCCATCCATCTATCTTGCTATCCATATATAGTTCCAAACACGTGTGGAAACACACGCCAAGTCATGCGCTCAGGTGCGGGTGCACATGCAGGCGCGCGCCTGTCTAGCAATGGTCTCATCACATAGATGTGTGGCGTGAATGTTGTAGTTGATGAAAGACGCAGATTGTTGTGGCAATCTCGGGCATTGATCTTAATGAACACCCGCTGATCGTGACGACATCATGTCGGCTCCTTCCCCTTTTCAAGAATCTGATCTGATCTCTGACGCGTATTAACTACGCGCAGCCTGCGCGCGTGCAAGTGAGCGGGTGCACGCTCCTTTTCGATCGTGCGAATATGCCTGTGTAGTTTCCAATAGTTTGCATTTACTTTAGAGCACCCACACTTCAGACACTTTCTTGCATGTTACTGGTTTCATACCCCTCTGGTAACGAAAAAGGATTATATATAAGAAAAAACTAATGAAGAGACTGAGATTTTGCTTTTGCAGTGAATATTCAATAAAGGCCAGCGTATATTAATGCACACTACATGGTAATCCACACACAGTAGCATAGCCGTGTTGCTGAGTGAGCGGACATAGGAACTGCATGAAAACACAACGCGGGGATTGAGTATTCTTTACTGGAAAATGGCTTGTTCATTTATCACGTGACTGAAGAGTAGTGACGACCCGTCATGCCCTGCCAGTTAGTGTTTATTTTGTTTTATTGTTTTAGTTAAACTTTTGTGCAACCGACTGTTATTATTCGTGCGACTGTTTTGAATTATCTCTCTAGTCATTGTGGCGCACTTTTCAAGTCGAATGTGTAAAAATCCCTAGCACTACAGACAAGAATCAAATTGATTTTTAAATGTAAACGTACGCTGAATAAAATATTTTCTTACCTTAATCCTTGACGTCTTCTCGAAGTTAGCTAAGCTCCAGCAGCAATGAGGTAACTGAAAGCCACTGTGCACAAACCCGCCTTTACGCCCTGTCACGTACGCCATTTTGGTCAGCTGAAGGTAGATGCGGAAACCCGTATGTAGTACTATTCCAACCTCGTCATGGTCAAAGGGAAACAACCTCATCAAACGCGAAATGCTTGAGCTACAAGTTAAGCATAGTTTTCCCTCTTCAACAAGTAAAAATGGCAGAACCGGGAATTCCCGAAAAGTGGGACGTGTGTGAGTTGTATGTCCCTGGTATTCATTCTTAGCAAAGATGGGACGTTTGAGTACGACCCTGGCATCGAATGTTAACAGTTTCTTTGAGAAATTTATACAACGATTTATCGACTGCTGCAAACAGCACTTACAATTCTCATATTACGAATAGCTCTGTCCTCTGCCACACAACAGTAAACCATGAAATGCACTTCCTTTTCACTGCAAATGTCTTCAGGATTTGAGGGTAAAACTCATATCTCCTGGTCACAAAGCACACACATCCCATCTAACCTTCAAACTCTTGTTTAATAATGTGTCACATCTCACTGGTCTCGCCGGATTTGGCTGGAGAGGGCGAAATGGCGTGTGGGTATATATCTGTGTGACGACGTATTTTTTTTTTAAGTGGTGGAGTATTTTCCTGTGGATATAATGAAGGTGTTTTAGAATAACCCTCTAGCTTGAATTATTAACTACTGAATTTCCATGCCGAAGGAGAGCTTTCCATTTTGCACCTCGACTTCTCCGTGACGATTTATCAGCGCCCTCTTGGTGTTACGGCAATTCTGATTGGTGCTTGCGTCACCAACCTGTTGTTTACCGTCTGGGCATTTGTGGGAAACATGGTGAGAGGCATGCTTGACCAGATATTTCAGGAACTATATGAGCCCTATTGTTCAGAAGACGCCTATCGTTCTGATGTTACATCGTCATGACAATAACTATAAGAGTCTGAAATAGTTAGCCTTGCCAGTACGGGTAACAGAGCATTTGCTATCCCAGCGTACAGCTAAAGGACATGACACGAAGTTTCAGTGACTGCAGTGACAATGAACACTTTGGAAGTTTGTGAAATAGAAACATTGATGACCCTAATTATAAACTGATCAACGCCGAGGAAGAAAGGCTAGAAAGAGAACAGACGCTGTTGAGTTTGCGATAACCTTACTGTGGGGTACATAGACTGGATGAGTGATGAGTTGTCAGCATAAGCTGTCTCGAATTTTTTTAATGTTGAAAAGTGTGTGGTAACGTTAGTGAAAGAGACGTGCATTGTGAGATATTCAAATTTAACGAATGATGTGGGCTGTCTGATAAGTATTCATAGTGTCATGGCTGAACTCAATGAGTTATACTAATATAAATGTTTACGCTAGTAGGTGATAATGCAATGTATAAGGTCTTGGTAAACCTGTGTGCAGGTCTGAAAGAAGGGAGTTGGGTTGAGTGCTTCAGCAGACTTGGTTAATTAAAGGGCCATGTGTATTGGCATAGCTGATTTTTTTTCTGTCTCTGAAGACGCTGTTTTGGCGAACTTGGAATGAGCTGTTCGCTCCTGGGACGACCGAATAATTTGTTACCGAATAAGGAGTGTAGAATAGGTTATTCGGTCTTCGTGCATGGGATATTCAAAGAACTTATTCTAGAATATCCGCCATGCAAGAAATAAGTCAGCTATTCGGTTGTTTTGTATCTATACACCTATACACCTATTTCTAATTCGCATATTACTTGCCATTTTATGCTGGATAAAATATACGGGGTTTTTTGTTTTGTTTTGGTTTGTTTTTTAGCGCCCGCACGTCCACGTTTACAAAAGCCCCACCAAGGAGGAAAAAGGTTGTCGGAATAGGGTCACAAGAAATAAAATTATGGTATACAGAAAAATCAGGCTTCTACGCCCTTGTAAACGTGATGGTTTTCAGAGTTTACCATCTACTGATGTTGAGGTTGGTAAATGCTTATATCCGCTGCAGCAGACAGAAGCATGCTGGTTTTGTCGGAAATTATCGCAGTCACACTGGTGCCATAAGGCTCAGCATATCGGTGCACCTGCACATCCGTGGTTACAATGGGGAGGCACCTAGGGCCGACATGCGCGTAACGCCCGCACGCACGCACGCACGCACACAACCATTTCAGAATTTGGTAAACACCTCGACTAAAACAGAACTTTCCAGCCTTCAAAGCTGCGAATATTTCTTCATCGCACCTAATGTCTGTCGCACACTCGCATTCAATAATAATCCCGCAAGTTAATGATAGCGTTGAAACTACTTTGAATTTTGCTTTCTAAAGTTCCCCCACCCACCCCCACCACCCACCACCCCCCCAAAAAAAAGGAAGGAGAAACGCTCTTTTACCACGTGTTTAGGAGCTCCCTTTCTCTACACCACGCGGCATGCTTGTTTATTCACGCTGATAGATAGATTAGATACATTCTTTAATGAAGCTAAACCGGGTATGGTCATCTCAAAATAATCTGCTCTGTAGCCTACAGCGGTTCAAAAAAAGAATGAGAAGATCCTTGCTCGTTACGGTCAGTTTATTCAATCCTTGTTTGACGATTTAAACGAGAAAGAAATTGTGTATCTGTGCAAGGTGTATCTTTGTCATTGCATGAGGTTACTAACTAAAATTAGGTTTAGAACTTTAACTGTAAATTGCCAATCCATAAAGGTAGATAGGATATACCTAGACGCGAAAGAATGCGTACAATCTGTCACACAAATCGAAACGGGGATTGTTCTATGCTGCTTTTGGCCATTGACATTTTGGCTGTGTGTGTTTGCTTGTGCTACATAGTGTCTCTGATTGTGGGGTTGTGGGATTGTCGGGTTGTGGGATTGTCGGGTTGTGGGTTGTGGGTTGTGGGTTAGTCTGTGTGAGAGAGAGAGACTGGGGTAGTGTTCTTTAGGTGCCTGTCTGCATTTGGTTGTAATTCGTATATGCCTGCTAAAGTCTGTTTTATTAGTGCGTTTCCATGCTTGATGACATGGTTATTTTCTGGAATTTTATACTTTCGTTTTCTTATTGTTCTCTTATTGGTTTCTTTCCCTTTCTTAATCTTTTCTTTGTGAAGCGCAAACGAGATCTCCGGGGAACTGTGCTATAGGAATATGCTTAAATAAAATAAATAATTACACTGTTTCTTATAAAGCAATATCTAATGACAGATGGACTGATACTTTATTGTAGTAATAAGAGCCCGAATGAAATATTACACAAAAGCTACTTAGTAGTAATAATAAAAAAGGCTTGACCAAGTAGTGAGATTTGTTCAAATTGCCAATAAGAGGTTAATAAACTGATAATTTTTTTTATAGCGAACAAGTCATTGCATGTAACAGTACTCTATTCACACAGTATTTTCTAATTTATTGTTTGTATTATGTAGTGCATAATGTATTGTTTGAAAAGGTTAATGTATTAGCGTGAGTAAGAGCACATGTGTTTATGTGCGTGTGCGTGAGGGTGTGTGTGCGTGCGTGTATGCGTGAGCGGGTGTGTGCTGGCTTGCTCGTGGGTGTGCGTTTGCGCATGCATGCTCGATCGTGCGTGCATGCGTGCGTGCGTGCTTGTTTTGGCTCTTTCTCGCGATCCACGTGCAGTCATTTTTAATCCGTCCAGGGGGTTGCTGAGGAGCCCGACCTTAAGGTCACAAGCCGGGGATGCGCACTTCGGGCACAATTAGAGACCGTCTCAGGAAATCGGGTAAATATTTGCATTTCCTGGCTAAACAAAGAGAGCGATGGCATCTCCAGGGGTAGAGGGCATTGGTGAGGGATCCCTCTCGCAGTCTGGAATCTGTACCAATAACTGCTTCGCACCTAAGCGGACAGGTACTGCTCGTAGTACTAGATGCATCTGGGGCTGTCCGTCTTTATCCATGAAGGTACCCTTGGACTGTAAAGGGTGGTCCTTTCTGCGCTATGCTAATGGATATGTTTCACGGAGGAAAATGTGGCAGGGGATCGTGACTTTGTCTCAGCAGGAAAGGGTCGTGGGGTCACTCCGCTGTGCCCCGATCCATGGCAGTATTCGGACGACAGGCCTTGTAAACGTTTGAGATAAGGATGATAAATCCGTTCTCTCCAAAGTCGAACGGGAGTCGGGAACGGAGAACAGGAGATGTGATATACAGCAACAGGACAGTCGAGTGTTTCTGGCAGGATCGTGGAACTCTTTACGCAAAAATATCATTAAAAAGTTGATTGGGTTCTTGTAGGGAAACACAACAATTTAATTCTTGCTCGGCCATGGCTTTTACGTATATAAGAACAGACAACTGCGAACCCAAGAATCCATGGCATCACAACATTTTTTACGCCTGTTATTAGTGTTGGGGACTCATGACATCGTAAAGTTTGTTCACATCTGTTGGGCTGAAGTATTGTTGACTAGTTATGGTAGACATTACTCACTTTGCATTCTCAAAACGAAGACGTGACACAGGCTTGTCAGCCAAAGACGCACAGTGCCACATGCTATTCATTAGGCTTAACAAACATCACGCCCTCAAGTTGATCATTAATGTAATTAAATTGCTGTCATTACATAATTTCAGCTTGAAGAGCTTTTTTCTCAAGTGTCAGTCATCAGCTTTGTCGAACACAGTGCTGTGGGATTCCTGCTTTTGGAACGGCTAGTCCCAAAATCTTCTTTGAGATGGTTTTGGAGATATTATCTTCGGTTGTGCCACAAGTCGACGAAGAAGGGGAACAAAAAGAGAGACATGTAGAACACTTCCGTTATAACGTGTTCTACAAGAAGCATAGAATCATTTCGTTGGTTTCTTGAATGTCTCGTCCAGCAGAGGATTGGTGACGTAATTGACGATGGCGGTAACGATAGCGACCAGAAGATGAAGAAGATGAAGAAGACGACGAAGACATTGGCCACGATGCCGTACAGTAAGTAGGACGATGGCGATACCGATTTCTTCCAATAGAAGGTCAGAATGATTCTCACGTGAGCTGCATTCACGCGGCAGCACTCAAGCTGTGGACAGCGCAAGAGCAGAAACCAGAGCGTGAGCGATATCATCAGCAGGCAGAGGCCCGCGGAAGTGCCCGGCGATGGCTCTCGCAAATCTCGCGAGACTCCTCAGACCTTCGCAGGTCACTGAATGTCAGCGCCCCGACAAATGTCAGGCCGGAACAGCAGGCTGTTTGACATCCGGCTATAATTTCTGACACTCGACTTGGACCCACACAGGTAGATATTGCTCGGGGTATTTAAAGCAGGGGAATGATGCTCTACATGTGGATCCTTCTAGAAATGGTGGCACCCAGCCCCCACTTCTTTTCAGAAGCAGGATGGAAATTGTCGTTTCCCCGTACTCGGTATCCAGAAAACATGCTGTCCACTGACCCATTGAATCTACTGGATGATGCACGACCGTTCAGACGACGGACGGATCTCGTAAAATGTTTGGAATGTTGTTGCTTTCGACTGCTTCGAGCAGTTAAAGCGTTGTCACGATACTCTTGTTTCGCAGAGTAGTTTACTAATTGTATTTGTAGGCTTTGGTTTAGCTGTGTGAGACTTGATTTTTGTTTGGCTCCGACTTAATTTAAACTGTGTTGCAAACGAATTTATTTAAACTTTGTCCAACTTCAACTTATTTTGACTGTATCCGACATAAACTATTAGACTGTAATAACTGTATTAGACTGTAATAACTGTATTAGACTGTGTAACTGTATTAGACGGTAATAACTGTATTAGACTGTAATAACTGTATTAGACTTCGCCTTATTTTAACAGGGTCACTGTTTAGCAGGGTAACCCTTGTATAGGAGTCGCGCAGGAAGAGAGAGAGAGAGAGAGAGAGAGTGAAAGAGAGAAAAATAAGCACCGTCCGTCTATCCTGTCCTCTACGAACCACGTGTTCGTCAGATTCTTGAATGGAAACCATCAAGCCTGTGCTGTTTGCCATAGCCACCCTGGAGAAAATGACGACCAGCAAAGAGTGTCCTCTTTGCTTTAACGTGTTTCTCGGGCAGTGGAAGATAAGTGTTTGTTGCCCAGTGCTCCTTGATGACGGTGGATCATGTAAACTGGGCAACAAACACTTATCTTCCACTGCCCCTTGATGACGGTGGATCATGTAAACGGAGTTCTAACACATCTGCGCACATGCGTGCACACCACACAACAGGGAAACCAGGAGCTGACCCCCACAGATGGCGTTCAAAAGCCGAGGGCGTTCTTACCAATAAACACGGACAGACGATATCAACACGGCCGGAGTAGAACGCAGACAAAACAATGATGCATAACTGTTGAAGGGATGTGGGCTGTGTGGCGAAAGATGGAAGATGAGAAACGGTCAACAGATGACTATACGCTGACAAAAAAAAATTAATGTCATCTTCATACGTACATTCTTTGCGTCCTGCCATCATGTGGTGTTTCAACCCATATCTTCGTGCCCCGGGCCATACCAACTCGCATCCCCCCCCCCCAACACACACACAAACAAGCTTTGCCTCCCATTCACTCAAACGTTTGTAGTAGCTAGCCCCACCCCACCCCACCCCATCTCTCGCCCAACCAAGCACTGGAATTCTTTGGTACAAAGTTTGTTCGTGTTTAATTTGGACGGTAGCGATAAAGTATGCGTAATAACTAAACACACACGAATGGCTGAGGTCGTTTCTCAATGATTTCAAGACACAGTATTTGTAGGCACAGCAGTTTATTGTAATCCTTTCCTTAGTTTCTCGGTCTCTGTTTCCCACGCATGCACAAACGCCATTTTAGCATATATATATATATAAACTCTCACGCACAGCGTGCACTACAGACAGACAGGCATGCAGACATACTGTAGAACAATTGATACCTGCATTGTGCAACTCTGTGTCACATGTCACTCCTAGGTAAGCCTGTTCGCTCCTCCCTTTCTTCACACCTTGGTAGGTGGGCGCTACGTCATTATCCATAGACAGGCTGATAGCTCCGCCCCAACCTAGGCTGGCCAGAACTGGTTTGAACTAGAAAGGTGGTTCCTCGAAACGCAGTGCGAGAAGGGCACAGGGTACTTAAGCTTTGGACATTGGATAGACGAGGACAGGACAGAGTTAATGTAGGAGGACCCAAAGAAGCCGACACGTGTGGACCCACGGACCTCTACCCCTCGCCATCTTAGCCGGGACGTTGTCGGAGCAGCAGCTAGCAGTCACGCTGAATACACTGGAAGTATTCCCCCGACACGCCAACGAACCGACGTGTAAATGACTGTTGACTGTGCTTATAAGTTAAGGACTGGTCTTGCCATAGACTATCTTAGAGTCTGGGACTCGGGTTGATTTAAGATAGGTGGTTTTATCCTGCTGGAGACAGGAGACGTCATAAGCTAGTGGCCGGACGTATGTCAAGGGAAGGTAGAGGTAGTGCTGGTCGTGGCAGTGTCCTAGCTTCCTTGTTGGTCGTTGAATAGCCTTGGAAGTGTGTATTGCAGAAGTAGTTGTTTCAGTAGTGACGAGAGTAGGAGCTCTGTTGTCGGTCACTTACTGTATTTGTGTATTGAGCGGGATCATAGGCCGTTTTGCAGTTTGATTTCCCCTCTGGAGTGGATTATCTTCTTTGTCTGATACCGCGTGGTATGACGTAATCAGGCAGCGTCTTACCTTAGACACGAGCACGGTGATTCTTTGTAAATAATCTGTAGATATATTTGATGTTGTCGAGCCAGTAAGTGTTTGAAATATATGTTGAATAACGGTTCGCAGCAGTTGTGTCTTTTACGAGGGTGGGGGCTCTTGAGCTAGTAGTGGTTTGCCTGTGTGAGACTGAGCGAACGTGTCAGAGTATGAGAATCTTTTCCCTCGGTAGATTTCTCTAGTTATTCTCATTATTTCATAGCATCGTCACCCTTTGGTGTAGAAACCATTGACCTGAGGCAGTAAAGGTTTTGTTGACGATTGCTCAGTTAAATCTACATTTACGAGATCACCATAAAAGTTTGGTCAGTAATTCTGAGAAGTCGAGTTCAGTAAGTTAAGGTACGGCCCGTCACGTCACACTCTGTACTTTTCAAATTAATATTTTCTGAAGAAAAACCCGTCCATTTATCTCCATGACTTTCTCAGTTCTTACCATGGGTGGGCAGGCAGCTGGAAGCCGAACAGTGGAGTGCTTCGTGATAAAGAACATGAAGCAGCTCTTTACTTGGTATCGCGTGCACCAGAGCTGTTTGACTGTCCACGTCGCAATGGCAGAGATCTGGTCTTTATCTTCCGTTTTGGAATTTTCTGGCTATCCATGCTCCGGCCGGTGATGTTTCTCTCCTGCCCAACAGCAAGCGTCTTTCAGACCGCACTCTCGCACGCATCTATATACGCAGACACACGACACTTGTTTATGGGGAAACCCAGCCACATAACTTAAAAAACGCTGGGAGCTGGGGCAGGTCTTGTCACCTCACTCGTCGCTGTTAGAGTTATTTGGTTCTGGAAGACAGTTGGCTTACTGAATGTGACTAATTGATAACAAACTACTTAACAAATGCTTACGACACACACATACGTTTGCAATGAGGGTCTGAAACGGTGTTCACTTGTATAGATTTCTTGGTGGCTTAAATCGAGCTAATGCCTTGCTTTTGTCTTCCCTGCAGGGTTTGTCTACCGCTATATGCGATCTTCAGACACAAAGCTGTACGTAAAGATAATGGAAATGATGCCAGATGCTTTGCACATTTTATTAACGAAGAGTTTTAACGCAAGGAGAAGTGCGGGGAAGGGGGCTGGGAGAAAGACAGATATCTTAACAAAGATAAACTGGGGGAAAACGGGGAGACAGGAGAGAGAAAGAAAGGGTTGCGAGAAAGACAGATATGTTTGCAAGGATAAACGGGAGAAGAAACGTGGACTAGAAGAGAAAGAGTAAGAAAGATGGATTGATGATGGGAGAGAGTAGTAGGTCTAGATGGAGGGACGTAGAGAAAAGAGAGAAGGGGGGGGGGAGACTCGCGCCAGTAAAATCTCTGCTGACACGCATGTGCAGCCTCCTGTTTGAGGAAGGTCCAAATCACTCAAAATCCACGCAGAAAACCTCTCCTAGAAAATTACAACACAGCGTTCCACAGTTCGCTAGATGTATGCGGATCAGTTGGTGAGCGCAGTTCAAAGTGGAGAAATAGTAGAGGCAGGTTTGAAACAAACAGAGCCACAAACCAGACCAATGCGCAGATAATACCGAGTGATAACAAGACAAAAAATCTCGGTGTTTCATTGCTGTTAGATTTTACGTAAACTGTTATTTCTGGTCTTCTGAGTTTGGCTTTGGCACAGATATAAACAGCATGTACGTATTCGTTCGGAAAATGCCAAGTCAATTACTGCACATATATGAGGTACGTTCGAACACTGTCTAAAATTTATTCCACTCCATTTTGGGTACATCTTCCATCAGCTATGCAAAGAGGTGCGTGTGGTCTTTAGGTAAAGGCACATTGTCATCAACTGTTCTGTCCATCTGGTTTACTAGGGAAAGGTCGGTTTCGATTGTGCTTCCAGAAAGCGGCTGCTCACATTTATTCCGGAAGCGGAAAATGCGAGTTCTGAGCTATATGTACTGTCCAAAGTGATTTTTGCATCTGACCCTCCTTTTCTACCTTGAGGAAAAGCATGATTACCAAATTGGTTTACCAAGCCCATCGGCCCCCTGCAGACTTGCAGGTTGTCTCCGAGTTGCGTGTAAACATTACCTCCGCGGTATATTGCCACAGGCAACCCGTCGGAGCATGCTACCCTGTTGGCTGAAAGTTACATAAGTAAGCAGAAGTAAGATGAATACAGATAGGAGAATTTCCTTAGGCGCTAAGTAAGATGAGCTGTATGCACCACTTTTCGCTCACACGGACACGCAGTCTGTCATCTTGAAAATCAGTCTGGCAAACTGTTCCGTACCAGAAACCAGTCGAATAACGAATCCCACAAGAGTGCTTTAGTAGCAGTGCAGCTGCACCCTACACACACGCCAAGGTCACGCCAAATGTTCTGGCGCAGGCGCAGTGTACTCACAGCTGCTGGCACGTGTGCCTCACGCAGATTTAATGAAATCCATCTCGCCGCGTGTCCCGGGCTAGTTATCCCCAAAACAGACAAAATACACAACCTCAGCAAATGATGTCAACCATGGAGAGGGAACAGCAGCAGTACTAAAACCTTTCCCCTCCTCATTTCTTTCTCATCCCCGGAAAACCGGAAACGCCGTTTGTTTACGTGAGGCGAATTCAGCCTCGCACGGTTGTGGCTACGCCGGAAGTTCACACAGGCAGATCCCGAAAAGATGCAGAAAGGCTGGTTTAAAAATAACGCAGGTTATGGTCTGAGGCATTGATGGTCGAGATCGCGGCATTGTAATAGACTACTTAGCAAAATGTTGTTGAAAAATAATTAAATCTTTCAAACAGCCAGAAATAAATACTCTTTTTTTTTAATTTCGAGCACAGGCCTACACTTATTGATAACACGTTTAAACTGGGACAGTCTTGCTAAGCCAGTGACCAGCCTGGACCTCTGACTTTCCAGTCTACTGATCGAACGAATGTTAGCCGCCCATTTGAGCGACTATCGAATATTTAATCTCTCCATGGATATCGCTTCGTGAAAGTCTGCAGTGGTGTGAGCTCCCTGAAAAGGCTTGATTACTCTTCTTTTTTATTTTGTAAATTCTACCATTACACAGGACCTATTTTTCCTAGCGGATATGTTTGGAGTCGATCATTATAGAAACTTTTCAGAAATTGAACCATATGAGGAAAGAATTTGTAGTTTCTTATAAATTACCGTCTCACTAACAGTTTGATCAAGCTACTTGCGTGGCAACCTTCTGGCAGCCCGGAACAGCTGGCAGACTGGGGATGGATGAAAGACAAGCAGAAAGTTAGAGCTAGACATAGTGGTTTATAAATAATGAATAAAACGTGGAAAATATAGGATGTCGGCCCAAAACAGTGATACAGAACTGCCCGACAGTTCCGTTCCTGTCTGCCGATGTCTTCACACGTAGGGTAAGAGTAGGGGGAGGGGGGACACAGAAAAAGAGAAATATAAGATAACGGAAAACCGTTTTAATCCTCCACCAGTAGGTTTGGCTTAATACTTGGTAAACAAGCGTAAAGTCGGGACGAATTGTGAGGTTTGTTCCCCTCGCCTGCACATCTTGCTCGACTGCAAAACTCGTCGGACTTTCATCATTTGCTCCATTTGGCAGACACGTTTCTTGCAATGGAATCCCTCCACAGGGTCTCTGGTTTCCCACCTCCAGCACCCGCAGAGCAGAGCCATGGGAGAAACCAGAGGGGAGAGAGTGTTGATGAGCTTCGGGGTGCTGCCGACGCTCTCCGGGTGGATGCGGATGATTTAAGAAGGAAGTCTGGCTTGCAGGACCCGGGTGTTTGCAAAGGAAAAAAGTTATTTTTTTAAAATCTCTTGACTTGTTTCTTTTTAATTTTTATTTCGTAGGAAGGAAGCTTGAGCATAAACAACTTTCCATAAATAAATTATGAGGCTGATTGATTTTAAGTTGTAACATGTGTTTCTCGCGTCTGAGCTCTGCACGTACCAACAAACTGTCGAGTGCATGCGCACGCACACACACACCCACACGCACATTTCATGACTCACTAACTCGCTTGTACGCCGATTTTTCGCTTGGGTGCAAGCCAAGGTAAATTTTACGGTACTCCCTTGCGATAGGCACGCTTCGCCTGAAACGCGTTCCATAGCGCCGATAAGTGCAGCGCAGCCGAACAGGAAGCAGCATCGCGTCGCTGGTGAGCGATGTTTGTCAGTAACGCACGCCAGTGTCCAGGTAGTAACGCACGTGAGCTTCAAGTAAACAAACACAAACGCCTCGTCCACAAAATCGGTCTGGTTTTCGCTTCACTTCCATCTCTTTCCTTGCATCGAGGTGTGAAGAATGGGATGATGATCATATGAGGTTTAAAAAAGGAAAAGAAAAAAAGAAAGAAGAAAAAAAGGGGGAAAACAAAGAAAGGAAGAAAGAAAGTTATAAAGAATGGAATAAAAAACGAAAGAAAAACGAAAGAAAGAACGAAGGAAAGAACGAAGGAAAGAACGGAAGAAAGAACAGAAGAACAAACAGAAGGAAAAAGGGAACAAAGAAGGAAAGAAACAAGGAAAGAAACAACAAAAGGAACAAAGGAAAGAAACAAATGAAAAGAATAAAGAAAGGAACAAAGAGAAGGAAAAACGAACGAAAAGAAAAGGAACAAAGAAAAGGGAGAGAAAAAACCCCAAAATCTACTGATAGAAAATATCACTCTGTTCATTTTGGTATGAGGACGAGGAGGAGGAAAAGAAAAGGTGGAGCCAAAAACATAACGTTTCTTACGCGCGACACACGCGTTGTGCATTGTGAAATTCTTGTAATCAGTACTTTCCTCTGAAACTGCTCTTTATTCCCCACGGCCTGCCAGATCTGGCCCTTGCGCTTCGTAAAATGTTCAAGATCACCTTATCAGTTCATTCACTTGTCCGTTAATGAAATCGTTTTACGGTCCTTTTCCGATCCTCTGCTGTTCAGGCCCATCTTAATTTGCCGGAGCGTCAGGTTCGCACGGACTGCCGCACCTATCTTAACAAGCATCTCGGATGTTCTGTGCTGGGCTGCATGATGCATTTGTGTCTCCTCTGCACGCGGGGAGATGCAAGTAAAACACACAGGATGGCAAGGTTTTACGACCGCTGTTATAACCGGAAGGGCATATCATCCAGCGCAGGTCTGGAATCAAATTTACAGCTAAGTAAATAATAGCTGGGAGTTTAACATGCAGTAGTTTCAAATTTTAGTGAAATTTCAGAGAAAAACTCCGAAGACAAGGAAGTGTGTATCTTACTTTCTCAAAGTAAGACAAGAATATAGCAAATGTAAACCTAAAATTAGACTGGCATTGAACTAACGGACACATACACTCAGAGGATCCACACACACACACACAGGCGGAGAGTGGGAGAGAAGAGAGAGAGAGAAAAAACACAGAGATAAGGAAAAGGGGAGAGCAGAAGCAGGAGTTTGTCGGGGGAGTGGGAGAGAGGACATGGTACAGAAGAATCGACACGATTTTTTTTTCTTCATTTATTCGTGTCAGGATGCAAGCAAAGGCACGAGTAACAGCT
The DNA here is from genome assembly GCA_004794575.1 of Lanistes nyassanus. NCBI lineage: Eukaryota > Metazoa > Mollusca > Gastropoda > Architaenioglossa > Ampullariidae > Lanistes > Lanistes nyassanus. The sequence continues at coordinate 133,162 of SMGT01009370.1, forward strand.
GCAAAGACTCAAGATACCTGCCAGAGCGCCACTACGCTTGTAAGAGCTTCCAGTACACAAGCGCCTCTCACAAACAACACACATAAACGTCAGAGTGCCACGCCCACTTCCGGGCTTAGCAGGATGGGAGACTACCATAGCACAAGAACAATGTGAGTATGCAACAGTACGATTTTCGACACCTTGCGACCACAAAATTCATCCCAAACTGTTAAAAAAAAACTCATTAAAATTAAGACTCAATCACAAATTTGGAAAATTCAGCTTGTCTTTCAGGCTTCTAAGCAAAATCAGAAGCTACGTTAGATGGCACAAACCTGCAACAGACGTTCTGACACATGCATTCTTCTAGGTGCTCAAGATAAACAATGTACTGCCTAGAAAATGAATATTCTCACTGTCATTTTTCACAAAGCTCTTCTTCCTTCAATGTCAGCCTCGGTGAAAAATTGAACGTATTACCTGGTAAGACGAAAATATTTTTTACGTGTAATCATATAACCACGTCTATTTTATGAATCCATCTCAACAGAAACTTTGTTGGATTGCTTGTTGCTAGTAAAGTGTGAACCTTTTAAGGCAGTGGTTTGTGAAACTTTAAATGACAAGTAATTTAAATAATAAAATTAAAATGTCAAACACGAGTATGTTATGTCTTAGTCAAATGTATAAGTATGTAAAATGAATCCAAAAACTCAAGTGCAAAAAAGCTACCCTCGCACAGCTGTATTTGCAAGTTAAAAGATATACTCATTAAGATGGATATCCAATAAAAATCAAAAGCCAGAAGACATTTTAACCGTCCCATTAAGAAGAAATCAGTGTATGAAAAATGCATGCAGACTACACTTCAAATGCAACAGTAAGGCACGTTATAATGTCAATCAAACAGAACAAACGTCATTCGTTACTTTAGTGATTAAATGCATCATGAATCTTTTAAAGACATAAATCCAGTGAAAGTGAACTGGGTGTTATTAGCTTAAAAAATCTGATTTCACACATGCATGCACATTTATGGTAGGAGATGGACGGACAATTCTCTGACAACACGCAGAGTGATCTGAGATCTCATATTAATCGAATGCACATCCTGACTAACAAAACCGTTAACATAAAAAGATATTTTAAATGAAAAGGGACAAACATTATCAAAATGAACCTTTGTATTACACTATCTCCGGACCATAAAGAGAACTTTCCATGTAACATTTGATCAGATCTTGTATGAACACATACAGCACCTGTATTGCCTGGAGAAAACTTGCGCGTACCCAAGAGAAAATTTTGAAAAGTAAGTTCATTGTTATTGCTCACGTGTAAGATCTGTTCGTAGTAGGTTTTCCCACGTTTGAAGCCAGGCAGAAGCTACAGACGCAGACGGTTTCAATTACGAATGCTGAACAACAGAACATCGGATGTAGTTGAGTCATCAGTATGGCAAACATAATGAGTCAATATTGTATGACTTTATAGTCATCATGCATCCAACAGGTTCCTGAGGAAAAAATCTACCTTGCACATTCGATTTTATTAATATATTTGCTTCCATGACACCTACCTCGTATTTGCAAGCGAACTGTGCACATTGGCCAGCTGGCAACTCGTTGTTGATTAATATGTCTCCTAATTTAAAAGGCCATGCTCCAACAAAAGTGTGACCAACCCAGCCTTACTGTTTCTCTCCCCCAGCACGTTAAAATGTCCTTCAAACATTCTGACATACACCAAATGATTTACAAACATTCCAAACATCTCGTCCCGCGCAACGGGTTAGGATGACTGAGAAACCAAGACGACTGAGGCAATGAAATCTTTTGCCGAAGAGCTCTTTCCAACGAAAAGCTCCTTACGTTGTACGAACTTATTCACAAACTTCAGTGACACACGCAGACTGCTACAGCTGCTAATGCTTTTAGAACTGTCTACCGTCAGTCTTTCTTGCTTTCTTCAGCTTGAAAAACTTTCACCACCTGCAATTTCTTGGCTGTCAGGATGACATTATTCCCAGAAGAAAAACGAAAACAAATTGAGAGAAAAATGTAGTTGCTTCTAGGACAGCGTTATTTTTAGACAGAAAAAAATCTGTAAAACTATTGAGTTATTGTCGAGGCTACGCTTCGTGTAAAATGCCGCTGTCTTTACGCTACGCTAGAAACATTAAAACAGCAGTTCTCCCATCAACATGACGTTTTGCCGTCACTCTTCCGTTCTATATTTAAACACAGGGCGGATACAGACTTCCCTGTCGAGAGTTTCCTTAGAGTGTCGTAACGTCATCCTGATACAGTTATTCCGTCCAGCGTGAGAACACTTCTTTGAATAGAAGTACATCTGATACAGTTATTCCGTCCAGCGTGAGAACACTTCTTTCAATAGAAGTACTTCATGGTCCTCGCTCTGTGAGACTCAAAACTACCTGTCTAAACCGTTCGGTACACTTTTTTCATGTTTTGGTCTTTTCCACATCAGCTGGGCGTCACACATACCTGACGAGCAGGGCTCTGCATTCGGAGGGACTTGAATCCATCTCTTTGGTAAATCAACTGTTTACATTTGCAGGAGGGCTTCGTAAGTTACAGCAAAACATCGTCAGTTCCCACTGCTAATTCTGGCGCGTAGTTCTCGGAAACATACCAAACAAACTCACGCCCTGCGGAGAAACGATTAATAAGTGACGCCAAGCGCTGCCAAAGGATTGTTGGCAGTCACGGTTTTAAAAATAGAATATCTTCTTTGCCCTCTTCATATTCAAAAAAGTTCACTTAAAGAAGCTATTGTCGGCAGCAGTCACACACTGCAAGTGTCAGAGGTCACATACAAGCACTGTGGCTCACTGTGAGCCGTAGGGATCTATTTAAACGATGTTTACCGATCTATTCGATATATCCTATGTGAAGCACAATAATAGATGGCTCATTCGCACACAACGGACTGGTCTTCTTGCACGACAAGGCGCGATGCGTCCCTTTAAAAGATGACCTTGGTAAGATGACCTTGGTAAGATGTCTTTATGGATGCCGAGTGTTGCAAATGCCATGAGCGATAAAAGTGCTGCCCTATGGAGAACATATCAACTTTTACAGGCAAAATCAGTGCAGTTTCGTATTGAGGCCACCCGCTTCCAATGTGACCTTAAAGAGTTTCGCTTGGGGGGAAAATCGTCTGCATAAGAATATTCCCAACATTCCTTCAACCAACTGTATGGGAATTTTACAGTCACATACTCAATTTTCGCCTTCAAACCTCCTATCCCTAAAACATTATTCTGCGTAATTGCTGGTTGCTGAATGCAATCACAAAAATAAAGAATTCACTATTTAAAACAAAGACTAAAATAGCAACGGTAACATTTCGAATGTTTAAAACAAAACCATTCATTATTTTTAGGCGCTGGAGCAAACATCCACATAAGAAAACAACGAAAATGCAGTTCAGAGGTTTGCTGCGGGTTGCTGCGGTTTGTTGCGATCTACCGCTAAACCGCTCTTGTAGCTGATGTTTTTGTCCAACTGTGTTTCAGTCCGTCATCTCTCAGTGCAGAATAACAAAGTCAATGGGTTAGATCAGTTTATACTTTCGTGTTTCGTAAAATATGGCTCATTCTAGAGGAGAGAGAGGTCTGCACTAACGACCGTCATCTCCTCAATGGCCTTGGTGATGAGGCTAAATGGTCAGACAGCTGACGAAAGGGATCTAGGTAGCCGGGTTCTCTCGCATGATCTCCTCGTCCATCGACTTCAGAGCTTGCATGGACTTGAGATACTTGGACTCGGCCGTCTGCTGGAACGGCTTGGACAAGCCCAGGAACGGAGTCGGGCGGGTCAGGCTGGAGGTGTAGGGGTACACCAGCGTGGGGTCTTCCAGCACAACCCGCGACCACTGGCCTCCCCCAGCGGGAGTGTACTTCACGCTGGGGACGTACCCGCCTTCCACCGGGGAATGGGGGAGGGTGGTGGCTGGCGAGGGGATGTGGGTCATGCCGATCACGTTGCCCTGAGAGTAGATGGACGGACACGGGGAGGACTCGTCCAGGTCGTCCGGGGTCATCTCCATGGTGATGTAGCGGCGGAACTGCCCGGGATCCGTCGTCTGCTCGCTGGGCTCCGATTCCAGAATCTGCGGGTTGGAGCCTGTCAGGCTGTAGCGGTTCGTGTTGTCCTTCGGGGTCGGGGTCACGTTGGCGAAGGTTCGGTAGCGACCTGGGGCCTGTCCTTGACCTTTGCTCCCAGCCCTGATCTCTTCGCGACCTCCCTCGCCGGCGTTGTTCCGGACTAGCGATTGGCTGGTGGGCGTGCTTGATGGAGCAGGTGTGAGGCCGGCAGCGTAGCGCTGGCTGTTCTCTTTCTGTCTCTGCTCTTCCTTCTTCTTGCTGGCCTCCCGCCGGCGATACCTGCACATCATGCACAGCCCGAAGATGACAGCCGTCAGCAGCACCCCGCCGATGACACCCAGAACAATGGTGAGCAGTGGAATCTTCGCTTCCATTCCGCCGCCTGCAACAGTAATTAATTATTAGTCACCTATTTGCATCTGTTCGCTGGTTTATACTTGTCACCTGTTACTGTGTGTTCGCTGTTTGTAATTGTCACCTGTTTGTACCTTTTAGCTACCTGTAATTGTGACCTGTTTGGACCCTTTATCTGTTTGTACCTGCTACTTTTCAATTATCACCTATTTATACCTGTTACTTGTTAGTAGCCGTTAGCTGCTATCAATGTCACCTTTTTATACGTGTCACCTGCATATCCTGATCATTTGTTTGCACCTGTTGGCTGCTTTTATAGGTCACCTGTGTTTAGTTACTTGTTATCTGTATGCATTTGTTACTTGTTTATAATGGTTACTTGTTCTGCAAGGCAATCACCAACTGACCTTTCTTGTCGTCATTTTGGCTGTCCTCCCCTAGCTTACTGGGCACCGTAGCCTGACCCTTTGCTGGGTCAAGATCGGTAAACAGGTCATCGTCAGGTCCAATAACTGGACGCCGCCCGCTGCCAAGGTGAGCCTTGGGGCTGCCTTTAGGGCAGTTGACCTCGTCTCTACCGTCCGGGCAGTTCTGCAGACCATTGCAACGCAGGCTGTTTGATATGCAGAAGTCACCGCAGGACGAATAGCCATTCGCACAGTTTCCTGAAAACCGAGAAAGTCCAGCAGGAGACTTTAAAGAAGCCGAGTCTCAAATAGGACAGGAATTTGAAAGAAAGAAAGAAAGAAAGAAAGAAAGAAAG
>SMGT01009370.1:138554-229197 GCA_004794575.1 Lanistes nyassanus
GAAAGAAAGAAAGAAAGAAAGAAAGAAAGAAAGAAAGAAAGAAAGAAAGAAAGAAAGAAAGAAAGAAAGAAAGAAAGAAAGAAAGAAAATCATACCGACGATGGGCGGATGGACCGACAAACCGACAAACGGGGGGGAGGAGGGGATAGAGAAACGAGACCACGCCATGGGAAAACTGGTGCAGGCAGAATACGAAAGGGATGAGGATAAATCCGAGAAAGTGATAACAGAAAAGAAATGATTTGCCAAAAATAACACCGAGAAGAGGGTGGCAGACATTTGTCACGGATACGCTAACAAAAAAATACAGTATCTAGTGGAGGAGGAGCAAAGAAAGAAGCGAAAAAAAGGTGTGTGTGGGGGGGATGTGTAGGAATAACAGACAAAAACGAAGACAGAAAGAAAAAAGGAATCAAAGGAAGAAACAAAGAAAAGAAAGAAAAAGAATGGAAAGAAAATTAAGAAAGAAAAAAGAAAGAAAAGGAGGAAAAGAAAGAAAAAAGAAAGCGAAAGAATGAATGTATAAAAGAAAAAACAGGAAGGGGGGAAATAACAGAAAGAAAAAAGAAAAGGAATCAAAGATAAGGAATCAAAGAAAGAAACAAAACAGAAGCAAGAATGGAAAGGAAATTAAGAAAGAAAAACAAAGAAAGAAAAAGGAGGAGAAAGAAAAAGAAAGGGAAAGAATGAATGTGTAAAAGAGAAAATAGGAAGTGTGTGTGGGGGGGGGGGGGGNNGGGGACTGAAGACACAATGGTCACGATGACGAGGAGAGTGAAATGCTGATGATGGCGGTCGAGATGGTTATAAGGCTGCATAATGGTGATCACGACAAGGGCGGCAATTTCATAATAATGATGCAGACGACGAGTGAGGACATAATCGTCAACAGTTTGGACAGCGAAAGCACATAATCACTAATAACGCTAACAATAACAATAACAATAACACAGACGTCTTTCATCATACCTGTCTTCACTAGCGTGTACACCATCCTCAGGCTGGGCTTCTCGTGTAGACTGTTGCCGTAAAGGCGAACGAACACGCGGTTTCTGTCCGACGTGATGGAAATGGCGCCCTCGTTCCTGTCGTCACACAAGGTGGCAGCACGATCTCTGTCCAGCGTGGTGCCCTTGTACAGCTCAACAAAACTGTTGTCACACCGCGCCGCGTCTGGCCGCTTCATGGCGATGGTGCGAATGTTGATCTGCAGAACAAAGAAGCAGTGTCTTCTGCTATTGTTGATATTGTCTTCTGGTATTGTTGATATTGTCGTCTGCTATCGTTGATATTGTCGTCTGCTATCGTAGATATTGTCGTCTGCTATTGTTGATATTGTCTTCTGCTATTGTTGATATTGTCTTCTGCTATTGTTGATATTGCCGTCTGCTATTGTTGATATTGTCTTCTGCTATTGTTGATATTGTCGTCTGCTATTGTTGATATTGTCGTCTGCTATCGTTGATATTGTCTTCTGCTATTGTAGATATTGTCGTCTGCTATTGTTGATATTGTCTTCTGCTATTGTAGATATTGTCGTCTGCTATTGTTGATATTGTCTTCTGCTATTGTAGATATTGTCGTCTGCTATTGTTGATATTTTCGTCTGCTATCGTTGATATTGTCTTCTGCTATTGTTGATATTGTCTTCTGCTATCGTTGATATTGTCTTCTGCTATTGTAGATATTGTCGTCTGCTATTGTTGATATTGTCGTCTGCTATCGTTGATATTGTCTTCTGCTATTGTTGATATTGTCTTCTGCTATCGTTGATATTGTCTTCTGCTATTGTTGATATTGTCGACTGCTATTGTTGATATTATCTTTTGCATCTACTATTTATTGACTGTATCGTGACGATCTGTGTGCCGAGTCGCACAGCAAGTCAGCCGAGATAGAACGCCTTCAGTTACTAGCACGTCATGTCCCACTGTCATCTTCCATGAGTTTGCCTTGAAAGGGGCTCTCGATCACTTTAGGACACAGATCCCACCCTTCAAAACCGCAAAACACGTCTTGGGATTTTTGTCCCTTTTCTAAACATTTTATTCTGTTGTTTCTTCCTTTATTTTTGTCTTCTTTATTTTCCGTTGTTTTCATTTTAGTGGTATTTTTGAAGGCATTTGTGTGGGGTTTATGGTTGCATAAGATTTGTTTGGTTAAATAATTCTTCAAAGTAATCGGTCGTATTTCGGGCTTACCATTTGCTTAACATGCCTACCTTCGGTCAAAAATCACCATTATATTAAAAAAATCTTTTTAGCCCATTTTCCGTCATTTTGTTCTAGCTGCAGGAAGAGAAGGAGGAATGGGAGGGAAATGTATCGAAGTACCCTACTCACTGCATTGCCTTGTTCTGTGTAAATCTCCCATGTGCAGTCCACAGGCCTCTGTTTGGGATAGGTAGCGTCAGAAACGTCACCGAAGGGTACCTCCTGTGACGTCAGCTCCCCGTCAGGATAGCTGGAGCCTAGTTTTATCGGTATTCTGCATACTGTAGGGGCCACTGTTAAAACAGTCAATAGGGATGCACAATGCTTATTTCATCTGATGAACTGATATATGATATACAAAAATCACTAGACACAACAACAACCAGGCTTGAATGCTTTTCTTTTTTAAAAAAAAACCCCTAACCGACCAAAGTTAGGGAAGAAACAAAACGAGAGAAGACATTTAGAAAGCAGACGTCAGTCAGAGACATGTCAGCTCGACCGACTGACCATCAGATGGGTCAACCAGATAACCACCTGAAAAGATAACCCCCTACGCGGCCATTCACTCAACTACGCAAAGTCAGTCAACCACTCAGATGATGTGTGAGGAAATAGTTTCCGTCCGTCCCGTCCTGTACGTACCTTTGGCGAGGGCTGTGCCGTCGTTTTGAGCTGAAATGCACAAAAGGTTATTCAGGGATAACCATCACTTTTGACTTGGCATTAAATTTATTAAGACTTTGGCTTTTACTTTAACTGCATGTTTTCTATCAAAATTTAAGATCGTCTGATAGTTTACCATAAACTATTGGACATGGGAGGACAAAACTAGAAGTTTGCCGTAAACCTTTTTACGTCTATCTTGACAATAGAAGCAAGCATAATGTCCCTGTGAATGCTTCCGAACTACACCTGATGTTATAACTGGACTTCTATGTTTAATATAACGTCCCAAACAGATTGGCGAATACAATGTCCACCCTGAAATACTATCATATGTAAACATACATTGTAATATAACAATATTGTAAACAATCACATACTGTGGTCCTTGTGGTAGGAATAAATCGCCTTGAAACCTTCGTAGTGCAAGAGTTCGTCAGTCTTAAATCTCAGCCAAAGAAAACGATTGGTCGATTCAATCAGTGGTGGAAACTTGTGGCCACAAAATCGTCCAATCAACGGAGAGTAGGCAAAGGGGCCGTCCCTCACTTCTAGGAAATCGTACTTGCAGTTCTCAGACTTCTCCAGGGTAAACTGGATCCTGAAGTCGAGTTGAATTCGAAACCCTGAAGGTGCTGAAAACAAAAGAACATTTAGCAATTGTTAATATACCGTAGTTTCTCACTTTGAATTGAAATTTACTATAAGGCTATAATTTAGTATAATAAGGCTACTTATGCTTCGGATTGCCTGGAAGAGGGTTAGAAAAAGATAGAGAAAAAGCAAAAGTATTTTAACAAGGAAGGGAGAAAACTTAAAATCAACATAATTTCAACACGACCTTCTGGCTGCACTGTACAGTATCTAAGATGCCTGCCTTTCGCAACAAACACGTATAACACATAAATATGTGTCACCGGTAACTGTATTGTAAACGAACCACATCTTCATATGCAACTAATAGCATATAAGATTTGTGTTTGTTTCTACATAGGGTACGGAAAACCTGTTGGAACGATCTTAATAAGCAAGCAAAAGTCCAATCCACATAATAAAGAAACTAAAGAAATCCTGTTCAAAAGGATACCGTAGTCATATAAATGTTCTAAAAAGAAGTTAGAAATATGGAACAAAGAAAATACAAATAATCTCGATCCTTTAACCGTCTGCTCAAGTTAATCTTCTGCGAAAGAAAATGAAATACCTGCGAGGGTAGAAAAGAATACCTGGGATAGGGAACGGAGTCTCAAGTCCCTATCAAACAGCGGAAATCAGCTGAAAAGGAGCCTTAGGGTAAAGGCAACATGATTTCCGGGCTCGTTTAGAAAGCGGAAGTGTCACAAAAGGAACGCGCAGCCTTCGCTTTGAAACAGGCGTTTCAGCCGAGATCTCAGTGCTCCCTTTCCCAGCCACTTTAAACATGGAAGGCGGTAGCAGCGGCCAGCCGTTGCTGCCGCACTATTTATTTATTGGCTGACACTGCGCGAAAACGCGCTGTTATGCAAAGACGGAGCGCGCATATACATGTAGCCTATATCGCGTTAAAGCCAGTTGCGCAGTGGATAGAGACATGGCGCACATAGTGTAGCTACAGCTTCCGAAAGGGCATCTCGGAGTTTGAAAGACTACGTACTTTAGTTAGCAAATGTAACGCATTTTCCAATACTTGTCAAGACATTCCCTCCCCCATCCCATGATTCCAGAATAAATCTTTAAGAATTAACTCTGGAAACGTGAACATTTCAAAATAAGAAATGGAAGACAAAAATCATAAAATAGGACGGTACGTTAAAGGTATTGGAATAACAGTATTGTTTCAAAATTTCAACTGGAGTTTCAAGGCTCTGCTAGGCTGCAAAACAGCAAAACACCGGGCTTCGCTAATGTTATGAACTGCTGTAAGTGAAAATTATCGATGATACGTTTACTCTTGACACCAGTTTTGTGCAATTATATACTTAATAAAGAACTCCAGATACATTGCTCTGAAAGAACATCGATAAACGTGCACTCAAGATCAAACATTGATTCTAAATGTGAAGTTCTACATACTGCTTATAGAGTTTTCGCAATGGAATGAATGGGTATTTATTTATTCAATCATAGGAGTACAGACAGCGCATACAGAGATTACTGTCACGAAGTTTTCACGGTGTTTTTATTTAGAGCTGTATAAGAAAATCCCCTAAAGGATGGTTCGCTCGCTTTTTTTTCCTCCTCTTGTTTCTCCTGTGTCCAAAACAAAACTAGGAGAACTGAATCCTGCCAAAAAGGCACCATCTTGAAGCGATTACGTGACGTCACCAAACACCTGTCACTACCACTTCGGCCGAGACTGTTTGTATAAAAGTCGAGGGCTTCTCAAAGGGTGCCCGGCTACCCCGTGCACATGTATATACACACACATCCGTCGAGGTCGACAGAATCTCTAACCATAAGGCCCCTGTGCGATGCATACGTGGCAGGGTCTTCCCAGCTTGGGAATATTCCAGACCTGCTTTAGGCAGAAGACCGTGTACCTTGGGAATAACGACGGACTAAAACTGTGGCTTAAACTAAGACTAGCAAAGAAAAGAAGAGCATGTTGTAGGAAACTGGCTGAATTATCGATTTTTTGTAGTGGTGTTGTTCTTTGAACTGATTGGTGGTTCAGGGTCGGGTACATGGAAATTATACGGGAGGCCTTTGGTTATGCATTTCCTTCAAGAGGGAAAAAGCTTAAAGTCCAATACCCATTATAAGATACACTGTGAGAAATATTTGACGTAGACTCTTGCGGGTTTGATGCACATGTCCGTATGAAGATTGTCTTGACTTTATTAGTAAGAAGCCAGTAATAAAGCATATAAAATTTAATTTATTTCAAAAATATCTTACGTAATATCAAACGTGTGTTTGCGAGAATTGAGTCGCTTCAAAATTCAATGAGACTAATTATACAGCCAGAAAATAAAAATAAACTCGATGAGTTCAATGATTTTGATGAGCGATAACTTGACTTTTCAAACTGAGGAGACTGAATTCACAGGACTGGTAAGGTTAATCGTCATTGTAAGAATCACTAGATGTATGCGCAATGTTTCTTGTTTCTTATCCGCATCTGCTCCTGGTTTAAACTCTGGTCTCAGCTCCCGACGCCGAAGACCAAACATTGGATTCTTTGAATAATTTATTGCTATCGGTGTTACGCAAGCGGATGAGGGTGCGTGATACTACAGGGGGTTGACAGTGTTTTACAGCCTCTGCTTGCGTACATCCCCATTAAAACAAGACGTTTCACGTCCGCAGGCTCGGGAGTTCTTAAAAGCGTGTTCTGATTAAGTGAACTCTCGTGGCAGGAGAGAGATCTCACAGCAGAGATTTAGAAGTAATTAACTTCAGCTGTAAGAATGCACTCTCCCAGAATACTGCAGGTAGCTCAGGACACAGAGTCATGCAAAGGACCACTGCAATAAAGCTTGGCTTTATGCAAAATCGCCATGTACACAAAATATATGCGCGTTTTCTCTCTGTCTTTACGCACATTTCACGTGGTGTTACATTAAAAGTGTATAGCTTCTGTTTAGTTTTTAACAGTTTCCGCGCCTACTAATATTTCCACAAATTTCTGATGTCACACTCACTGAAAGTTAAATATGGTTGAAATGCTTGAATTAAATGTAAAACAAGGGAACTGTACCAAGCTAGAAAAGGAACAAAGACGGAGACAATCTACATGTTTCGGGGCACTACCCCTTCATCAGGACGACACAAAACAACGCAAAAACGAAAAGGAAAAAGACTTATCTGCAGTAGGTGTGGCGCGTTGGCTGTATAGCAGGAGAATCTAGCTTGGTACAGTTCCCTTGTTTTACATTTAATTTGGGCTTATCCTCCAAGCGGCAGTCACTTGTTTTTCTTTTATAGTTGAAATGCTTATTTTCCATTGATCACATCGGCAGCAATAATGTTGCGTGAAGTCCCAATAGACCTACACCTTCCTGGTCTAGACATTACAGTGTATTCACAGGTCAGGTTCGTGCAGCATTATGTTCCATACAGCTGGAACGTTGCCATACAAACACCATTTTTAAGACAGGGGGCCAGTGTCAGAGATTTTGCAGACATTTTTGTGGTAGACATTAGAACCTAAGCTAGGAATACGACAGTTATTAAAGGATGAATTCAGCCGCCTGCTCAAGATCTTGCCACGTTTTGTTTTGGGTAACTTGTCTCTAAAATACTGATCCACACAACAGCACAAAATGCCGTGACTTAAGCTGCCTCGAAAATATTGTTAGTACGAAATGCAAACATTAGCCAGCAGGAATAAATGGAGACTTCTTTTAGTCCGTTGGCACGTGTACTTCTTGAAATGCATTTCCTTCACAGGTCCCGAAATTATACCCTGTAGTAGGTGAAACATTGACCCCTCGAAGGAAGTCAGTAACATGCAGGTCGACCAGGCCACGTGACCATTTTTACGGGCTTCGATAGGGTATCATTGCATATAGGTCAGCTACAGTTTTCCCAGGTATGGGTATGAGTCTGTCCACGTGCCTGTCTTGGCCAACCAGACTCGTCATGCATCCATTCATCGAAAGCGTGAAACAGCTGCGATGAACGTGCCTGGCGCGCGTTATCCAGTAACACGCCCTCGCCATGCCGGGTCTGGAATCAGCGTGTACGAGCCAGGTGTCCCGCTACTGGGCTGGCCCAGGTGGAGATTACTCTCGCCGACAGACGGGCGTGTGACCCTGACACACGCTCTGTTTGCGGCTTGCCGTCTGAAGAAAGAGGTTGGCACAAACCACACTCATCACAACTTCTGTTATCAACGCGCATGACGAAGCGCCCTTTCTCTTTGTCGACTTTCTAGTTATCTTCTGCGATCATTTTTATCGAAGACGAATTTCGCTGTCTTTGTCCAGATTGAGGCGCTTCTAAGAGTTTCCAGTGTACGATAGATTTTACGAATACAGGGAAACTAGATGTCTGTCAGTGTGGTACAACTGCTACTTCAGGCAGCCAAGAGAACGGGCTCAGATATTTGAAAAACTATCGTATAGAAGCAGGTCGAGTCGTCTTCAACAAGACCGTGACTTAATTTCCGCAAAACTGAGTCATATGCTCTATGCATCTGAGTACACGTTGATTTAATTCGCATTCAACGGCAAACACGAGTGTGCAGGCTGTAACTGAGTCATGGAGGGTCGCCAAAAGAAATCTTTATCTGACGGCTTCCCCTTTGGGCTGCTGGCGTCGTTGGAAAGATGAATGGATTTTGGCGAATATTCTTCGTGAAAAGATCGTTTAGGGAAATTTTTCAAACTTAGTCCCAGGAAATCTTTGATACAGAAAGCTAGATTAGACGTTTCCAATTAGTTTATCTCGAGTTAGTCGAATTGTTAATAATCTACAGTACTGCATTATCGCAATATGCCCACCCACGCACGCACACAAGCGTGAGTACCCAGTCCTGCATGCAAGCACACATGTAGGCAACTTGCGCACAAACCCGCGTACACATAAGTGAACGCAAAAACGAGAATGGCCAAAGTGAACACGCACACACGTGCACACACATAAAAGTGACTTTGAGGCTTTTTTAATATAACCTTAAGCGGATAACGAGAGCTTGAAAATATCAATACTACTTCATAAACTTGTTTTCAAGGAGTGAGTAGACATCTTCTATTCCGCGACCCCAGGCTTGCTGATAAAACGGCGTGCTTCCAGTGGAACTTTCCCGAGGCCTCGCCAGGCTCATTGGACAGTTTATTATGGCAACGCGTGCAGGGGGAAATGTTTTGACATACTTTCGCCTGCTCTGGACCTTCTCCCGTTGAAAGAGATAGGATTAGCTCACCCGCAATAAAAACAACGTTCCCCACAAAAAAAAACCCAGCTTCACTGACTCTTCCCACTGAACAACATCATCGCTTACGCAGGATGAACAATTTTAGGATCGTTTCTGTGTCGGTTAAATCGCCAGGAGGGGGAGGGGGAAAGGCCTAAAGTCGTGACGTTTTTACCGCACGAAAGCTCGAAGTACGTGAGTTATCTCCTCTGAAGTCTAAAACAGGATTTCTCCTGTGATGCTAATGTTGCTCCCTGGCAGAGGTTGTCAAAGGACAATGAGGAGATGCGACGCGAGTAGAGAGGATGAGGTTGTTTTCTTTTACCCGAGCACGAAGCCAGTAAAAGCTTGCGTACCTCAGTCTATATGCAGATTTTACATCTTTAAAATTATAACTCAAACAATCTTCTGAAAATATATTTTTCTTTATGACAATGGTGTCTGAAGCTCTTAATTGAATGACTGGTGGCCCAAACTAGTACACACTCAAGAGTGTCTATGCGGACTTCCTGACGCTGCGCCTTTAAGAGATGAAACGGTAAATGGTGTTCGCAAAATCCCCCACCCCACACAACGCCCCCCCCCCCGAGCTTATGGTACTCGTTACTCGTTTGCCGGGTGAATGGGTTTTGCTTGTTTGGTCAAGGACCATTTGGTGCCTAGCAGGACTCCGAGCACGCGCGTGAGGCGCGTTCATTTCAGCACTGAGGCATACCGGGATAGCATCCAGGCCACACGGGTACTTGCCATGACATCCTTCAAGCTACTGGTAGCTGGTCAAAATGGTATCCAGCTGCGAGAAAATACACTGGGTACTGCGTGGAAAATGAATGAAATGCCAATACGAAGGGCTGGCTTTAGGGTTCCAGTAATGAGGTGCGTAACCTGCCAAGCACTGGTATGAATGGGGAAGGAAGCTGAGCCGGGTAATGGACCCGAAAAATGAACAAATGCCTCATGTTATAAGGCTGAGAATGTCTAGCGTGTAGTGAACTCTTAGACCAGCTTCCTGTGTGTACAATTAGATATTTTAAAAAGGATATCCCACAATTTATTAAATAAGGTTTCTATCGCAAACAAGCTATTCATATAACCAGCCATATATCCAAACAGTTGAAAGAGAGAGAGAGAGAGGGGATTCAGAACAATGCAACAACACATTTACAAACTTTCTGTCGTTTCAAATGCTTCGTCAGTTTCGGATGGTTAAAATGATGAGTCAGTACTCCTATTGTGACAGAACCTCAGAAATCTTTCTACTAAAGCCTGCACCTGCGTTCATCACTTTGCAAGCGTAATCATATTGCAGTCTTAGCGCAGTATTCAGAAGCCCGTCGATACGAAAAGAAACCTGCGCAATATTTCGTCTTTCCTGTAGCATACCCTATAGCAGCTGTAATTCCTCCTAGACGCCTCACATGCTGTTTTCCCTTTGCCCATCCTAAAGTCAAATATTAAATTGCGAAAACGGTTCAGTTCCTCTGGTTTGAAACTTTCCTCGCAATTAACTTTACAGCCATTCCCCTTGCAAACAGCTCGTAAACAGCGGCCAACCAAAACGCAGAGCGTGTTTTGATAAGAAGGAATAGACATTGTAGCTCATGCGTCCTGCGGAAAAATTGCCTTGATGGTTGAAAAGGAGCGCACGAGCGAAATTGTGCTGAACAGTAAACCTTGTACCTCGCAATGCGTTCTCCCGAAAGGAGGGGCAGAACTAATTGTCTTATAATTGGCGAAGCAAGGAAAGTTTCTGGGTTTTTTGTTAAAAGTGACATGCTATAAGTCTTTCAGCAACTAGGTAACTGAAGTTTTATCTTTTTCTTTTTGTTTTCTCCCCTCAACCTGCGTTTATCCATTTTCTCTTCTTTTTTTCACACTTTTCTTTATTTCGTCCCTGTTCCTTTTTCTTCGCTTTTTTTGTTAGTCTGCTAGTCCTGTCAATGACTAATAGATGTAAGTCCTCAGATATTGTTAATTAGTGCCTCATGATAACTGTGTATAGTCTGCATATAATGCCATGTATAATAATAAACGGTTCCCCTCTCTTTTTCAATTTAAGTTCCTCACCTTGAAAGACATGAGTACTAGTTTCTTAATGCTGTTTAAGAAAAAAACGGTCAGCAGTTGAGACCTTGCCACCTGTCTCCAAGAAACAGAACGCCACAAGGAGTATGCACCAACAATAACAAGCAGAGAACATTCCAGTGCATGCCATAAGCCTTCAGCACTAGGTATCACTGGGACTAAATAAACCAACCAACCTTCCAGGTAAAGGACACAGTCTGTGTTGTTCAGGTACAGCCCAGGGTAGTTCGGGGAATAGAACTCTTGCTTGCGCCAGTTGCCGTACGTGAAGTTGTAACAGTCCGGGGAGATTGGGTCTGAGATCATGGGTGGCGGGCGAATTCTCAACGTGGCTGGGGCATCTGTGAAAGAAATTAAAGTACAGTTTGCACGGTCGATGCCATAACAACAGCAGCCAGAAACATCAAAGCAAATCGCACAGAATAAGAAAAAATTAATTCAGCAACACAGCTTAGCGCAAAACACAGTCCACCGCAACAGGGATCAAAGCGGTGGAACCTTTTAAGCTTTAACTTTCAGTTTCAATGACATAGTCTGAAAAATTCTGAAAAAAGGTACTGAATTGCTATTCGAAAAAAATGTAAACACGACTTGCCAAGTATGGTATATGAGATTCATGAGACTAGACAAAGACAGTAAGTTTCCTATTAGAACCAGTCAAGCCATCTGCCCTTCTTCTCCCAGGAGATAAAAATGCAGAAAGGGCATTTCTTCCCTGTAGGCAAGATGTGCATGGACAGTGCGACATCGTGCAGCACAGCGCAAATTGAAAAAAAATTACAGCACGCGCGCTGGCGTGAGCAAAATACGGGGTGGAGCAGTTTTGTGCCAAACAGGGTGAAATGCACTTTGGCACCTCTCAACGTGTGCATTTGTAGTGCATGGGCGCAATGGCACAGCTAGTGCACGGAAGAAAGGTAAGGACAGGTGATGCAAGCCGCAAAAACAATATTTCCAAAGGAAACCATCTTGAGAGCACTACATACTCATAGACACACAGCGTATAATGCTTGGTTAGAAACAATACAGAATTTTTTTTTATTAATTTAGGGCATAAAAAGCATTACTTACTATCTTTGAGACAGCATCATGTTTCAACGTGGCAGATAAAATAATGAAGAAGAATAAAGAAGATTAAAAAAGAAGAAAATAACATAGACGAAAAGAAGGGAAAGGAAAAGAAAGGAGGGAAAAGGAAAAGGAAACGCGAAGGCTTATAGACGTAACGATAGAGGGCGGGGAATAAAAGTGATCCCTGAAGGAATGTCGCCATCGTTACGTGCAGTGCGCGCGCATTGTTGAAATCCCTTCACGCGACCAGAATTAACTCCGGTGGGAGGCTTTACGCATCTCTTCCAGGTCACAGCAGAAACGTAAAAGACAAGAAGAACAGCGTTTCAAAGAAAACTCTCCGGCATGCATGCTTTTCTGCACAGTGTAACAGATCCTGCGACGTGCTGTTCAAGCCGCAGGCAAAATCGTGGAGGTAGGTTGTTTTATGGGAGGTGGGAGGTGGTGTGTGTGTGTGTTGTGTGTGAACCATCGACATCAAGCTGTTCTGTATGCCGTTATGAAGCTGTGGGATGGGTGCAGACAATGACTTCTATAGATGTTCGGCTTTTTGAACTTAGATTGATTACATAACTTCCATACTTTTGTGATCTGTTTTTTTCCCGTTTCGTCTTCTTGTTTATTAAATGTAACCAAACGTCTCCCATTCGACAGTCAAAATCTCGTAGTCAAGTTTTAATGCAGCAGACTTACCGATGGGTTCAGTGAAGGAGCAGATACTTAACTGTTACTAAGAAAAGCCTAGCATGTAATGTTTTTAATGTTATATTTTTCGGTTTTTTTTTTCATTGCTAGAGAGCAGGGGGTCTCTCTCTTTCACAGAGAGAGTGATAGGTAGCGATAGGGGAGACACAGATAAGAGAAGAGATAGAAAGGAGAACAAGACAGTAGTAGAACACAGGTTAAAAAAAAGATGACAGACAAGACAAAAGAGAGAAATAGTGCACGAGAACAGAAAGACATCGAAAAATCACAAAAGAAGAAAAGGCAGAACGAGAGATTCTACCGAGGGCAGGAAGGGGGGACTGGAAACATCACATACAGCCCCATCACACTAGCAGAAGCGAGAAGGGCGATAAAGACTTCACCACCAACAAAAACAATCACCACAATGACGACAATGACGATGCGTACAGCTGCAGGTGCAAAGTTTTCGCCGCGTGTTTACAGTTTCTTGTCACAGTAGTGGTGCTTACTAGAATCTTTACAGTGCAAAACAAACTTCAATGGAGAGGTTCAGACAAGTACACATACGTGTACGTGCACACTAGGGATAGTTTCACGAGCATTTGTATCTGCCCTTCAGGTCATAACAGCAGTCGTAGCCCCCGTTCCATCCGTGTATTTTATGAGCATCTTTATGCATATGCATGGTGTGGGGGGGATACGAAATCAGATGTGGCTTGCATGAGTGTTCGTATCTCCTGCTCATCCGTAAAAGTGCACGTAAGATACACAGAGCGAAAGGGCTTTGTGCCCGGAAGTGCAGATACGAACGCTATCATGCAAGCCAGTCCATGGCGAGGATGAATGTTCATATGTCCAGGTGTGCGTGAAAAAACAAAGACTCAGCGGGACTTGACTGCTCTTTGAACCGAAAAAATAGAATTATCCACTCGCTCGTGCAGTCCAACGCTAACAATTAGTGTCCACTGACACGTCTTTACGCTAACAATTAGTGTCCACTGACACGTCTTTGCGTGCGCGCATGTGTATTTACATAATGCAGGCAGACAAGTACACAGACAACTACAGGGGAGACAGACGGTGGTAGGGAAGATACATTATAGAAGATCCCAACACACTCAAAATTTTTGCTTGCTCTCATATGCTCTTGAAGTAAGTAAAGAGCGAAGGACACGAGAAAGGGAGATAAGCGTGTTGCTTAAGTTACCGCCGGAACCACGGTTACTTTCAGCCACGCATGCGCCTCACTAGCCCATATAAACTATTTATTTCTTCATGATCTTATCCTAGTAAGAGACATGCGCTCTTCCTTCCTGTTTGTGATCGTTGTCGATTAAAGCAAACATGCCATCTGGGTATCAAATCATTGTAGTCGTGAGATTTAAAAATGCCTCTTAGAATGCACCAGTCCCACAGAACCAGGTACAAACACTGTGCCTGATAGCTCCTACTGCCATGCTTTTGCCAGATTTTTTCTTTACATACAAAAGATGTTTGTCATAAACAGTAAGAGAAGCGATATGTGGCAAGATGGAAAACGAAACGAGAGAAGAGGTTCAGGCTGGAACGAAGAAGAACAGTAGGTTTGGTGTGTGTGGGGTAGGGGGGGAGGTTACGAATGAACTATATTGATTTGTTATCAGTCTATGATTACAGGCTGGTGTAATAAATACTGCAATATTATAGTACTTTTAATGATCCCAAGCATCAAGAAACGACACAAGATATCTACTGCGCTCACCATATGTACTTACAGATGGACGCACAACACATGCGCGCGCCCACCCACAGAGAAAAAGATCGAATGAGAGACAAAATAATTTTGTTTTTCGTGTCCCCCCAGTCTCAGCATTAAACAAGACGTAAAAATGCCAGGAAATGATGTAATTTGTTGTCCTTGCTCATCTGTTGGCGGTCCTTTCTCGCTCATTTAGAAAGGCCGGCTCTTGACGGTGGAAAAAACAAGAGTAAACATTTGTCGGAAATCTCACTGCGCATGCTGTGCTTTTCCCGGAATTTACACTAGAAAGAAGATTTATACTGAAATGCCATATTAAAGTATTTGCTCATTATGTACCTGGTTTTACTGCGGCTAGCTCAGTTTCCTGTGCTAGATGACACACCCTGGCAGTTATGTTACCTCCGTTCAAAGTATGATACTCCATTTTTGCGAGCTTTATGGGGATATATGGGAACAAAAACTTGTAATCAATCCAAAACACTTGTCGAATCTATTTAAAAACAGCAGTTCGGTTTATGTAGCTGTTTACATTAGTTCAGTTAATAGTTCAGGCCGTGAAACAAGAGCTGAAGGCCGAAGTCACGTGGGGTCAAACTTGACCGTTCATTGGCTGGAATTTTCCTTTTATTCTTCTGGAATACAGCAGGTTACACGTGAAATGTACTGTCTGTGTATCTTACCTTTTACTTCCTGGAAAGGGTAAACAAGAATTGGAAGGTGTATGATGACCAACCATGTGATTTGCTTTGTGTTAGCATGCATTGCGGACATAAACTAAAGACCATGAAACTATAAATTTGTATAGCCATACAATCTTTAGTGTAACATAACAAAGAGTGGCACTACACAAAGCCATCTGTGTTCAAGAACTACACCTTGATTCAAAAATCATGATAATAACGTAAAGTTTTACTTAATCTTTTTGGACGTGAGCACCCAAAAAAAGAATAAGTACCGGCCCTTGACCATTTCAGAAGATTCGTTATTGCTATGCATAAACATTACATCAACATAAACTTTAACGTTAATGGAAGACAGATTTCTGGGCGTGAAAACTGGAAAGAGTAAAAAATGATAAATGGCCTTTCAAGGCAAGGTTGTAAACAGCAAAACTAATGATTCCGCTCTCACACGTTCTTCTTATTATCCTCCAGTTTATGAACGAATGCCGATTCTAGTTTTACACTCGTTATCTTTGGATATATTCTGACAGTTATGAAAATGAGATTAAGGTAATGGTTGATAAATTGCTATATGTATGTTTTTTGTTAGAAATGGAAGAAGCAATCACATCAAAATGAAATTTATGGTTTTTTTGTTGGGGTTGGTTTTTTTTTTCTAAGTGCAGCATCGTGACCGTGTGTGAAAGAGGGCCGTGTTTGTTCATCTGATGTAGTCTGACTGGCGACCTGTTTATGAGTCAAACAGTTACAGCCTGTATGTTTAGGCTTTTCCTTGGTGTTTAGATGAACCACAAAGATGCTTTCCATGCAGCCACTAGTCTTAAATTATTCTTTGTATGCTGCGGGACTGTCTGCCTGCCTGAGCTTGGTCAAGCACAGTAGTTTTCCAAGTGTTGCAGCCGAGACTTACGCGTGTGCTTTGCTGACAAGCACAGTACTGCCCACCATGTGTTGAATGGACGTGTGTCCAATCTAAGAGGGAGGCAGTGGGACGGGATGGGAGGTGAACTGGAGCAGCAGGTAAAACGTGCAGCTGCTGCGGTCCGAAGCAGGGACAGGGGAGAAGTGTGAAGACATGTCGATCAGCGAGGTCGGTCTTCTGTCGCTAGAAACACCCTCAAGCCGGCATGCCGTACAGAGGAATGCTACTAAAAATGCGAGATTGCTCTTGGTGATCCATGGAGCCAGCACGAAAGTCAAAAGAATTCCTTCCGCCCTTATTTTCTTCCTTTCGTCATAGTTTTCATTCCTTCTATCGTCTTCTGAAACTAGAAGCGCAGTTGATTTCTATCTTATGTCTGCCACTGCCACAATCTCTCTCTCTATATGTATATATCAAAATTTGTGCCTGAACGACACAGTCAGTCAGTCAGTGTGAATAAGTTACAGAAGCCGATTGCCAGTCGTGCAGACATCCGAAGACTAAGGAAGTTAGTAAGTATAAATTTCAAGCGAAAATCCATGCGAAAATTGAAAACTTTTTAAACTGCCGTTTCCTGCAAAAGAAATCTTACCTGACATTCTTTCGAAGCCTCTGACCAGAGAAGTGGTTAGGCAGACAAACAGCACGGCAACAGAAACTGCAACAGATGAAAATCTCTGTCACCTGATGTTTGTCGATTTTGTTTAATCACTTCATCAGGCATTTTTTTCGAAAATAAATACAATATGCTTGTACTTTTGTGTTGTGTTCGTAAACATAACACACAGTCTTTCCTCAATTATAGCCAAAGTCGATCGTTTTAACATTTAACATTTGAGACTAATATGGAAATGTTTCAGCGATCAACCAGACCTGCACATATACTTTTCTTCATGCAAAACTACTAACGCATATTATTTGTTGTAATCTAGCTGCACAGCTTTGGTAGGTTTAAGGCAAAACAAGGTGTCTGGCCCTCTCGGTAATGTCTGACGCGAAGTGAAGAACTGTGCCCCTGAGCCCGCACCCACAGCCTGTTGTTCTCTTGTCTAACAAGGGAAGAGGTGTAGCCGAATAGTTCTAAAAGCCTAACGAACCGGCTTCCACTCGTGCCAGTCTTCGCTGGCATAATACTGTCGTCTGCCGATAGCATCGCCATTTTGGGCGAGACAGGTGATGACACCGACCAACCAGATGGCGTGGTTTAGGAACGACAAAGATCTCAGAGCGGACGTGACGTCGGCTGCCTGGAGTGTAAAAGGCACCCTGACCCAGCTAGGCAACTTCGAGTGCTCTTTCCTACAGAATATAACAGTTCTGACATCTAGCGACCCAAAATTCTTACAGAATTAAAAATAAACAAAACCCCCTAGTATCTAGCGACCCAAACGTCTTACAGACTTTAAAAAAAATAAAGCCCGCACGAACACAGTTTCCATAAAACGTGAAAACGTTACACCAAAATTCCCGACAAATCAACACTTCTGATACGTCCTGATCTGTGAGAAAAGATTTAGGCATTAAAGTTGCGAATTATTTCGATGCATTTCTTGATTAACTGTTATGATGAGCTAGCATGAGCTGATGACAGATCTTTTCACGGAGAATTGAAAGTCCTTATTTTTACCGTCAAAAGAAGCCCCAAAGAGATACCTTTACAGAAGAACTATACAGGACAATGATGGAATCGGTAATGCCCATTTCCTTATTTATTCCCTAAAGAACAAAAACAAAATCGCTGAAAGTACTGCATAATCAGCTACCCGAAGTACACAGATATCGCCAGATATCGTCAAAAACATCCAGTGAAAAACATTCGTCACTGGACAGTGCTTGTATATAGTAGATGAAGTTATTTGTGTCAAACGTCGAGGTTTAAATTTGTGCAGATGTGGATGGGTCTTTTTCCGATTACATCCTAGAAACATTTGGTGCAGCCAGTGCAGATCATCGTTAGCTTTGTCGAACATCAGCATGTTCTCACAATAAGCAACTTCCCGAAGCAACATGCGTATGCTGTCAATCTTTGTCTATTAGCCAGCTCAGACCCCGCTACACGAGATCGCCGTGTAACCGAGTAGCCATCAGCACGCACTGTGTCACAAGAAAACCGATATGAGAACGGCGCGGTTATCGGCACTTGGCATCGCGTAACAGCCTTTATCTCGCCAGGCGGCGCTGTCTCGCTTACCGTCAAGAGTTGCAGGATCGAGGTTGTAAAAGAAGCTTCTGTTTACGATGGTACGGACGCTACACGGCGGAAAGGTCTTGGAGACGATACCTGCACGCAGCCTTGCAGGAGCTGCCAAAAATATCGACGAAATCGTTGTTCTACATCGTAAACATAGCCGGCCAGCGAAATGGCAGCAGAGTTTGTGCCCTCTAGATCGGAGTTGTAAGACGAATTGTAACCTATTTGACATTCTGCTTGTTCAAAAAAGCATCGCATTGGATGTGGCTTTGAACCTGGTGACACTTCTGCTAGGGCAACAAGTCATGTCTTGGCTCGCCTCTCTCTTCTCTCTCCTTTGTGTGTTTGTGTGTGAAAGAGAGATTGGAGAAGGGATTCAACCTTGTGATATATCTGTGTATGCCCATGTGTGGATCACTTAAATTAATGGCCAGGTCGCGCTGACTTTTTTAAATTAACAAATTGATTGTGGGAGTAATCGTGTTTAAGAGCATTGAAGGCATGAGAGAGGCAGTGGGGTAGAGGTAAGTGTGAGAGAGAGAGAGAGAACACGAGAGATGAGAAACCGTTGTTGTCAGCTGTCAGGCATCAGAAGTGCCTATCTTTGAAATCACCTGGCAGGCCACCTGCCTACACATGACTGACTGACTAACCGACCCGACAAGCTGACTGACTCTGAGGCAGCCGAGGAGAAAACGAGATCTGGCTTGGAGGCCGGGGCTGGGCTGCAGGTAGCTGGCCTCGCTAACACGCTTTCCATTTCACCCGATCTATCGCCGTCTTCTGCCGCTTGTATCTGCCGAGTTCAATCAGAAGAGATTTTTACGGTTTGCTGTTGGGCCCTTTTATCGCGCATTTTAGCTGGAAACATAAAGTGTATCAGGCTCCTGCTGCATTTTTCTTTGAGCGGAGGTACAGACAAAAGTGACATACAAGGGAGATTATTCTTTCTCCACTGTAGGTAGAAATACTCTAGACAACCGTTTCTTCTCTTCGGTATCGGTTTGCATGTACCTCGGATTTCATGACGGGTAAGCCCTTCTTTCTACGGAGCCTTTCTTAACCAGACAATTCTGTGTCCTGGTTCGCTAAACGTGTATGGCAAAGGCAAACATATCGTCTTCCAGAACCACTACGAATACAAGCATATTCTACAAATACAATATACTCTAATAAAATACAAATATATTCTACGAATACAGTTATATGCAAAGAATACAGGTATATAGTACGAATGCCAGAATACTATGTGAAGTTTGAGTGCCAGGTTTAAGTAAGAGCCCCGCCCCCTTCCGCTCTTATCGAAGACGTAGCAACGTAGTCTGCTAGTGCTGGAATTAGCGTCGGCGATTAAAGGATAAAAATATGCATCAACTTCGACAAAAAGGCGCAAAATGTTTCACGTGGCAGGGACACTGTCAGCTGAAGACTTTCATCCTTAGGTGCCCGCGACAGTCTGGCACCGCTGGCGAAGAAATACAGGGAGGTAATGAGTGCGGACGCCAGGTCGCTATTCAGCCAATCAGGGTGGCGCAAGCTACTCGTCACCTTGACCCTGCTTGCTAGCTAAACCGACTCCCATCCTGCTCCCCTCCTCCATCAAAAGGGAAACAATCCATTAATTTACAACGTCCTGGCTTCCAGCTGGCTGCAAATGACGTCAGAAGACTACCTTTGAAGTTCCATCGCTAGGGCAAGAATGTTGATGAAAATTGTTCTTACTTTTTTGTTCTTAATCTAAGTTTTGCATTTGTCAAGTAGGGTTCATTTCCCCCATAAATTATTTCTTTGACATTGGAAGACCTTTCTTTAACTTTTACCCTCGGGGTTTAAAAACAGGGTGTTAATCTTAATTTATAAAATAAATTTATGGTAATTAAATAAATCAAGTCAGCAGTTTTAATGCTGGGCAAAAAAGTTAATTATCAATTCAATCTTTGGCAATCTGAGCTTTTCTGCTTATTCCATTAAAATGACTAATTGTTTTTATCATACTCGCTTCGTGGTAAACAAATATTTTAAGAAGATTTCACATTATTGTGTTGTGTGTGTGTGTGTGAGTGCGTGCGTGTGTCTAAGTACGCGTTTGTGCGTGCTTACGCGTGTCTATGCGCGCGTCTGTGAGTGCGTGCTCGTGTGTGTGTGTGTGCACGCACGTCTTAGGTGTTATGCTGTTAATGATGCTACAATGCAAGCGAGTCCTTGAAAGGAATTCATTTTTGATGTTCACATGTTGACAAACTCTGTCAGCCTAAGTAGACAGTAAATAACCAAAGACGTTAAGTCAAGAAACAAATTAAGAAATGCCGACGTACAGACTCAAGGAGTATTTACAAAACTGAGTTGGCGTCTGTCAAACTGTCCTCGACTTTGTATTTAGATATTTAGAGCCTCTAGCGGACATTTGGAAACAAGCCGAGGGAGGCTTGGGGAAAAACTGTCTAATACTTTGAAATCTCTTTAAGTTCTCCTTTTGGAGTGTAACCCAGTAACGATGCAGACGTGAGTAGTGTTGAGTCGAGAATCCGGCAGGCGGTAGTATGTCAGTAAGTGCACTGTAAAATAATTAGTTTCATATGGTTCACAGACGGCGTGTAAATTAAGCAAAAGCACTCTGAGAAATATGCGGAGGAACAGACAAAGAATTCTTGTCAGATGTACCTCACTTTAAAAAAAAAGTTCTCATTAAATGGTGGGTTTTTTAAGATGAAAAATGTACACCCAGAAGTCACTCCTCTATCCAATACTCCCTCATAAAGAGATACATTAATCTTTCATAAAAGAAAAAAATTCCGAATTTGTCTGATGAGCATCTGTCTCCTTGCGTTAACTCTTGAATTTAAGGGGATGGATAAACTTTATTAGGAATAATTAATCCACTTTATGCTGGAGCAGCTGTGGTCCAATTTGGTTCATAATGCCGCATGTTCACCTTTGACTCTTAGAAACCCATTCTAAACATTCATCCAAACAATCGTCAGGTTTATGTGTATGTATTTTCCTCTAGAGAAGCACAAAGACACGACGATGACAACTGCGAATTCTCCTCCAGCTCCGCCTTTTCTGTCTCCTCTTTATCGTCATCTTTTTTTTTATCGTCGTGGCTGCTTGCTGCTGTGTATCCCTAACCGATGCTCGCAAGCGCTACAGTCCGCGCGGTATCGAGTCAACCGCATTCCACAGGTTTGTAGACATTTTGCAACGCTTAAGAGATGCGATCTTCATTGTCGAAAGTTTGCCACTTGGATACCCAGCAGTAGAAGCGAGACCCTATACTTGCTGCGTTGTATTTGTCTGGGAGAGGTTTCAGTGTGTACATTAGGTGATGACCTACGCATTTTTTTTTTTGAAGGCCTGACTTCTCTTTTCCTCAAAATTCCCTCCTTCGGGTCATAATTTGCTGCTGGAAATCGTTCGGCACGATGACCATATTATCGTTACAAAACCTGCCACGCCGACCATCACAGCATCTCGCACGCCATTCTAGTGCAAGTCAGTGAAAGTAAGACGATGAGGGCGCTCTTTTGTTCACAACAGCATCCTCCATCCCATCCCATCCCCCCATCTCTTGCCCCACAGAGGTCCACGTCGTTTGCCATTTCCTGTGTGCGGAGCGAAGTGATCCAAATTTAATAGCCTGGGTTTGTTAACGAGATCTCCTGAGCGAAGACCAGAACAACCAGGCATTACAAGGGCATTTCAAGCAGGGGCCGTTAAGTCTGCTCCCCTACACGGGAGCCCAGTAATTGCCTCTGCCCGCAACTAGACCAGTGGCGGTAGTTTCGTGTTTGCTGTTTGCTTCAGGAATCCACACTAAACCACACTGGGTAAAACACTACAAAGTATAGCAGCGTGGCGTCAAACATACAGCAGAGCACTGTGACGGTAAACAGAGGCCAAACATTCAACCTGCAAGATAAAATATTGACGAGCATATGATGCATATAAAGTGAAATAAGTGCTATTGAGTGATTTGAAAAATATGTCAGTGATGTTCATCGAAGGAAAAGGTAAAACTTTAAAGAACATCATTTACAGATCAGAGATGCGTTTGTTTGCGTTTGAGAGCGCATGCCCGTGCGTGCGTGGGTGCGTGCGTGCGTGCGTGAGGGTGTGCGTAGTGTGGTAGTGGTGATGACACACATTTGTTTCCACTAAAAGTGATTTTCTCAAGATCATTTGGAATGTTGAATTAATAAGTGAAAGAAAATTATTGCAAAAACCGTGTGGGAAACAATTATAATTCTCTCTACTTCGTATGGAATCACGTGGGACAAGATGCGTACTCTCTACTCTACGCTAATATGCACACGCAGCGAAATGCCAGTACCAATTTTGCTCGCGCACGGCGAACAAAGTGCACGTGCTTTTCGTCACAGCTTGCGATCGAGGCACAGCCTCGGGGCCTTTCCTGCAACAGCGAAGTGGATAAAACAGCCGGCCTCTATGGGAACCAGGGGCACACAGCAGGAGCTTCGTCAAGGTTTGAGCCTGTAGGTCCTGTGGCCTTTAATCAGATCCAGGGATGGGCTGCATGAACATTCTCATCTCCTGTTCATTCGTAAAGGTACTCAAAATTCACACAGGGCGAATGGGCTTTACAACCACCCTAATGACCGGAAGAGCAGATACGGACGGTCATGCAAGCCAGCCCGGAGCTGGGCTGCATGAAAGTTCGTAAAAGAAAATAAAAACCACGCAACATACATAACCAGAAGGGGTTTACTACCGCTATGAAAATATGAAAACCAGGAAAATAGAGAAGTAAGAACATTCGTGGAACCCAGTGCTGGAATAGGCAAGGACACCGCTTCTTTTTGTAGTTCTCAAGGCAGCGGCTTGCATCCAGAACAACGACAGCTGGGCCAAATAATTTACTCACTTCTGTGGGCTGCACTTTCCACCCTCTCAAACAACGACTGACAGGTTTCGGTAACGTCTGAACGGAAAGGTGATACAGTGTAATCTATAAACAGCAACTGCTCTCAACCTTTTGTACACGTCATCGCAACATGTAACCAGGCACCCAATCCCAGGAAAAACCCCACCCACCTATACAGTGCGTGCATGTATCTGTATAAAATATAGATATATTTCGCGCCTGTTTAAAAACATGTGGAGAGTCCTCGTCATTCATTTAACGTAAATTATTTATGAGAATAAGAAATCCCAGAACTTTTAATCTGAGGCGTGGGTTTTCATACGGATGTAGTTTTTAACTGAGCGCAGCTCACCTCATGGAAAGAACTGCGAACTGCTTCTTCATGATCCTCGAAAATGCATGTTTATTTAGAATCATTGTCTCGGTCAACAAGCAAACTTTAGGCGTAGGACAGGCAAGACGTCTTTCTATCTCCACCGAACCACGTGCTTGGGATAAGCGCCAACGATATCTAAAGGTCAGCACGTGACCTTCACTCCACCTGACCCCGTGAAATATCCACTGATTATTTTCATAAGTCGGCGCTGGGACCACATTTATGAGAGACACGTGATATCCATTCAGTGTGTACTAGTTGGCATGGAGTTTCGATAAAAGGAAAATGTAAAAGTTAGGTTTCATTTGGATGATTGGCAACCTCTTGAAAGACTACGCGGGACTACCTGAATGACGAAGAGAAAAGAAAGACGAACAGGCAGAAAGAGAAAGAAAGAAAAAGAGAGAGGGTCACACAGACAGACAAGGAAGCAGTTGGTAGTGGGGGTGGTCCGGGAGGAAAGAAGGACAAGTACGGAATAAAAGAGCAAAGTAAAAATAAAAGGTTGGAAGGAAAGTAAGAACGGAAGGAGAGCTGACGAATGAAGGGAGGGAAGGAGACCTTCCATATTCAGGTGGAGGGAATCCATATTCAACAGCCGAACGATCCCTAAGCTGCAGGGAAACACTCCCTTATTCTTTCTTCGTTCCAGTTGTCCACAAAGCACTCCGGTATCCAGGAGACCAACATGAGGTGCATAGTTTTCTTACCTGTGCTGTTTACCGCGCAAACATGAAAGATGAGCTAGTACCATGAAGCATACGACTAGAATTGGTTCGGGGGGTTTTCCCTGGTGTCAGAGGTGTTAAACAAACACCGTTCGATGCCACACAGCGTGGAGAAGATGTAGATCGGCCTTTGAATTGTTTCTTTTTCATCTGTGCGTTTGCGTTTAGGCCCCGGCATGATGCAAGGCGCATTGTTCACGGGCACATAAAACTGATGGGTTTCAGACGCAGGGCACACTGTGCGCATGCGCTCGTCAATTTATCACTCCGACGTTTCCTCCTGTCGTCCATATATCCCATGATTTTCGCATTACGTTTGTGTCCATTGGATCCAAGCGCGTCTCGTTTTCAGGAAAAAAAAACCACCCCGAAAACATCCGCTCAAGTACTATATTTAGCTTTCTCGTTCGTGGAAAATGAAGCCAAGAATTCACTCTTATGGTCCACCGTACATCAGCTAACTTCTTTATTCTTGAATACCAAATTATCTATTTATTTAATTATCTAATTATTTATTCACCAAATTCTTGAAAGAAACCAAAATGGCGGCACCAGAAATTCTCAGCGAGAGAAGCGGTCCGCGTGAAATACTATCAGTTGAAGGAGGTAAGGGGAGGGAGGACCAGTGACTTGTGGGGGAGGGGTGCGTGAGCGGACGGACGAAAGAGATAAGGTTATAAATGACCCTGATAGGAGCTGACGTTGACTAATACTGACCGGTCATCCGGTCAGACAACCCTGATAGCTAAGACTAACAGGCATTCATTTTGGCCTTCTCGCTTTGCCGTTTCCTCGGCTAATTTGTTTTAAATAGTTGTCACCTGCATCAGCAGGCCAGACCGTTCGTAAGGATACATGCCAGCTAATAAGAGACACGTCTCGTCTTCGTTTGCTTCTTCAGTCATACACGAGCACCTTCTCTCTGGTTTTTTTTTGTGGCAATAAATCTGAGTATCATTTGAAAACATTTAAGTCTTTCATTTTACATACCGTCAGAGATCTTTCCTTTGGATTCTTTTCTAGCACGTCTTTCTTTTACGCAACTAAGCTTTCCATTTCTCAACGAAAGAAAACTTTTAACTAATCTCAAATGTTACTAAACCTTAAATTGAACGTGTGGATTAATACAGTAGGCTTTTTTAATTGAAAGAAACGAGCTCAACTGAAACAGCATAAAACTTACTAATCATCACCTGGCGTGTGTTACGATTATAACATCTGGTATCCAGGATACTGGCGAAAGATTGTTACATTTCTGATCTTGAGTTTTCCTACAAATGATCACGCAAGTTAAACTGAGCCGGAGAAATGAGAGAGGCGCGTGTACAGTCGATCTCCTAAAGTTAGTAAAAGTTTTAGAATGAATACGGCGCTGACACTAATTCTTTTTAGTGTCTCCTCGAGACGTCTGGCAGTCCAGGATGTGTCACAGGTAAATCATCCACTTCTCCTTTCCCCTTTAAGGACCACTTTCTGGCGAGCGAAGGGCAAACAGCACCAGTGTTCTCGTCTATTACAAACCAGTCTCCACCAAAAGCGTGCAAACTGACAGCACGTGCGCGTGGTACTAATAAGAGGAGCGCGTGCATCGCCGTGCAGAATTCGCTCTGCCCGTCCGGCATCTGTGAGCCCTATGAGGAGGAGGTGGTGGGCAGGAGAGGGAGGTGCTGGCAGCGAGCCTGTACGCCCACCCCTGGGTGTCCTGCCAGAGTTTACTTAGACAACACAGTTGTGTATCTGCTGTGTAATTGTACTCCCCAGTTGTTCGAACTTTCGGAAACAGTACACGCATGGATAGTTTACGATCCAAGTCTTCGAGCTGCCCCATTCCTCTGTGTTTCTTTGTCTTATAGGAAAATGTTTAGTGTTTAACCCCAGCTTGTAACGTAGCGTGCGTGTCACTGTGGGTGCGTGACTGCGTGCAGAGGGGGAGGGGTGCAGGTTAAGAAATAATTTCGGTGTACGTTGTCACATGCGTTCGTACGTGCATGTGGGGGGTGGGGGGGAAGGGCTTGCGTGAAAAAACCTATTTTTACTTGTATTTTCCTGCGTTCGTGCATGTTTGTTTGCTGCACAAAAGCACGATTCGAGTGGGAGAGTAATGTTTGCAATGTTCTTTATGCAATTTTAAGCCACGCTGTAAAGAAAGGTTTTCATCAATTTATTAATGGCCAAATCTTTTGTATTCTGCGTTATGTTGTATGAAATGGTATGCCGCGACACTCCTTGTGAGCATTCAAATATCTGAAAATCACCACACAGTTGGAAATTAGCTGCCAACGTGCCCTTGCAGCTCGGGACGTTACCAGATGAGAACTGCGCATGCGCGTTCTTGATGCTGAGTGAAAACGTCACTAGTGAACATCGGGCTTCTCGTTCTGTATGACGATTTCGCGTGTATTTTTAAATATCGCGGAGGAAACTTTTAGCGCACTTACGAGCGGTGTTCGTTTCGGCTGCTAATGAAGTGGCTGATAAGTTGAAGTGGCAACACAGAGCACCACTTGTCCGCCTCACCACACCGCTTTGCAGCCAGCCTCTGGGCATGAGGGGCTATCGCTGGCTGGCTATGACAAATTGAGACTTTCCCGTCCGAGCGTGATAGCAAGCTGTTCCGGCCTTTCCCCTCCAGACTAACTGTGCTTGAAAGACCGGAGAGAGGACTTCACGTCTCGCCGAGATGAGTTTTCTGGGAGCCGAAAAAAAAGGACAGTAATGATATTGGTTTGAGGGCTGTTGTACACCATTACGGATTTTCTCACAGCAGGAGGCAGATTACCGTTGCCAGACCTCAAAAACTGAGGAGGAAAAAAATACGGTAGTCTAGAATGAAGTAGGTCGAGTTGGGGATTATAAATAGATTGATTCTAGCCACTGTGTCCCAGCAAAGCAATGCACTTGTATATAACCCCCGAATTCTTTACTGGTTTTGTGTTAGGAAATTGAAACCCTACGTCACTCTGTGATGCGTGTAATTCTTTGTCAAATTTGCCTTCGTTTTGAAGAGAGGAATAGTCACTCCATCTTGCCAAAAAGAGTTATTACTTTACTCCACACGAAGCTGTGGCTGTTCACGACGTTTGTGATCTGAGCGGTGCCCCGACCCCCATCATTGCTCCGTACGGAGCTGTTAGACCGTAAGACAAGCCAATTAACGGAAGGCGCTACTTCGTGACACAATTTAAGGCATCAGCTGCGTTTGTTCACAGCAAGGGGTGATATATGTCATGTTCACGGGTCTGTTTTTCTTATTTTTCCCCCCTTAACATTCTACTAGCACACGGGATCTCTTTTCTGCCTCTTGGGAGGGTCTGTGGCCGTTATATGGGGCTGACAAATGAAATTTACCCGCCGCATTGAGCCGCTGCATCAAGCAGTAAACGCGGCCTCTACTAAAGCCTGAGGGAATTAACACCTACTGTTTCGAGTCGTAAGAAGCCGAGTTCAGGCCCAGTCAACCAGAGACATTAACGCGGCAATCCGTCGCGTTTTACATCGCACTTGTCATTGCCGTCATCAAGGCGATATATAATTCCTTTCTTTCAAGAAGTTGTCGACGACCAGACTTTGGGCAAAGCTCCAACGTGGCCAACGGTGCTAATATTTCAGGGTCTTCTCCCGTTTGTTTCAGCTTGAAAGCGAGCACAGATTTGCCTCTTGTACCCCCAGGGGGGGATAACTCCTAAACGCTAACGACCATAACGTTGAATAATGTCTAGGTCACAGAGGGTGATGCGTAAAACAGATTTCAGTCGCCAATGTAAATTTCGCTCCGAAACAGTCGTGAGCCATCCAAGGAATACATTTGTCACCACAGACAAGCACGTTGTGAGATTGCAGCTGGCAGTTAAGTAGGATATCAAGTTACTTTGTAAATTGAGACGATAACTTCTACAACCCCGGCCCCCCCCCCCCCCCCACCAACACTACCTGAATGTACCAAAGCAAGGTCTTAACACACTGAACGCGTCTCGGCATCACCGTTTGTCAGTGATGTTGATACAGTTTCCTGACTTACGTAGCGAGAAATACACCTTCAAAGCTTTGACATCTACTTCCGTAATTCCAACAGTCAGAAAATGTTTTAGCATGATAGATTCTCAGTCTGGGACGTCAGTATGAGGGGACACAGCAGTGGACTTCTCAGTACACAAACGCCTAGTCACGTACCCACCCACTCTCGCGCGCACACAAAACAAACACACACACACACACACACACACAAAGGGAGAAGGAAATGTGGGATGAGAACGAGGTGACGGAAGGGTATGGGGTGTGGGCAGAAGGAAGAAAGGAAAAAATTGAGGGAAGAAGAGAAAAAAAAGGGGGAGGGTGCTGAAGAGGCAGCGAGCTTGAAAAGGAGAGGAGTGCGGATAGAGACGGCCGGGCAGAATGAGTCTAGACCCCGCGAAATCCAACAAAAATTTAAATAGCCATATTTCTCATGTCACCACTTGCATGTCCTTGGATTGGTAACTTCCACTGTTTATGGCGTAATTGAAATCGCAATCTCCGCTCGTGATCATTTTTCACCACAACTTCCCACCCCGGCCCACCATAGGGTTCTCACCTCTTTTATTTCTCACCTCCCTCCGTCCCCAACTGCACGAAGAAGACTGGATGCGATGAAAAGTGTGCATGGCTCCGGCAGGAAAAATGAATGTAGCGCACGATTTCCCACGAGATCAGTCATCACCCTCGGAGCCATTTGGGGATCTCCTGTGAAACTAAAGCGGATTTCTAGATGCTTTTGACATACAGGATGTATCAGTAAAAACGGTTGCCTAAAACCCATCTTCGACGTGTCTTCTTTCCTTCTGGCACTGCACGCAACGTTCTGCGGAAAACACGAAGACATAAAAAAAGGGTTGAAGAGAGGCAACAACAAAACTATTAAGAACTAAGCTTTTAAACGACTTTCGATGCTCCTTAATAATAGAAGCGGTGTAACATGTTTTGCCGTTTTCACGCCTGTTTAAGAAAAAGCCCAGGGAGGACTCAGCAAGAGCAGAGACGGGGCTGGAATCCTGAGCAAAGTTAGTCAAGTCCAGAACATTTCTGGCACCGGTACGATCGCCTGAGTTATGCGTAGATTCTCCGAGAGACCCGGAGGAGATATGTAGAGGAAGAAAAGGATCAAACGGTACGCGGAGATGCTGGGATGTGGAAGCAGCTGCAGCTTCCAGCCGATGTTATGTAATCTGGTGGACTAACCAAATGTGTGAAGGCAGAATGTAAAAACTATTTCAATATAACGTGGAAAGGAACACGGTAGTACGGCACATCGACCATTGTGGCTTATGCTGCGCAAGGCGCAAGCGGGAATTAACAGTGTGCTGCAGACTCCCAAGCCACTGACGAAACTCCCATAATTTTGTACAGAATAACTGTGATAGTAGATGCGATATTCACCCAGTCCTATCTACGTCCCCCCCCCCCCCATCTTCATATGGCGTCTAAAACCCAACCACCGGCGTTTCAGAATGGGTACTCAGGAAACAAGAGTCTGTTAAGCGAAATATTGTACAGTCATCACTGTATGCTATGTACCTACCATGTCTTGGGTTTTATTCTTATTTTATGTTTATTTATTTGTTTGAATTCTGTTCTCCTTCACCCTATCCTACATGTTCCCCTATCCCCTTTGTCTCTAATACCCCATCTGGGGTCCAGAGATAGCAAATAAAGTTTCAAAGTTTCAAAGTTTCAAAGTTAAGGAGCAAATAACTTAACCACATCAAGTGATCCAATGTGCCAAACATAGGATAATGTTGCTTACGTTGTTTGTTCTTCGAATCTGGCGTAAAAGTTTTTTTTTTGAAAAATGCTGTTCTTCCTTCGTCCGTTTAGGATGGTAACTGGATTCAACCATGCATGGAGTGCTCCAACAAAGTACTGGCAGCGCTCAACATAACCGTATGTAGACGCATGTGACCAAGGGAGCTTACCGTACCCAAACACGTAGCAAAGAGAGGGCCGAAAGAAAGGAACGTAGCAGATGCATGGAGTGATTGGGCGCGTGTGGTAAAGCATGCCTGCGTGCGCGCAGAGGGTAAAGCTGAAGTCTAGCGTGTGAGGGTATATTTGCGCATTCGGTTAAATTTGAATTATGTGTGGTTGGTTCAGCACTAAGGACGACAATAAGTAAAGGAATGGGTTGAGAACTGGAGATTTAACGGGCAAAAGAAAACGCTTAACTCAACACTTTCAGAGTAATGACCATGCCAAACGCCATTTAACTACAGATTATAAGCGTGCTTCGGTTTTAGAGACTATATTACCAGAGTAGTTAAGCATTTCAAGATCCTTTGCTTGAAGCCGACGCGGAAGAGCACGCTGAAAGATAGAAATAAAAGTGTAAAGTTTGATTGTACGAAGTGCCGGAGATCTCATCAATCAAAGGACGATAAACATCTGTAAATCGATGTAATGTATATTCTCTCACCCCTCTACAGGTGATCTTTCCATTCATCTAGCATGGAACGTAAAACATTTGGCCTCTCTCTCCCGATCACTAACATCGTAACAACACAGTTTCCCTTATTCCCAACTTTTCTAACCACGGAATTGTTTATTCCAAGTGTCCTCTTTTGCTTAACGGCCCGTATCAGGCGATGACAGGGACCGAGCCCTTCAGCTGCCTTGATTAACCATCGGGCCAACGTTGGTCCGACCATCTGTTGCTCATCTCTTCTGCAGGGTGTCTATGAGATTGTACAGCGATTGGCCAGAGCAGCTAAATAGAACAAGCATTTAAGTTATTTTCTGAATGAGATCCCAGGGTCTGACAGCTATCACAGACCTTGCCCTGTTTGCTGTTAAAGTTAATTGGGAGCCGGCAATAACTTTGTTTATCTCTCTCTCTCCCTCTCTCTCTCTCTTTAACATTCTGCTGCTTAACCATTAAAGTTGGAAACTTCATTTAACATATACTTGTAAAAGAAATATCAGAAACAATATATTCTCCCTGATTCTCGTGTAAGAGACCTGTTCTTTGGGAAAAATGTTAATTCGCATTCTATAACGGCAGTTTATGTGCACGTGAGTGCCTGCGTGCGTGCGTGAGTGCGTGCGTGTACCAGAGAGAGAGAGAGAGAGGTTTAGAGACGGGCCAGAGAAAGACAGAGAATTAGGGGAAGGGCAAGAGGGAGAGAGAGAGAGAAAGAAAGAGAGATAGAGCGGAAATATAGAAAGAGAAAACCATGGAGGTAAAACCAGTCAGGTTTCAGTGAGCCGTACTCAGCAGCCAAAAGTCTGTGGCAGTTGTTTAGCACTGTAATTCATGCTGAGGTTCACCTGCACACCAGTCTGGCCCGATGAGTCTCACGCACCACGATCAAAGAGAGACGTGAGTGAGAGATGTTCAGCAGGATAGTGGGACACACAGACACGAACGGACACGATCGAGATTGCAGCCACAAGCCCAAACCTACCGGTGTGGTAAACACATTGTGGTGTTGGCTTTTTTCTGCTATATTTCTACAGCGTTCACATCACAAGCAGGGAACCAACAAGATAAATGTTGGTTCTTAACTACATAGCAGTGGGCTCGACTTACTGAAAGACGAAGTATGTTGTGCCGCAACTAAAATAGGGTTTCATACAGTTTGATTATAGGGTTCCCTTCTTCAAATAGTCATCCTACATCGCCCAATCTGCGTATATATAGCCAGGCTCAACGTACTAAGATGCACATTTGTCCAGTTAAAAAAGACACTTAAATATAATGAAGATGACGAATGGCTAAAATAAAAAAAGTTCAGAAGTCTCCAACTAAGATTTCTCCCAGTTTCGTCCGGAACGCGGATGACCAAAAAGGCAAGCTGTTGCGAACTCAGGCATGAAAATATTTATCTGCTGTTCCTTCTCTAAGGGGTTTTAAGACAAGCGACCTCACGCTTGCGCGTCTTCGCAGACAACCGGAGATGATGCGCGCTGCAGGAGGTGCTAGAACAAACCATCTCTCAGACGTTGTGTTGCCAGCACACAAGCCAGGCTAAGAGCTGCCATTTCTAGGTGAGCAAATATTTAGCTTTTGTCGCCGTGCAGAAGAGAAAGACAGCGAAAAGTGAATGCCTATAGATAATGGTCTCTATTTCCCCCACCCCTCTCCAAATTCCCAGCAGTCGATGAGTTACGCTCACCCCATGCCCGCATAACGTCATCTGTCTTCTGACTGGCTAAGCCACTGCACAGCAGCGCCCTCACTCAGGCGCGTACGTCCATGACCGACAACTCCATAAACATTTCAACGTACGGCAAAGGCAAAACCGCGCAGAGACACCCCCGTAGGAGGGAAAAAATTCTCGCTAGGCAGAAGAGGTTAAAACATTGTGATGGATAACAGCGTTTAAACGAGTGACCCTCGGATTCGACTGGCATAGCAGCATAGCACGTCATTAGTTTCAGCTTTCGGTTTTTCTGCCGCTTTCAGCTGACAGGAAAGTACAACCTCTGCCACACATACTCACGCACAGGAGCGTAAAGTGTTGCCAGAAACCTGCTGCAATATTGACGAGAACTGTAAATGTTTGCCTTGCCACCCAGCACCGAGAGTACAAAATGTTCATGTTTATAGCGGCATTATTCCCCGATGCTGAGTACGGAGATGGAAAATGGCTGTTGGCTCTGCAGGAGCCGTGTAACGTGAAAAAAAAACGAGAGAAAACACGAACCAAACATCTCCAGGTAGGATCGCTCAAGAGGGGAAAACATTTTAGAATCTCCACCCTGTTTAGAATTTACCATCTTTACTGGTTTACTCTATCGATTAAAAGCGTATAGAGCTGATTGTGGCGCGTGCACATTCATTATCGATGTCAAAGATCTTTTTTTCTTTTGAAAGTACGCTGAGTTTTGAGGGTTAGGCAATGTACTTCTACAGACAGACCAGAGGCGAGTTTTATAGGCAGGACAACAAGTGACTCTGGTAGTGACGTCAGATCTCCGACGCCCGACGAAGGCTGGCAGCCACCCGTTGCCAGACTGGTCCTCCTGGCAGCCTGAGTGCGCTATGTATCAGTGCGCGCTGTCCGCCCAGATTCCCGTTTTAACCTTCCCCGATATGACAAGATGATGCCGACATTTGGTTTCATGGAGGGCGGAGGGGTAAGACTGAGAAACCTGCGGTGTGAGAAAAGACATGGAAATGGGTGGGAAGAGAAGGAGAGGGGAAGATAAAAGAAATGAAAAATGAAACCTGGTAATTGAAAAAAGGGATGATACGAAATTTTAAGGAAGGAGCGAGAGAGAGAATAGAAAGCAAGGTAACAAGCGGGAACGTGGAAGGGACAGGAAGAAAAGTACGGATAGAGGAAATGTAGAGGAAAGATGAGGCAAGCATTTTTGCAACCCTTAAAGCATTCACGCTACTCTGCGAGTCCTATACGAAGGTTGCTTTGATGACTGCTTTTATCCATCACGATGTTTGAGCCCCTTTCGGCTTTCGTTTTCCTGGTACTAACACCGAAATCCACTATCCTTGCGCGATTCTGACGCCGAGCCCAGAGTGCGTCAGTGAAAGGATGTGCGGCTCTGGCCGCGGACCGAGTGCACTCCACGCGTTGCGCGTGCGCATGCGCATGCGTTTGGCCAGGCTCCCCGCGCACCTGCACAAGCCTCGTCAAAGTGCTCACTCATCTGTTCCGACAAGCCTGCCACCGTTGTCAGCTGATACAGGTACGGAGACGGGACTTGCCCTCCGGAGAAAATAAATTTTAAACGAAAGACAGCTTCGCTAACCGTACTCCTGGAAGAGACAAGACGTCACACAGAAGTTGAAATCGAGGCTGGTGGCTGGCTTTATCGGTTTGAGCTTATAATGATGTATATGCAAGGTGGCTTTTTCCTGCTTGGTGTGTGGGAGGGGGTGGGGGGAGGGGGTTGCTAACGTGAATCTGGGGACCCACGTGTGAATATCCGTTAAATGCAACTTTCTCTTCATTTCAAAATGTTCTGTACTCGATAGCGCTGTGTTTTTTAACTGTCACACCTGCAAACCTAAAAATAAACGTTCTGTAGGTCTTAATGGGTTATCCTTTGACATGGTAACTTGAAAGGAAATCTTGGGAAAGGGTTCTTTTCCCCCCTTGGAGCTGGGGTCTGTTTGAACGATTGCTCAGAAAGCATAAAAACGATATCGGAGAGTTAGGATGGAGGCCACAAAAACAGTTTCCTTGTAAGACAGACTAATGCGTCTTTCCCTATTCTCTTTTCTTGTATTTATTTGTGAAACTAAAAAAAAGTATCGAAAAAAATTAGCGAGGATAATTCCACGTCGGTTTAAATATGAAACCGCGTGAAGTTATGGAGTTGCTGATTCTATTCACTCTTTTTTGTTGTTCATGATTTGTTTTGCTTTGTTGTTGTTGTTGTTATTGTTGGGAGTTAATAGATGAAAAGTATTCACCAGCATGTTTTGTACTGTAAAGGACAACTACGTTTTTGTCGTTGATGTCATTGTTGCTGCTGTTATATCCTCAGGCTTCATTGCCTGCCTTCTGCTGTCGTCCTCTATGACAATACACTACGTCAGTTTCTCTTCATTGTCATTTACATCAGTCAGCACAAGTTTTCTCAGATGTGCATGTTTCACGCAGTCGCGCATAGATTCTTGCACATACAAAGAAACTTTCATTCAGAAACTACATATTCACAGTACATCGCTACACTTCTGCAATGGCCTGTATCGTCAACATCGCCGATATCGTCAATCCCCCCCCCCAAAAAAAAAAAAACCTGTTGTAGTGAGCAGCCTTCTTCCCTCCGCCCCCCTGTCACGTTCCTCTGTCGAGTTTTCCGTTCTTGGGCGCCTCGGCTCCAGTAGGGCGCGTTTCAACGTCGACCATTCAAACGCCGAGAAAGGAAGGCGAGAAGAAGAAAAAGAAGAGATAGAAAAAAGGGTTGGGGGGGAAAGGGGGAACTAAAGAAAACTAAAGCAAGTCGAGGCAATTAAATTCCAGATGGGCGCTTGAAACTATTCTTGCACAAAATGCGGTAATTGGAATCGAGAAACACGTGTAGATAAACAAAATGAGCGTGTTCTAGTTTCCTTGTTCTGGCTCCAACCTGCGTAGAAGAGGGCTCCCGAACCCCCACTCTGCCTTGGAAAGCGCGGCAGCCAAGCCATTGGGAACTGGGGTGGGGGTGGGGCTGGATCATTATGCTTCGCGGGGCCAGAAACACAAGTCTTTAATGTTTTCTTTTAATCTCGGGTAATGACTTTCAGGAGTCGATGAAGCGGATCCCGTGGCAAAGGGTTTGAGAAAAAACAACGAAAAGTCGAACCCACGGAGAGGGAATTGAAAATAATTTATTGGTGGTTTTATCGACATTAAAGAGAAAAGGGTCGAGCACAAGAAAAGAAACACTTTGTTGGCTAGTTAAACGAAATGACTGACGTGAGAATTACCAGCCCTTAGCAAGCACAAAGCTTCAAAGCTGGAAGGGACGAGCAAATGGAGAAACGAACAGACGGTGAAGTTCATGACGATGTGGGTCTTTGTTTTAAGGGTAGGCCCAAGCCATTGGCCCTTGTATGCAAGCGTGCGTACGTGTGATCGCGCGTGTTGCATTCCAGTTTTATTTGCAACATAAAGTGGAAAGCCGTTACGACTGCCGGAAGCGCAACTGCACGTGACGCGCGTGTAAAGGGAGCGGAAACAAAGCACGAAAATCACTTTGCTACCTGGCCAGCTGTCTCTCGCCCACCTTGCTTCTATCAGTCCAACCCCGTGTTCCGCATACCTTCGCCTTGCACGCCGAGCGGAGGGGAAAGGCAGCGCCTCGGAGGCGAGTCTCACAGACGCGTCACGCCTAGCCTCTCTTGCGTTCCTGACGTCACTTCCTCGAGGTTGCTCCCGCCCTTCACGCCTGTGAAACTCGCCTCGGATGTGTAGTCTGCCAGAATGCAGACCCTGGTGCGTCGTGCGGCAAGCCGAGGTGTGACTCCCACTCATCTTTTGCAGATACGTACAGGCTGCCAGATACACACGAAATGTCAGCCTGCCTGCCAACCATGCGAGCTGTCGGTGTGGGCCGTCAGTGTGTCCCGACGTGCACAGCTTTTCTGACAGAGGGACGACAAATTTTCCTCCTCCTTCACTTTCTTTTCAGTCGTCTGTCGAACAGACGTAAGCGACTCCAAACGGCGTGGCCATGGCACGCAAATCCCATTAGACCACACTCCGCGACCCAGTTATAGGCTGTTAGTGTTTGTTCCCAGAAAAAAACCTGATTTGACATGTTATGAATGAATATGCCTTTATTTCCCTTTTTAAAATCTACCTGCACATGGGGTTTCTTGTCTGGCGGATAATCTGGTCCGGTTCGGTATAGGAGCGTCATATGCATACCTCTATCTCCTACAGCTACAAACCTTTCGGGAAAACGAGAAAAAACACCTAAATGCTTTGAGTGGCTGGACACATGTCACCTGAATCCTGCTGATGATGATAAAAAGAAAGAAACAAGAAGCAAACAACAAAAAGAATAGGAGGAGGAGGACACGGTTTAAAGGCAAATCTCAGACCAAACCATAATTTGGAGACTGCTGCGACCTGCCTGTGACTTATCTCCTACTGGTTTACTTAGCAAACGTGCTCTCCAAGACACGCCCTTTCGTATCAGAAGCTAAGACGCAGGTGTGACGCGTATACGAACATGAAAGGAACAACTCAGGAACGACTCCTCGGGAATGCAATACCAAAGGTTTCTAGACCTTAAATGAAACAGAACAAGTGGTGCCAAGTTACGACACCCCCGATAAAAATTGGCTTTATTTTAAAATACTTACGTTTGGGGATAACTGAAAATGATGATGGGAATATTTTTGAAACATAATATTTAGGCCTATGGCCAGAAATCGTCCTACATTATGTTGGTTGTTGTTTTCGGTGGGGGGAAGGTGGTAATTATATAGACTGCGTTTTCTTTAACGCGTGTACAGTCGTCTTGGTTACAGTCTGGATGGCGTCAATATAGTTTCTTGAGAATCCTGGCTTCCTTACGAGAAACCTATAACCCGGCCTTTGAACGCAATAGTTTTGATCATGTTTGACTTCGTAATGGACACTTTTTGATCGTGTTTAATGTCCATTGAAGAAAGGAATCGACAAAATAAGTTTTTGAAAAACATCTAGAAAAAAGTCACCTTTCTGTCAAAGACGCTCCAAACGAGATCAAAGACTAGGGCAGAAGCTTGCAAAGATGTGTATTTCTGTCTCGCGCGTCTGACAGTTACATCGCTACTTTTCTATGACGCGTGTGTAGTTATGAATGTAAGACCACACCGTTCCGAACAGAAGACAGAAAATTGAAGCAGTCAGCAAAGTTGCAGAAGGGGGTTAGCGTGGGACCGGAGCTTCACCTAGAAGGTAGAACTGCGTTGCCCTGCAGTCATCTCGCAGCGTCATAAAGGTGCAGATAAAAGGAAAGGAGTCGCGGGGCACTTTACAACTGTGCATTGCAAAAATGACAGGAGATATAAGAAGGCCGACAGGATCTGAGAGGGGAGAGAAAAAAGGTGGGGGAAGACAGATTAAAGAAAACGAAGCGGCCCTGGAAATGACGTATATTCTTGACGGCGAGTAAAGCCTTCAATAATCTAGAAAGATGGCAGCTTCATGACTCTTTCGAGGCTTCGGAAACATTTGTCTCGCTCACGCTGGAATCTGCTGTAGGCGCTGAGATTCACAGCTGCACGTGCAGTGCATAACACGGCGAGGGAAAGGGGGGTTGTCAAAACACACCCGCACACACACACGCACGGGGAGAGAGAGAAAGAACCCCCCTCCCCAAAAAAAAACCCCTCTACGTAAAGACATCTACTGCCTGGAAAACAACCAATAGGTAACTCCTTGCTGCCTTTAGCATCGACTGCAAATGTTGAAAGGTAAAACGTGACTCGTCCACTGCCACTGTAATTTAGTTAACTTACGGAGCCAAAATGATTGCAAATGAGGAATACACTCCACAAAAACTTCGCTGTTTCTGTTTTTGTCCAGTAAAACAAGCCCGTGGTAATCGAGAGATACAGACTGCTTAATTTTAGTGTGTATTGGTGTGCATAGCTGTGCGTGCCAGCATTCAAAATTTCGATCCCTTCCAACTTGCTTTACTAACGTTATGGACATAAAAATCTTTACCTACTACCGACAACCGCTTTGAAAACAGCCAACTCTGTTCTGTTTATTATGTTTAATATTTAGTTAAATACTTTATTAATGTTGTTCGCACGTGTGATGGTAATGTTCTGTTGGCTGTCGTTGCACTGAGCATTACAAATGATATGCGTGCGTTTCCCCTTTGCGCAGACGCATAATTATTTTCGGCCATTGTGATATCCTGAAGGTCATGCTTCTTGCAGTGAGCAGGAAGTCTTTTGATAGCAGCAACGCTAAAATCGCAATTTTCACCAAATAGTTGTTGTATTTCGCTCATCTATTAATTAACCACGTCCTCAAAGTTTTAGTCGTATCTCTGGTGGTGCAGTGTAGGAAGACAATGCAAAAAAAAAGGTGTGTACGGGTGGTGGGGGGGAACAAACGAGGGAAAACAAAAAATAAAAAATAAAACAGGAAGGGATCAAACGCGGACAAGAAGGTAGAAGTGTTGGCACTTGTCACCTGTGCTATATCGGTATAGAAAATACCCAGTTTCTCCATCCCTTCTCGTGTTTTCTTGCCAGAGGAAGTTTAAAGTTTTTTTTTAAAAAATCCAAGTCTAGAAGACGTGAAGTTTCTTCTCAATGAATGAGAACTGAGTCACACGCTGCTGATACGAAAAGTATTTTGAGGTACAGAGATCATCATAACATTTGCCTCGCGCTTCCCTCGCAAGTTTAGAAGTCAGTCGC
Source organism: Lanistes nyassanus (assembly GCA_004794575.1). Taxonomy (NCBI): domain Eukaryota; kingdom Metazoa; phylum Mollusca; class Gastropoda; order Architaenioglossa; family Ampullariidae; genus Lanistes; species Lanistes nyassanus. The sequence goes on from SMGT01009370.1 coordinate 177,493, forward strand.
CCGACTGTTTACCGCGTGCTCGCGTACTGGGCTCTAGTTACTGACGGAGCCCTACACCTTTGACCTTCCAGCGTTTCGTCTTGGGCTCGTTTTGGGAACATCTCGACGTGGTCCTGGGAACATCTGTGGGGCCTACAGCTCAGCCGCAACGAGCTGCGAGCAATTAAAAGTCAGATAGTTAAAACAAACGTTGCCGCTCAGGGCAACCGAACATTGCATGGTCGGACGGAGAAGCCGAAAGACTGGGAGGTGAAGTGGAGGAATCACTAGCTACTCGTCGTCTGTGTGCAAAACGCCTGTTTTCTGGCAGTTTCTCTTGCATCTGGAACGACTTTCTGAACGTATTTTTTTCGGACGTTTAAGCAGACGTAAACTGCAGTGACAGTAAGCAAGCCCTGCCGACGTTGACACATGGCATGCGGTGGTTATCCCCTACAGAACATTTCGTTGTCTGCACTTGCCTGGAATTCTGTTCACGGGTTGTTCTACCTGTATATCCGATTATCCAACTAAATTTTGACTCAATATTATTCAAGTACTTTCGGAGAAGAGCGGGTGCTTTACTATACTGAATTTTTTAAAAACAATCATTCATTCGTAACGAAGGCCATTTTCCTTGTTGTAACAGTACATGCTGCTTTGATATTTTGAAATGACACACACACACAAACACAAAAAAACCGCAACCAACCGATTCAACCAACCAACCAACCAACCGTACAAACACAACCTGTGTATATAATGCATATATGTTTAGTTAAAAGGTAAGCTAAAGTCTTTCTTTTTGTTTGTTCCCTTCTTGAACACTCCTTTCTAGGTCTTTTTGTCTATTTTTATTGACCTCTCTCTCTGAGAGGGGGTGGGTAGGCGTGAACGGGTATGGGGACGCGCGTGCCCATTTACATCAGAGACAGACAGCTAACCTGGAGAATGGTGTACACTGCAGAGAGATAGACTGGTAGATCCAGAGCCAGTGAATATTGCTTAATACCAAGGGCAATAAGGTCATGCCGTCGATGGAGACAGACAGACAAGCAGACAGATAGACAGACAGACAAGCAGGCGAGTGCTAGACAGACAGAGGCTTAGGGGAGGGAAGGCATAAAGGCTTACCGAGTAAAAGACAGTAGGAAGAGAAGGAGGGTGGGTGTGTTGGTAGTGCTGTGGATACATACACAGCTATTAAAACTATCAAGAAGATCAAGCGGTTCACGTGGAGCCAGTAACTCACTTCTCAAAGACACAGAGGGGCTGTGATAGGGGGAAGTAACTCACTGCTCACAGACACAGAGGACCTGTGGTAGGGGGCGGGAGAACGATAAGGTCCTATCTCTCACCATAGCATGAATGAGGCTTTGAGGTGTAACTTTTCGCTCAGGTGAAAGCAGAAGCATACCTTGTGATAGCGGGATTTCTAGCGCCTCAACAGTCGTGCTAGTAAACTACACGCGCAGTAGCACGTACAGTCGTGCAGTTTAAAAAAAAACCTTTTGCTGTTCATCACTTTCCATTTCAGAGTTACGGCTCGATGTAGCGTAACTTTGTTGTCTTTCTGCGTGTCTGATTGCCTGCACAGACCGCCAGAGACTATATACGTACCCTGTTTACCTTTGTTGTCGCTTGCCACGTTAAAACTGGAACTGATATATAGATGTAAATGTTGCCAACAATACTTTTTCCACTCCAGTATGGCCTTTTATGCATATACCCATCATTTACCAGCCAAACCGCTGTAGAAATCAAGATTTATTAAATTCTCTGTTTGGTTTTAGTAAAGAAGCCTTTAAAAAAAACAAATCATGTTTAACTATATTTACACTGAATATTTTCGGCAAAATGACTGTCTCGGCACAGAGCTCTGCTACAGTGAAAGGAATAGGGTGCAGGCCGGAGCAAACAGGCAAGATGCATGATGGCACGTGCTGAAGAAGCTGATGATAGGGACGGGCAGATCCATCAATGACAGATACGCATGCGCACAAGTGTAAATGATTCATTAATCGGGCAAACAGCGCGACGTTGGGTTCCTGCCTTCCCGCCATACAAGCGGGTTGAGAAAATTTGTTGTTCTAAGCCTCCCGGCGTTCCGAGTTTTTGAAATTACACACAGCGCAGAAAAAAACAAGTCGAAATTCTAGAGTTTTTTTAGTCATTCGTGTATAGATCTATCTGTTCCCAGATTCATCTGTTCGCATCTGGTTCACAGGTGTGGAAAAAATTGAGGACATTAATTAATTCCGCTAATCTTGCAAATTAATCGTATGTCATTGTGTATTCAGGGCGAGATCAGAAACACAAGGCAACAGATGCTGAAGGTAGTAAACAAGTATTTTTTTTAAAAAAAGAATGTAAATCATATATTTGTGTTTTTATTATTGTATGAGATATGAATAACCGTCACACAGATAATAATTCAGATGATAATGGGAGGCGGGACAGGGAAGACGAAGTTGTGGGTTGTGGCGGAGCCAGCCACTGTGTCCTGGTGAATCAGGTCTATTTTTTTTAAATCAGTGGAGACTGATACGAAAATTCACGTGTGCACTCCAATTAGGTTCCCTAACCGCCCCACAGAACAAACAGCAATCCTTTGGACGTAGAAGGTCCTACTGAAGTGGAACCAATGACTCGTTCCTTACACAAACTGGGCTCAAATTGATGAGCTTTGAGCGACACACACAAAAAACTGTTTACTCGCGGGAACGAAAGTCCACTGTAAGCTGTAGGTGGATGTTGAAAAAACGTTAGTGCATCCGCAAGCATTCTCAGTTTAACACTTGTCCGAAATTCCGTGTTTTTAAAGATACCATCTCCGAAGTCGTCAATGCTCTCGTCTGTTTACTCCAACCACAGTGACTGGATTTCAGGAACGTATTAGGTTGTTGCAGTTTATTTAGCTCGATAAACAAACCAGCAATCCTAGCCCAAATGAGACGAGAGAAAAAGGTCGAGTCAAGAGTGTCTTCGGAGCTTGTAGTCTAAACTTCTGTTGCTCACTATCCAAGCACTCAAGGCCACTCACTAATCAAACGCGCTCTCATTTTCTTTTTCTCTCTCTCTTTCTCTCTCTCTCTCTCTCACTCACACAAACAAATACACACATATCCTCGCACATGCACATACCCTCGTTTGTACTCACATTCAAACACTCGACGAGAACGGCAGACGGATGGAAGCGGAAGATGAATTTCACCGCTAATGGAGTTCGAGAGAACACCTGCGTTCTTAGTTTATATACTTTGTCTTTTCATCCGTTCTCTCTTAAAGTGGCATAATCAAGAAACCTTACCGCTTCCCATTTCCAAAAGCCCGTCTCCCCTTTTTCTTTCAGATGCAGCGAGTTTCAATGAAATAACCTACAGGGAGCTAGCGCTAGCTGGATTCTAATCGTTTTCATCCATTGCTCTCGTTCTGTAGGCAGTGTATAAGGTTAAACAAAATTAAGTCAACAGTAAGCAGTGGGACTACGTATAGGCTTTGCAGAATCGAAGGCCTGAACATGATCCACTTCGTATGCAGCCACTACATAAACCATAATATATTGTACTCAAAAGCCAAGAAAACCGATTTTAGTTTTTTGTTCCAATTTTTCGCACACAGAAATACCCCCAAGTAGTAATTTTCAGACCTGGAGTACATCATTCAGTCTGGATCACTAGATTTCATTCAAATGCTTGGCACTTTCAAACAGTGTACTTGTAAATATAAGGAAGCTGTGTTTTTTCTTTTTTTTTAAAGAGAGACAGACTCCAATTCAAATCCAGATGTGATTTAAGAAAATGTACTAGGCCTGTAGTAAGCTGAATTCACATTGCGAGGTTGTTTCTCAAGATTTAAATTAACACTGCCTGGATGTGTGCACTTCCAAGTAGGATTAAAACATTTTTGCATACAGGGGAAAGCCAGGACAGGAAACACAGAAGAGCTCGGCAAACAGCAGTGTCCCTGAGGACCTGAACAGCTGACCTTCCAGCCCGCAATAAGGTGCGGCGATTGAGCTTGCGTCTGGTGTGAACACAGCTCACGTCAGGCATAGGCCACTTACAGCCTGACGGGAGCCTGCTTTCTGGTCGCTACAACATGGAACCACAACGAGCAGGCATGGAGAACGATGAAGGATGTAAAAGAAGCGTGCAGTCAGACACCACACACACGCACACACAAAAGGTGAGGTGGCTGAACGGAGTTCGCGCGTTGAGAAAGCCGCGAACAGGACTGAGGATTTCCTAACACCTGGATCCCCGCTGTGGCTCAAGTGTGCCTGTCATCTGGCTTCATCCTCGTCACCAGAACACGCTAGGCTTTCAAGCTATCGCGTTTCGCGACTTCTGCCGGCAGGGACGGCTTTTTAAGAGTGACCTCAATCCAGAACAAGTGTTCTTGTCATCTTGCTTCATCCCCAGCCTCTGAACATTTTGTCTGCTTTTACATTCATGCTCGGAGAAAGTCTTGTCTGCCAGAACTAGTTTACATGCTGTCCGCTTTTAAAGCCAAGCTCCGAGGTAGTCTTGTCTGCCAGAAGCGGTTTGCAGGCTGTCCGCTTTTAAAGCCGTGCTCAGAGATAGTCTTGTCTGCCACAAGTGATTTGTTACATCTTCTTTCACCCCAGTACCTGAACATGTTGTATGACGTAGTGTCTTAATTAAATTAGGTTCCGTTGCGTGTTAGGAATAGATTGATCCTACATGACTACCAAGCAACCAATGCGTTTGGCCAAAAGGCAGTGTGTTCTGTTCCAGGGTATTACTTATGTAATTACTTATTACTCCTGGACCCTGACGTACATACGGGGTCCAGACAGTTGCAGTCAGTGCACTATGGTTTTGTTTTTAAATACTCTTCATGTTCGGAAAGAATCGTGTGATGTCGCGCCGTCTGACTGCATCATCACTAATGTTCCATGTCGCAGATAGTGCATTGATTTAGGTCATCGTGGTTCTGTTTCATGCCCCGGAGACGCCATACAGTGAGGTACACATAAGGAATGTTGATTAAAGATAACAGGCTAACACACAAAACATGATGTTCACCATCGCCTCTCTGTCCCACGTCGTGTTATTTTTGTTACCACTTGCTGCTTTGTAACACTTTCCCGTGTTACCGTTCTCTCTACAAAGAGGAGTTACTGACAGTTTGGAAAAAAACTATATCAAAGCTTTTCAATCTGCCGCCTTCGAATCCCACGCCGTCCTTGCTCGGAAAGAGAGGTTAAACGGCAAAGGGAACCACGCCATTGGCCCAAGGACACCTGGTTCTTATCACGTCAGCCTACCAAGGGATAAAGTTTATTTGCGCGAGTTTGGCCGTGGAAGAGGAAGTCCCAGTTTTTGTGTTCAGACAATTTTGGGCGATTTTGCCTGCCTTCAGTCTTTTCGCAGTTTACACAAAATCAAGCCTGCGAGTGAACTGGGGGCCATCTGGACCTGATGAAAGGCGTGGCCGTTCCGGGCGAGAGTTGGGGGAGGGTAGGAAAAAAAACCAGGAATAAGCTTCCTAAATTCCTGATTCATTCTTTCTCCCTTTTGGTCGTCAGCTTGTCGAGTTATGAATGAATGCACTCTTCTCGGGATTGTCCGTGGGTACGGTTTCGTTCAGCCAAGCCACTTCTGGATGTGCGCTTCTGTCATTTTCAGGATCTGCAACTCCAAGTCTTCCTTCTGCTCCTTTTATCTTTCTCTTCTTGTTTACTTCTTTATTTCCGGAATTTCTTTTGTGTTTTCAAGACCTGCTGCAAGAAACCTTGTCGAGCAATATCGAGGGTCATTTTCTGTTCCCTTGCTTCATCTCACCTCCCTTTCCTGCCGCTAACCCCTCCTCCTCAGATCTCTACAAGACGTTATCCTAATCGCAGCCATAAATCGGGCTCTCAGATTGTGCTGCACTCTTTTCAAGGAGGAGTTATTAGGCTTCATTTCATCTCACCTGTTCTCCCGAAAATCGTTACGGCGATGCCACCCAAGGCCACACATCGATAAGGGATGAGCTGCACGCGCTGATGGAAGGGCCCTCGTGCGCTTACGTCACCCGGCGCTGAGTTAGTGCCCCTTCCTGTTTAGTGCGAAACTCCTTCTGAGACTGCGCGCTAAAGAGTGGATTCTCAAACAAAGGAAGTTGAACCAGCGCAGACCGGCTTTCTCTGGAGCCTTGGTGGATCGGATTTTGCACCTATTGGCTTTTGCGGCCATGATAAATACGTCACAACTCGGTGCCAGTGGCTATGGAAGCACGAGAAGTGATTTAAGATTAACATCGTTCAGTTAAAGTCTTCCTGGGTAATACGGCACATGCGCGCGAATGTATTAAAATAACCGATAGCCACAACGTGTTTGATCTGAAAACTCTGAAAGCATGTAAATGACAAGATGAGCAATGATACTCGAGGACCCTTCTACGGAGGTGGGGGGGGGGCAGTTTCACAGACTCGAGTCAACGATGCCAAACAAACCCATTGGCACTAACAAGGGATGGACGGGGTTGAGTTTGTCGGCAGTGTTGTCGGCTGGTGGTCCGACATTCTTGCACTCAGCGACAGGAGCCGATAAATCCGAACAGTTTTGCAGCCTGCATTTGGCACACCTGCCAAGCAAGGGCGCCTTGACCTTTGAACGCCAACACAGGAAATAACTTTCTGATCCTTGTGTTTTAGATAAAAAACGAGCTAGTGAGCCCCCTGACCATCAACCACATCTCTACCAACCCCCACCCCCACATTCACAAAAGTTCCCATCAGGCTGATCCCCTCGACTTTCTGTTCTTATTACAAACGGTCTTCGTTATTCACCGAACACGGAAACTTTGTCGACTCTCTGCCCTCAGCTTCTTTCTCCCACACTCACTCGCGCGCGCGCACGCGCGCACGCACACTACTTCTCTACCCTCCCGATTTGCACGTTAAGAACTAGCCAGGTGTGTGCAGTCTTATTGAACCTCCTTCTCCATACAGACATACACACATCTCTTTCATCTCCAGGTCTCTCTCCCTCAATCCATCCATTCCCCCCACCCCACCCCACCCCCACCCCCCGCTGTGAAAGCCAGACGCGCTCTCCTGAAGACATGCCTTTGTCAGAGCTTCAGAAGCATTCAGCCCCGTCTCGAGGCTCTTGGCCGACCTGCGGCCTGTCCCTGCGGGAGTGCGGTGGATGCTGACAGATCAGCCCCAGGACGACTGGAACCCGTCCGGAATTTCCTGGCCGCCTGTTCCTGTTACCATCGATGGCCAGATGACAACTGCAGCGTGAGGTCTGTGTCTTCAGCCGGGGACAGTGATGATATTGGGACGAACAGCTTCTTATCCCTCGCGGGCCAGCACCAGAACGGGCAATGACGTTCTACATAATTTGATCATCCCCATCTGTGTATGTGTGTGTGTTTGTGTATGACCGCGCGCGTGCATGTGTGCGTATGTGGTGATAAGTGTATTTATGATATGTGTATGATATCCTGATGCTTGTCTGAAAGACGGAGGGTAAAACTTCCTGTCGCCTTTTTACAAACGATCTTCGTTATTCGCCGCACACGAAAACAAACAACTAAAATACTTTGCCCGGCTTGAGTTCCACGCCGGCACATTCACACAGACACATGCTTACAATAGGAGTTTTGTTACCTATCGTATTGCGCGAGTACGTGGAAAGGAACATTAATTTTATGCGTGTCTGGTTTGTTGGAATATACTTCAATCTATTTTATTCCCTTGTCCTTTGCTGCAATGAGTACTTCAGTCAAGTATTGCTGCGCAGCGCCCAAATCGTGTAGAAGCAAACAAACTGGGCTGACACTGATTGAGCCGGACAATGCGGATCAAGTGGTTACAGAAACAAGATGGCAGGTTTACGCTCCAGCCCCCAGCCATAAACGTTCGTTGTGGCGTCAGGCTGGCGAACATTGCGAGGAATTGCGGGTGGCACAAGACGCAGACATCACCACTTGTATGTTCGGACAAAAATTGTTCTCTTTCTCCATTAGCTTCCTGTCTCCCTCTCTCACCCCATGCCTCTCTTCTGCTGTTCCTCCATTCCCTATTCTTTCGTTTGGCGTGCCGTCATCCATCTCTCTGCGTCGTCCCTCCCATTTGTTTGATCCGTACTCTTTTTCCCTCCCATTTCCCTCCCTAACTTTTGTTACTTTTCTCTCCACTCTTTTTCCCTCCCTCGCTCCCCTGTCCCTCCCATCATCCGTCTTTCCACCTTCGCCCTCTCCGGCTACCTAGCGTTCTTTTTCACACGCTTGCGCGGAACCCACGCACGGTTACAACAGAGGTCCTTTTCTGAAATACTTCTGCATCTGAGATCATTCGTTCTGCAGCTCAAAGAGACACAGTGACCGAAAGACGCGGCCATTGCAGCGTACGTCAGCCCAGTGTGCATTGTGGGTGGTAAGCTCTCTGGAATTCACGTGAATTTGTCGGGGGAAGAAATCCTTCCCCTGAGGATAACATAAAAGACAATTTCCCGGAGGTTCAAACGCGGGAAGAGAAGTTGAGCAAATGCAGCAGGGGGTGGGGGGAGAGGAATAAAAAGATGTGCGACGGACAACAATGCATAGTGTGGTCCTTGCAATGCGTCGATGAAAAAGCATAAATGTGTGCATAAATACGTATGTACGTATGTAGGTGAAAGTTGTCTAGCCGGTTATATTTTGCATTACCGCCATCAGATCATGAAGAAAAAATGTGCATCTGGAACAAAGAAAGTTATGTGTTCACCAGCAGAAAGCGTAAAAGGGGTGTACAATGTGCTTATCCGAGGAAAATTATACTAACGTGCTAAAAATTCTGCTGGTTTGATTTGCGTCCCACATACGTAATATAAATTAATATTGATATACCCAGAGTAAGATCGTTAAAAGAACATGACATAAAAACAGTGTAAATCGATTCTGCCATATTTCAGACACAAGATTCGAACAAACTGATTAATGTGGCAATGTCTTTTGGTCACGAATACTGCAAATGTGTATTCACGGATAACAAGTGTCGCATTTATCTGAGGAGTCTGCAATGGATCAAAATGTTGCATATCCCATTGCAGCCTTTCTCTCCAAAAACGCGTCCACAAACTTGGGTATCATGCTCAAGTTGCAAGACGTCGGTGCGTCCACTATTTATCACAACGCAACTTTTTTTCAGATGAGTATTCCTGCCGTTAAACTCATTTCGCCCTTTTTAGTCATTTAACAGAAACCACCTCCATTAGGCATGTGCAGTTTTCACTGTTTTAGACTGTTTTCCAGCTGGCTGAATGGCTTTATTCTATGAATGAGCGCAAGTAGGTCAATATTGGAGCGAAGAGCAAGTTTCCAATAAAAACACTGGGATTCTCGAGTTGTTCGGGTAACACCTGACTTAGATCATCTTCTCCACCCCTCTGGTCCCGGGGGGAAGGAAAGCAAGCCCTACAACCAGGATGACAACAGACGCTTTGGCAAGATCAGCACCCCCCTTTCCTGTGTTCCGAGGAGTCTATGAAAGGAGTCCTTGTTAGTTCCGCCAGTGTGAACGAGCTGCACGTCAACTCGATCTCACAGGAGACGGCCCTGGGACCACAGACACGCCCTCACGTCAGCTCTGTCGGTGGTTTTCTGCAAGGCGAGAGGTACTTTCATAAGCTAGCGGCCCACCCTGAACACCTGTGATATTTTCCTGGCAGGGAGCAAACACGGCTTCCACTAGCTTCTGGCTCGCTGTTGACTCAGCAACAGCACGCGCTTGCAGCTAAAATATCAGGGCTTCTTTCCTTCCAGAGCTTTCGCTTCTCGACCAAGACACGCCTTAAGATTTCCAACGCACTGGTCAACACAACACTGATGGCTGCTCGCCCGGGAAGTTCCTCAGCGTGGAACCATGACTTTCTGTTGCTCACTGAAACGATGTGGGACAGTTCGAAGTGAACTTGCTAAACCATTCAACTCTGTAAAAGGGATTCTTCGAAGCACACACAGACAGATGAACGCTCGCACGCATATTCCGACGGATCTCAGAGGAAGACCGAAGCGGCGAGAAGACCCAACGATATTAAATTGCCGATGACCGGGGTTTTATCTTTGGAAGAGTTGTTGTCCTTTATCTTGGTTTACACTGGCACGAAACAACACTCGTCTGACCAGCTCCAGGGATCAGAGCAGACTAGTGTTTTGGTTCAGCTGCTGATTAGCGGATTGTACGCGCGATGGACCTGCTTTGATAAAGTATGAATCTCGCGAACCATGCCTGTCGGCGGGCTGAAGACACGTTCCGCGGCCCGGCAGTGACCCGTCGGCGATAAAAAGACAACAACTGCATGGCGCGCGTGACTTCAAAGTGGCTCCAGTCGGTTCAGACTCTGAGGAACTTCTCGACTTTCTGGTCTCTCAGCACCGCGCTCCCTGCTGATTGTAGCTGCCCATGACCCAAATTTTCCTCAGCTTCTAAACTGGCTAAGTTCAGAAAATACATTTCGAAAATCGCCCTTCTTTCTATCTTCCTTTCTTTCATACTTTCTTTGCCCCATCTTTTCCTCTTCCCTCGTTTTCTTTGTCCCTTTCTTTCATTTCATCATTCTTTTCCTTATGTCTGTCTTCCACTTGAAAAGAAACACGGGGTAATTAAAGTGAAATCAAAGAAAACTTAACCAAGCAAAAACAGACGAGAACTCGTTTTATTTGCTGTTTGTGCCGTCCTGAAGAATGGGCAGTGCCCCGACACGTGGAATTTGTACTCGTCTGTTTTAGTTTGGTCTGACAGGTAAGGCGACCACTTCCGAGGCGCGAAGTCAGTGGTTCGCGTCCCGTCCGATTCGTACTAAAGAATTGGTAATCTAGTAGTTGCCCTGCCAGGGAACAGTACTAGGACTGGTTGACCCGGTGTCAGTATAACGTGACTGAGTGGGACTGAAGCCTGTGTTGTGACAGCGGTCCCAGTGCAGCAGCACGTTAACTTGACTCAAGCGCAACCGTCCCGATAATCACCTCGTTTGCAGCGGGAAGTTCAGCAGCAAAAACCAAACTCAACCGTCAACTTTCCAGCACATACATTGCATTTTTATGTGGGTGGGTGGGTGGGAGGGCATGAACAGCTTTTGGGGAGAGCATGAACATTTCGGAATCTTGTCTTGAGAACTCCTTCTATCAGTGGATGGTCGCAACGTAAAAATAATTTCCTTTCAAGCGCAGATGAGTTCGAGAGTAAAGGTTAAGAGATGCTCTTTTATCTCACACGGCGTGTTCTCATGTTGCCTGGTGTAACAGCTCGACCTCCTCTCCGAGGTGCTTGAGGCAAGGATTGAAATCTGTAGACATGTATCTACACGGATACACGCACTTAGGTTCACGTCAATGATGTATTGGCGAGGGAGACAGTTGGTATCAGCCGATAGCAACTCGCATACTGCACTGGGTGATGTCGGCCGCAAGTCAAGCTGATGGGGGTTCAAAGGAACGGTCAATCTTTGTTTGTGCAACATGACATCTTCTTCAGACGGTCCTTACATGTCAGATGCCACTGTTGCTATACAGTTGGAGAGCAGACGTATTCATGAAATAGATCTTGTATGTATGTATGTAAGCACGCATGTAACTATATGTGTGCGTATGTATGTACTCACCTATGTATGCAGGTATGTATGTAGGTAGGTAGGTATGTAAGCACACTAGTATGTAGGAACGCATGTATTTATGTGTATGTAGGCATGCATGTACCTATGTGTATGTACGTATGTAAGCACGCGTGTGCGTGTGTGTGTAAGGACGCATGTATGAGAATGCTTAAAACCTATCTTTCTCACGTTCCTTGTGGAACAAGAAAATATACATTTTACAAGCCTAAATGTGGTCCTCACTTGCCAGAAAAAATTGACCTACTTTGATATAATCTAAAACAGAAAACTCTTAAACTCTTACTTCCTGGTAGGGCAAGATGGCAGATATTTTATTTACCCGAAAGAAAGGTTTCGTGTCCCCGTGATGGGGCAGATGTTAAGGACACCCATAATGTGTACGTACGTTCGTGCGCATTAAAAGTATATTAGTATACATACATGTATGTAAGATGATTTGACTGTACTGCATGACAAGGTGGGAAAATGTTCACTTGCACGACAGACAAAAGGTCAGTATAGAGTGCCGTCTTCTCGTCCAGCACCAAACAAGAATGCAAACTGTCTGAAAGTATTCGCGTGATGCACGGAGCAGCACTCGCCGTAAGCTTTTTAAAGAATGTTAAGCCCCGGACAACTTTGGCGGGGCTGATCCACTGGTCCTAAACGGAAAAAAACGAGGGACTTCGTTGTAAGAACATCGCCTTGGCACGTGATGCACGTGCGTGCAAGACACAAAGTGTCTGGGCCTTCCCTGTACTCCACCTGCGTGGTACAACAACAGAGTTGGCGAGCGGGAGGGGTGGGCTGGCAGGGGGGAGAACCGGTGTTACTAATTACACCGCGTCAGGCGCTGCTGGGCGAGTGCGGGATTAGTTCGGGCTGTTTTGCCGGCGTAACGAACAGGTGGAACCAAAGGGCGAAGCACCGAACTTTTAGTCGCGATTTGCTTCAAACGTCACTATGCAGCGTGCTGGACTGCTGGCAGGAAGGAGCTACGAAGTGGGAGGCAAAAGTGTCGGGCAGAGATGTAAACAGACTGGAGAACCGACGGACGGATTGACAGAAAGGCGGGTGGAGGGATAAAAGGACAGGCAAATAGAACATAGCATAGACAGGTAAGAAATCTATCAACAGACCCGAGGAACACCAGTGATTGTGTCAGAGAGTATTGTGGTCGGCGATGGAGAGGAACTGACCTGGACGGGCTTTGGTAGTAAACAAACAAACAAACAAAGACAGACAGAAGTAGGAATATAGAATTTAAGACATTTTTTTACTATTCTCCTAAATTCTGTATCAAGTTCATGAGAATGTAGTCCTGTATCAAAGACATTTTGGATCTTCTTTCGCGCCAAGCACGACTTGTCAGGAAACCCCTGCCGTATTATCTACACAACGCATCATCAGCAACGCGTTGGACTTGGTGCGCACGAGCGAAAAACAGTCGTAACATCATTTTCGATTATGCGCCGAGAGTTTTTCTTTACGAAACACCGCGAAGACGTCACAACGCCAAAGCCAGTGAAACACGCATTACTGCTATGTAAAATTACTAATGAAAATGGATGAAGATTATAGGAGCTGTTTTATATATTACGGAGGCCTCGCAGCTGTCGCTGCGCAGTTCTGGGGAGAGTTGAAATATCTGCTGGGTAAGATTAAAATTAACGTCTTCTCTGACGTAATCTTCGAGAGGTGTAGCGCATAAAACCTGTGCTTCTGGGCTCTGCTGAGAGCACCTCGCGCCGGCTAACATGAACCGCGGGGCAGGCAAATGTCTCGGCTAGGTTAAAGGAAAGCAGGCGGCAAAATTAAACGAGGCCACGTGACGAAAACACGGTGCCTATACATCATTCGAAATCCATCTGCTTTGACATAAAAGAGTAAAGGGAGGAACAAGGAAAGCTGTTCTCAGAGCTACAGAGAGAAGAAAAATCCCACTGCCATAACCTCTGTAGGTCTTGGTGGGCTTTCCCCCTTTTAATCCATTAGTCGAACAAGGTCGCGTGTTGCAGACAGGAAGTGCGCAGTCTTCGAGCTCTGTGAACTGGTTCTCACAAAGCGATTCTCATGAAAGAGTATGGCTTCAGAAATGGGTTTCTGTGAAGTACGAGTGGGTTTCTGTGTGCTACGCATGGGTTTATGTGAGGTGCACATGGGTTTCTCTGCAGTATGAATGGGTTTCTGTGGGTGTACGCGTGGGTTTCTGTGGGGGTACGCGTTGGTGTCTGTGTGGTATCCTTTGGTTTCGGTGAGGTACGTTTGGGTTTCTGCGGGTACTCGTGGATTTCCGATCGATTTTCGGATACGGCTATTATCACAACAGCCTACCCCACATTTCAAGACATCAGCCTAGCAAGCATAAAACAGCATGACACATGTCTGGTCTCAACGCGTCGTAAACTTCGAAAACATGAGCATTTGCACAGAGGCTCGAATCCCGATTACCCATCTAAGAACATTCGGTATTTACGCGAGATACGTAGTCAGGTTTCGACATGCTTTGCGTAAATGCTCATTTTCTCGCAGATTTAACTCGCGCGCTCAGGCGTACACCGCAAATTTTCTTCATGTGATGGAAGATGACGGGAATTGTGCATGCTTATTTCTCAAGTGTTTGAAAAAAGTTCCAAAAGGCAAAACAGCGTAATGGAATAATTTTCATAGAAGGTTGTCGAGCGTTCGACTGCAAAGATGAAGACGGAGGTTTGTTTACAGTGAGGTGAGAAGTGGAACGATGACTGAAAGATGATAAAATGGAACCAGAATCGACACAGTCCCGCTTACACTCGACCGGCTGTGTCCCCATCCTTGTCATACTGACCAGTTAAAGGCCAACCACGCACTTTCCCCTAGCAAACCCCGAAAAATCCAGTTACAACTACTACTGAGGGTTTATCCACTTCTTGAACACAACAGAACATAAGCGTTGTTCTAGGCACCTGGGTGGGAAAAGAAGTACAAGGGGTATCATCGTTCCTGCCTGCGGATGGTGGTGGGTATGGTGGTGGGTATGATAGGGGGTATGGTGGTGTGGAGTCCCACAATGTGCTGGCGCCACTAGAGTCCAGATAGGCCCGATGTATGCCTCTCCTCGGCTAAAAAGCAAGCTAATGAAGCGCGGGCCCCCGCCTGTGTCCTCGGAGACCCGTCCGCGGAGCTGCTGCGCCAGAACATGCTTACTCCTGGCGCTCAAGGTTGCTGACTACAGTCCTTGGACCCGCATGAAGATGACGCAAGAGAAGCGAGAAAGCGGCGAGAAAACAGCAAAACCCCATCCAGTTTTATGACTAGGCCCAAACAGGCCTACATCATCCCCGTCAGAGGCTACTCTTCATCGTGTTTTCCACAAATCTCCTTCCATGGACAGAAAAGGGACGACATTCTTGGACCTCAGGTCACAGGGAAGCAGCAGAGGGGAAGGGAAGGAGAACTCAACACAACTCAACCAGTGAACACCTTCATCTGTGCAGAGGTCACGGTCACTCAGCTGACCAGTCACCCTCTACCACCCCACCAAGTGAAATGCTGCGTGATCTTTCATTCCTCCTTTACTCATTCCACAAATCCCTTCAAACATTAAGGTGCCTTCACACCAGAATCAAAGCAGGCTGTGACTGCATTCTCTAACGCGCAAACTGAACTACGCACTGAAGTTGACGGAGTTTGTGGTTGGTTATTTCCGTGAAAAGCAGTGCAATGAAGACAGGGGGGTAATGAATATTGAGAAAAGGGCGTGGGGCGAGCCATCAAGAGACGGCGGCGAGGAAAACAGCGACTCAGCATGTGGTTACAGATGACCTCAACGCTCCTGTCATTACAGGGCTCAGCCAAGTTGGATTCCCAAGACGATGTTTGCAGGCCTCTTTCTTTGTTTTCGTTGAAACTAGTAAAACGAAGATTTTTAAGGAAAAAAATCAGCGCAAAGAAGTATATGAATGCTTCTGCAAAGAAGTCCAAACTTTCAACAAAAACTTGCTCGTTTTTCATTGTCCGTGCTGGCACCATGCGACCCAAGCTGTCAAACTGCACGCGGTCGTGCCAGATGCCAGAGTGCAAACATCATGCTATTCTTAAAAAAGGCTTTTGTCTAAACCATCTTTGCCCTTTCGTTCGATATTTTTTTCGGAAAAGATTTATGAGCAGCTTTTGCACTTGTTCTTCGTTCTGCAGTTGTAAGATTTTGTCAAAGGTTAATTATATGCATTCGCTGTTTCTCCCTGCGGTTAAAGAAGGGAGGTAACATCTATGTTTGATCGATGTAGTCCCAGCAAAAGAACGCATGCCCTGTTCATACGTAACGGTGGACGTAAAATACAAGGGAGAATGGGACTTACGACCACTCTTATGACCCGAAAACGAGCTACGAACGCTCATGCAAGCCACTCCTGGTCTGTTTCTAAAACTAAACTATGAGAAGAAACATCTATAGTTTCCGCGCGCACACACACACACACTAAAAGAAAAGACGGGCGTAGGTAGAAAAACAAGCAAGGAAGATTGGGGGGGATGGGAGGAGGGTAACTGGGAATTTATCTATTCTCTGAAATTCGTAAACAAAGCCCTATTGCTACAACATAAATATATCTAGAGATTTCCTTTTATCTGATGGGCGAGGGCCAAACGAATTGAAACCTTGTTTATTTTTGGAAGCATTTCCGTGCATCCTCCAGCACAATCCCTATGCTGCAAAAACTCGTTTGAGTCAGACATCGAGCTGGATTGAGATAACAAAGCACGAAGAACAAAAAAAGATTGCTTTTGTCATATCACACAGGAGCGATCAATCGACCGAAGATATTGCCAATGACACAAAGGCATTCTCAATGTTCCTCTGTCAGCAGGTGGAAATGTAACGTGCAGCTGTTGTGTAATCTTAATGTTCAGGGGATTTACGCAGTAGACAAAGGTTTGAGGTCCTGCTAGGGTTGTTCGGGTTCCTATCCCCCAACCCCATACCCATCCCTTCACGGACGTCAGCAGATTGAGATACAGAAGCGACTAGCGCTCGGCGTATCGCAATCACCTCGACATCGGATAGGGCGTCGGACCATTTCAGAAAGTCTAAACACTTCCGTGTCAAGGTAGTAGAGATGGCGAATCGTAATTTCAGCAAAACGTGCATTCGCAAAATAAAAAAGAAACTTCCAAATATGTTTTAAATTTCGAAGTTTCCTTCCACTGCTTTAAAACAAACGCCTAATGCTGGTGTGGTAATACCGCAGCTAGACATTGCTTGGTTTCGCAGGCAGAGGTTTTGTAACGGTGCAGGACCGTCCCACTTGAAAAAAAAATTAAAAAACACCCCTATAGCAATCGTGTTTGAAATGAACGATTACATATTGAACTAAGAGTAAAACAAATTAGAGTTTTAGCAATGAGAAAAGTTTTAAAGTTCATGACCTCTCATCAGCTGCAGCTTTGCTCGTTATATTTGAGAGCTGTTCTCGCCGATCTCTTGAAGCTAACTACAAAGGTTCAGATCCCGAATCTCCTCTTTATTTTTTTTCATCTGTCAGACGCGTTTTAAGTTTAGTTAAGGCCTGTTAAAGCAGAGACACCTCGGCGCAGAACTCACCTTTCTGTGCGAAATTTCCGTGTCTTCCAGTAGGAGTCATAGAGAATTGAAAATTCGAGGATTATTATACGTTGTCTCTTTTACATCAAAACAGCCTAAATCAGCAATGAAAGATTAAGACACCGTTAAAAAGATTCTTCGGGTGAAAACAAAATTTCAAGACTCTTGTCCAAACAACGAAAAAAAAAAAGAGGGGAAAATTCTCACCTGCCATGCTGGTTACCAGTTGCGGCGAGACGTAATCCATGCTCCACAGAAAAAAACGTGTGTCCGCCTAACGGAATGGTAGATGCAGGAAAGCTGGGTCTTAAGAAGACGAGGAAACATCCAAGAGCCAAGGAGAAGGGAACGGTTCACTGACAGCTAATGTCAGTTCAAAAACTGCCATTACTTTTTATTTCTGAAGACACTGTTGCAATACCACGAGTCCTTGCACAGTCTGGCTCAGAATGACGTACGACACAAGTATCCTGCTGATCAAATCTCCTTTTGGCTTTTTTCTTCAGTCTTCAAAAGGAAATTCCACGTTGGGTCTCTTCTCAGTTAAGTTCTGTCTTGGATTATATGCAGGAACTTAAAGAAACCATAGCCGTCTCTCTGTTACATCACAAAACATGTCAAATAGTATCTTTCACCTGTTGCGGAGTTTTTCCTTAAACGATAAGAAAAAACCCCTAAAATTTCCTGACCTGCTTTTTAAAAAAATGTTCCAAGAAAGACGATGTCAACCAAACAGCTGATCGCGGGATATCAAAGCCAAACAGTTGCCGTCCCACCGCCCCAGGGCCCCAGAAGCTAGAGGCGGCGCGATAACTGCTTGGACAAGCGGCGGAAAAGGGAGATAAGTCAGTGGCTACGTTCGGAGGTTCGAGGCATCTTCTGGCTTTTTCCTCTGTCGAGCACGCGCCCCGCAGCCTAAATGCCACGCTGCCGGTGGGTCTGTAGGTGCCCGTGCGTGTGACGGTGGCAGAGGGAGGAACCAGCGGGCGATGCTGGTTGTCAGAAGGCTTGCTTGCTCGTATGTTTGCTTGCAGCTTGCAGGGAAGTAGTGAGTGTTCCAAACTGTGCGCGTCTCGCCACAATCGTCTGCCTCACAGGTCTATCCTTTCTACAGTTTAAAATTAATAACCTGAACGCACACTTTGGCAAAGATCGAATTTAACTTCTGTAAGATCTCGCCGAAGAATACAGCTGTGTTTTGCACCCCAGTCCAACAACTGATTTTCTTAACAAATAATTCCAAAATGCCTGAACTTAAAACCTGGTTTCCCAACCAAAATTTAAAGTGAGTTCACATAAAATATTTTCAAATTCGTGCTTGGAGAAGACGACATAAGATTAAACGAAAAGAGAAAAAAAGTAAAATGAAAAAGAGCTATTAATCGTACTTTGTGACTGGCTTTTATAGAAGTATGATAGACCTGGCAAGAGAAAAACATCGCCATCTGCCATTTAATAAGCATGGCTGGTACACAGTTTATAGATTACTGAGCTTTTTATATACGAACACGAGCAGTCTGTCAGCTCGTCAGATAGCCGAGAGCTCAGCGGGACAAGGGGCACAACTGTGGCCAGAGGGTCCACCTGTGTATCCCCCTGCCCAGCGTGATATCATCCTCCCCATCAATAAATTTGTCAGGTTTTCCCTCAAGTCATGCCACCCACTGGTCCAGGGGGAGAAAAGGGTGGAGGCAGAAGGCCTGTTGTCGGCGACGAAAGTTCACAGTAGCTGACAGGTGTGGTCAGACGGACGTAAATCTGCTCCTGCCAGAACAGATAGCCTGGACTGTTTTGCAGCCACTTTCAGTGTTCGCCGCTGTAAGCAAAGGGATCAGCCTGACATCTCTTCCGTCCCCTTTGAATTCGGAGTAAAACAGAAGCTAGGTGGGTGGGGGCGGGAGAGAAGAACAATTTTCATTATCATGTAGGTGTGTAGCTTTTGGTCTTCTGCGTTCGTTAATAACAATGCCCTCAATGTTGCTTTTTAAAAGGCGAGAGAAAACAGCCTATTCCGCATTTATTAAACTCACAGGGGGGCCAAAACGACACTCTTCCAGGGAACTCTATGCATCCAGGTAGGGCTTAATTAAAGTCTTATTGTAATACATCATAAGGTGTAGGCATAAACTATAACAGCTGTCAAGCGTAATGGAAAGTCGCGAAGGCCGAAGCTATATATATTACACCGGCAACAGAAAAAGACATGCTAACCTAACACGTAAGAGAATAAAAATGTTTGCCTATAGCCTCTCTCTACTGCCTATAACCATCTCTGGGCCAGCATCTGTGAGGTGAATCATCGTGCAAGGCTTTTTCTTTTTATCTTTCGTTGTCTTTTTTCCTTCATTTTTCTTTGCTTTGCCGTTTTATTTCATCTTTCCGTTGTACTTAATTTTCTTATTGTTGATTTTTTTTCCTTTTTTAAATTTTTGCTATAGAATTTTTTTTAATGTGTTGTTTGTGTGAAGACGCAGTTTTCTTCATGAACCGAAACTGGACTCATTACAGACATGCTCAGATTTGCGTCAAAAGTCTAAATTCGTGTACTGAACCCTTGGTGATTAAGACTAAATATTGGTCTAGACAGGTGGTCAGATAGGTTATATATGGTAGCTATTGGACTGCAGGCTGAAAGCACTTTTGTTGTTATTGCCTTGTTTCGAAACTATTTCTGAAATAGAATTTATCAATCCATTATCAATGCAGACAGCCCGCTCGTGCCTGTAACATGCGCGATCGTCTGTTTCCTGCAGGCGCGTTCGTCCGAGCAAACAAAGATATATGTACATCAGCTCTCGACAAAGACTCGTCGTTGATAATCCGCCCACTAACGTCAGGGACTTGTAGTCGTGCATCTGACACGCTTCCCCAGACAGGTGACAAGACGGAACGAGCAGGTCGGTGCCAGAATACTCCTCCCATCTGCGATGCCTGATGAGTTGCAGGCTGCCGCAGAACACGCCTGAGCGCCACAGACCGTGTTCCCTTCGAAGTCTGCTGCAGAAGCGTTACGTACGGGGGCGGCTGCGCTACCAGCACTGCTGCACGTCATTTCCGATCCACTTGAGCGGGACAGAAGGCAGAGCTCAAGCTGGCGCTCAGACTAGCGGCGCGAGAAAAAAGGCCACAACCGCTGAGAGAGGGCGCCGGCGTCCCACTGAACACTACTCGCCGGGGAACGCGCAGAGCGCCCCCAAGTGTCGAAAATCTTCCCTCCTCGCATTCGTTTTAAACTTCTTTATTTCAACCGTGCGATCTCATAATTCCCATCTTTCTGTGGGGCACACCCACTGAACACTGCTCGCCGAGGAATGCGCAGAGCGCCACCAAATGTCGAAAATCTTCCCTCCTCGCATTCGTTTTAAACTTTTTTATTTCAACCGTGCGACCTCATAATTCCCATCTTTTTGTAGGGCACACCCTAAGTACCAGTCCCCAATGCAGACATGTTGCTAATTTTGGTGTCGTGGCCACGTTTAGCATGATAAGCAAACATATTTCAGGCACACGTTCCGTGATGGATTTTTTACATTTTAAACAGGAACATTTTAAAAACTTCGCGTGCGATGTCATAAAGTTATATTATTTGAGGAGGAAACGCTGTATTCCAAGTATTGTTGGAACTCTCGGATGTGGAGTTTATGTGTTATTTCTGCCATATCTGCTAATACTTCTGTTACTACTATCCTATCTGCTGGCTACATCTGGCTGTAATGTCTGTAACGTCGTTTTTATTTCTGTCACCCCATTCCTCATACATTTCATCTTCACTCATACACAGTAAACCATGTGTATGGCGTAGATATATTTTTTGCAATGACAGAATGAAACTTCACTCACACTGTGCATATAAAAATAAGGAACGCAACAAACCCTCATGTTGTTCGGACTTCGGACTGAGCGTTGTTCAGCTGTTGTTAAGTAATGAAGCTGTCTCGTCTCTATTCACGCAGATTTGAGAGTAACGAGGAACCTAATTGGACTCTCTTTTATCTGTGGTATCTGCTTGCACTTCAAAATCTATTTATTCTGAATAATATGATGTGCATTCATTGGAGCTGCCTCAAGCGTTCCCGTATCCATAAAACACGCCTTTCTACAGCCGACACCTTACTCTACGGTTTACGATCGAGTGCCCACAGACCACAGAGACAAAGGAATCCTGTCTGTACGTCCTGTACCCAGACGCACTTATTTCTGTGTAGCCGCGCGCAAAATTCAGCTTTGTAGACACACAACAGGACTTGACCCTACGGGTGGCTGGCTAATTGTCGGCAGAGAGTAATTTAATTTAAAAAGTTGACTGTAGAGACATCTCACCTTCGCCTCTCTTTTGAAGTAAGACTGAAAAACCTTAAACTATGGCTGTTGGTGAACCAACAGTAGTTTGTCGTTAATCGTAGGTTCTGTAGTTACGCGCACGCTACTTTATAAGCATTTTAAATGCATCTTTCAAATATTTTAAACGCGTGTACAGGTTTATATTCCTTGGATGTCTGTGTGAATGAGTTTTGTTGGGGGATTTTGTATATTTGTATAGGATCACTCGTCTCTGTCTCTGTCTTTTTTCATCTCCCACCATCATCCGTCTGTTTGCACGTGCTTGTGTGTGCGCGCGCATGTACTTGCATGTACAGGCGTGTAACCTACACTAGATCCACACCTTGCACATCCAGAGAGCCCTTCCTTCGTCCCTGCAAGAGTTGCGCACGGCGTTTTACTAAGATGTGCAGGCGGAATCCCGTAGGTTGGCAATGTCCTAATCTTTATAGTTCTCTCCCTTGACGCTCATCGTCCGTCTGCTACTCTGATCTGGTCCTGTCTCACCAAGGAATCGTTGGCAGCGACGTCTTTCTGAAAAAACATCGTTCACCTGGCCAAGTTTGCAAGACACCCGAATAGCTTACTTATTTCAGAACAGCCGCCATATCAGGAATAAGTTCCTTTAATTTGCCATGCACGAAAACCGAATAGTCTTTTTTTCCCCTAGGTATCTGGTAATAATTAAATCGGTCGTTCCATGAGCAAACAGCTTATTCGAAGTTCCGCGACACAGCGGGGGTTTTTTTTCGAGACAGAAAAATTCCGCTGTTCGGGAGTAAATTTAGTACCGTTTACATGCTGGGCCTGGGGAGATCACCCATACCTTTTCTGTTAATAGAAATTACAATACCAGCTTCCATGGTCTCGCGATCACAATCTGATGCAAACGATTTTGCGAGGCCGAACACTGTGCTTATTGCTACGTGTGAGGGCTGTGCATGAAAATATTTGCGCAGAAACCTTTCCTCCTTTTGCACCAGCGGTGGCAACTGCCACTTGTGAGTCGTCCTTTACATACAAAGCGTTGGTGAGGGATTCCTGTGGAAGTCTCTCGCTCTCTCTTTCCCGTCCCTGCTCCCTCCCTAGCGTTCTGTGGGATGTGTTTAGGCACGCTCGCGTGCTCGTGAGGTTTTTACAAGAAAGAGATTATCAGCTCTGTCGTTTTAAATTCTCGAGAACCTGCGTTATCATCTGTCTGAAAACTCAGAAGCGTGCGAAACACAAGTCGCGTGCGTCGTTCGCGCGTGCTGCATGCGCCGAGGAATAAATGTCAGGGAAAGAGTATGATAAAGCTGGCGTCTTTGTCAGAAGTTGCCGATTATAAAGTATTAAACTCTGAAGTGTTCGCATCTTCAGCATGTGAAGGATATAAATTCACGCACAATTTGAAATTGTATTTTGAACACTTTAAGATTTGTGAAAATATGTAAGCCGTCAAAAAAATCTTCTCTCCCCACCCCATCCCTTCATTCCCACATGCATGCATGTATAATGAGATGGATGTCGATGTGTTCGATTATCAGTCTGTTGCCTTATCACAACATCCAAGCAATTATTCTTAGGGTTTAAACAAACAAATCACAGGTTAGCGCATATTTCAAGTGCAGAAAAGGTGCTGGCATCGCGTTTGGATAAGAATCACGTTACAGGTAAGTTCTGAATGAACCAGAGCTGGGCTGCATGAGTGTTCGCATCTGTACTGCCAGTTGGGAGAGCTTTCGTGAGACCCCTTCGCCCTGTTTTTTACCTGCATCTTTACACTTGAAAAGGCGATACTAAACACTCACAGAAGCCGCCCCAAGTACTCGTCAATAGCCAGATGCTGCTGCTCCTCCATCATTCTATCACATTTCTAATGTTTTCATACAATTACTCTCTACCTTTTCCTACAAAATGTAAAAAAGAGAAGGTGGGACAGCACCTGACTACTTTAAAAAAAAACACCATTATCAAATTTGCTTTAGTTATAATTAAAGTTGCAGTTAATGCTTAATTACGTCGAAAGAGTGATAAACGAGGACTTTACTGTCAATGGGGTTTTATTTCCCAAGTATACCGGCCTTTCATTTTTAGCGCGAGTACTCTGTAGTCACTGGCATGGCACTTTGGAAGCAGGTGGAGTAAGCGGGCACAGCTGCAATCATCGCATTTTGACATTGATAGATCGTCATACCCTGTACACGCAGGTAGGCTATCTGAACGTGCAAAACAGCACCCATGGGGGCGAAGAGGTGGGGGTTACAGCAGTACATCTTCGGGGGAGGTATACCCAGGTACGAGTCCAATACAAAATGTCGGTCTGATGGCGTCTTGACTTTCCGGCTGACAGATAGCCACGTGGTCTCTGGCTCATGGAAAGCGTCATAGATTACGTCATCAGTCGTCAAGGTTACCAAGAAAACTGACGCCGCCGATTTTCTAAAACGTGTTCACACCTCGATCCACTAGGTGTTTACTTGTTGTTAGACTGATACGTAACCATAGGCACTTGTGGAGGTATGAATAGTGGGGAGTTTTGTGTCACATGTCACTCCTAGGTTGTGGCGTTGTCACAGCTTCATTGTTGGGTCGTTGTACAGCTTCAGAGCTGTGTATTACGGTAAAGCAGTTGTTTTAGTAGTGACGAGAGTAGGAGCTCTGTTGTCGGTCACTTACAGTATTTGTGCATTGAGCGGGATCATAGGCCGTTTGCAGTTTGATTTCCCCTCTGGAGTTTGATTATCTTCTTTGTCTGATACCAAGTGGTATGACGTAATCAGGCAGCGTCTTTCCCTAGACACGAGCAAGGTGATTCTCTGTAAATAATCTGTAGATATATTTGATGTTGTCGAGTCAGTGTTTGAAATATATGTTGAATAACGGTTCGCTGCAGTTGTGTCTTTTACGAGGGTGGGGGGTCTTGAGCTAGTAGTGTTTTGCCTGTGTGAGACTGAGCGAACTTGTCAGAGTATGAGAATCTTTTTCCTCGGTAGATTTCTCTAGTTATTCGCATTATTTCATAGCGTCGTCACTCTTTGGTGTAGAAACCATTGACCTGAGACAGTAAAGGTTTTGGTGACGATTGCTCAAATAAATCTACATTTTACGAGATCACCATAAAAGTTTGTTCAGTAATTCTGGAGAAGTCGTGTCCAGTAAGTTAAGGTACGGCCCGTCGTGACATTTTGGTAACAGAAAAGGTGTTCAGACATTGCTCCCTAAGCTCAATTTCTTGTACAATTTTCATGTCCTGCACGCACATCTACCCCTTTAACTGCCTCAGCACAGAAAATACTAGCTAGTGATGAGAAGTCAGTGCTTATATAGCTAAACAAGAGGCTTCAGTGAATGTTTACAAGCTGACGAAAGGAAGGCAATAAAAAGAGAAACAAAGAAAAAGAGAAGAGAGAGAAAAAACGTCCATGAATGAAAGACGTAAAAAAATCCCTGTTGCCTTCACTCTCAAACAGGTGCATGCAGTTTTTCACTCGCCCATACAAGCAGACATACCCGCGCGCTCTCACACACGTGCAAACACACACGCGCACATGCATTCATCCACACATACATTCACATGCACATGCAACATGGCATCGCATACACATACGTACACGTGGACGTACACAGGGAAAAGGGCAGTTAGATCAGTTTTACAGAAGAAACAAAGACGGACAGACAAAAAGACAGTAAACATGGGAAGAACAAAAGAAAGAAGCCTATTGAAAGCATCCAGATCAATTTCAGTAAATAACGAACAAGTGCAATTCAACGATCATGCAAAAATAAGTCGACGAACACAGAATATTAAAATGTAGGCAGAGAAGTAATGAATGACTCAATGTAAATATGTACATGTGAAAGGAAACATGATCCTTCTTTGTCCGGTTTCAAACATTAATCTTGCAGTTTTGGGGCCTGTCTGCCGTGGTACCGTCTAAGCTGTTCGCTTCCTTTCGCAGATATCTAGGGCTCCAGTAAGATAGGCTGCCCCTGTGCTTGCATGAGGGGGGTTCTTTTTCGCGTTGCTGCTGTTATTGTCCCTTCGCTTAATCGTGATGTCAGCCCCAGCTTCAGGAAGACTGATGCCGTCTGCTTCCGCCTGCTGTGCATTTACCGCTGAGACAAGATATTTGCTAACTCAGACTGTTAGTACACATGCGCCAGCTTTGAACTTCCCACTTCCGCCACGTTTCTAGGCCACTCCAACAAAGGAGGACCGTTTCAAAGCGTACTGTATGTGCCAATCCATGAATTCTGGTAATAATCAAATTGTGAAATATCGATTAAAACTGTGGCTTCTGGGAAATACATAAGGGAGAAAAAATTCATCATTTGGTACATCATCGATGTAAATACCTATACACCAGAAATCACCACTTTACCAAGCTATGCTCGCTTGAGAATTTCTGTTTGTGAATATGATCGACTACGTGGCAGAACCGGAAATTGAAAGGTAGCGCGTGCGCACTGAGAACCATCTCGTCACACATGCACGGCCAGGTCTCAAGTGGGGTTGTTGTCGGTCACAGAGCGGCAGCGCCGTCCCACAGAGGGCTCTGCATCTGGAGGCCGGCTCGTGATGTTCATTATCCAAAACACTCAGGTCCCCTTTACTGGCCCAGCATGATGTTACTTTTGTCCAACGCACCCGCCACGGAGGCGAAACGGTCCTTTAATTGATTTAAAAGACGAACCGCGACCTCGGGCTCTTTAAACCTTAGACTTATCTCCCTTCTCCCCCGCTGGCAGTTGACACGACTTGCACTTCCGGCCGTCTACAGTCACACGAGCAAGTGCGCGTGATCGGAAGTTGAGGGACACCACGGACATGGATGGAAGTTTCAGACCTATCGTACGTGTGGGTTCGTTCTAGATGTTTAAATTTTGCACACCATGACAAAAGCACTGCAGCGCGAAGCGAGAGGCACTGTGGTAAACACAGTGTATTAAAACTTACTAATTACAAATGTTTTCATTAACTGGGGAATCTATAATTTGGATTAGACCGCGTACCATTAGTTCAATACTTCTAATTCGACGGATGGATGGATGGATGGATGGATGGATGGATGGATGGATGGATGGATGGATGGATGGATGGATGGATGGGCAGAACGAAGGAAGACTGTCACTGAGTTGTCTATTTTGAAAGTAAACTCACCAGCCAAGGCGTTTTTCATGACGGTGGGTGGTGGGGTGAGAATTGAATTGAATTCAATTGAATGGGGGGGGAGGGGGAGAGAAGGACAAAAGATGGCGATGAAGGTCCATGGGGGACGGGAAATTACAGCGGCCCGTTTGCCTGACATGGGATCCAAACCCCCGACCATCTGTACCGGTGGCAGACACCCTTACTGCTATCCTACGGGGCGACTTAATGAAGACAGGGAGAGACAGAGAGACACAGAAAATGAGTGACCAAGACATTTGAAAAGACAATCATATAAACTAAAGATAAAGCTGCATTGCAAGGTATATCTTATTTACTGCAAATGATATGTATGGCTTCTATACCACAGAATGGATATACATATATATTATCGTAAACAGGCTACATCAGTCAATAATTAACTACATTAGTCAATAATAAACTACATCAGTCAATAATAAATTGAAAGACGATCATTGGAATTACAAAGCGTCACAGGAGACTAACAAGTAGGCAACAAAACGAACGTTATGGGAATTGTCCAGACGGAAGAAAGGTGCGTGCGTCAAACGATCAGCACTTATTAAAAACACGAGAAATATTGCTAGCCTGATCATAAATCAGTGTCGTGTCAATCGGCGATTCACGACATGGAAACTGCATTCAGATGCGGGCAGGTCGAATCTCCTAATAAAAAAAAACAAACAAACAAAAAACGTTCTCTCGGTATCTGATTGAGGCGTCTTCTACCACACCATCTCATCAGTCTTGCTGTGTCACGGTCTGTTCCATCATTTTGCGAGCGGGAGGCACGTGGTTGCGAGCCTAGGTGTTTACAAATTATGTCTGAGTAGCCTAAAAGTTTTGTCAGTTGGTACGCACGCACTTTTAGCAGCCTGAGGCTCCCGTTCAAACACACCCCCTCTAAAGGTGGCTGCAGCTGAGAATATCAAAACGAACTGGCTTGTGTTTCAGTTCAAGGCATGAGCACAGATTCCAGTTTAGATGATGGCGCTGGTTCGTACCAACAAGTAGATTGTTTTAAGTTTTCCTTTCTCTTTTCTCCCTCCCCTCAGTGTGCGTGTGTGCGCGTGAGGGGGAGGTGGGATGGATGAGTATGTTCCCCTTATATCTTATCCCTTACCTCTCTAACTCCACTCAGACTTCCCACCTTACTTGTGTTAACTCTGTCTGTACAAAAACGTTTCGAAAACTGAAAAAAAGGCATCCTCAGAAATAAATATAGCTTTATGCACCATCAGTAGCAAACAAGCGCGAATGCACGCGCCTACACACGTGTGCGCAGACGTACCCGAGGTGGAACAGCCAAGAGGGGAAAAAAGCTTAAAAAAATAAAACCTCCTGGGATAAAGAGCAGGCCCCTGTATCGGAGCTGGGTGAGATAGCTTAACTGGGTCTGTGTGTCAATGCATGCACGCACGCACGCGCGTGCGTATGCACACACAGAGAGATCAGAACGATAGAAGGAATGAATGTGAAGAGGCAGAAAGGAAAGTGTTAGAGAAAAACCGAAGACAAAGAGAGATAAGGTGTTATGCAAGGTGTAGTCTGGGATATAGCTAAGGCTTTGCAGAGTAATCAGAATTGCTTACAGCCAAATCGTAAATATTGTCTAAGTGTGCGTGCGAGGGAGGGGGGGGGGAGAGTGGATTATTTCTAAGCTTACTAGTTCAATGTAAACGTTTATTCTTGTAGGAAAACTTCCTCAGGCGCCCTGCTTCGGTGAGCCATTAGGAACTGCGAAAACAAAAATATCTCATTCTTTTTATTTGGACTAGAACTCGGTTTCCAGAGCGACATCTTGGAACACAATTAAAGTGGTCCTCGCACGGACCTAAAGATACGCAGGCGACGGATAACACACAGTGATACACTAGTCGCCTCCGACAGATGTAGAGTGAGAACAGCTAGACTTGCTTTATATGAAACTTTCTGGCACCACGGGCAATTTGAGACAAACTAAATGGTCTGGGTATCTACGGTTTCCATTATGATGAAGAACATACTGTTCTCACATTGCAGTTAAATGCAGACTTTGCAGTAAAAGACAAAGAAAAGGTTTTCACTATGGGAATATCTGTTAATATCTTTTGAGATGGAATTTGCATCTTACAGGTCGGCAAAAAGTCATTTTTAAAAGAGAAAGAAGAAATAAAGTTAAACAGCTTTAGTCTTGTCACTCACCTCTGTTCACCGAAGCACGTTTATGATAGAATCCTCACCTTTTCGTTGAGGTTTTTTAAAGGTTGTTTAGATTTAATAAACATGCAATATTGTATGCACGCAGTGTCCTTGAACAGTTTTTATTTTATTCGGGAAATATGTACATTGCAATACCTTGAGCATAACAACAGGTGAGAAAATGTTGTTGCTGCCTGGAGCATGAAAACGTGCGTGTCTTTGCCATCAAGACACTGGCAAATGATCCATGCTGTCAGCACAACCACTATAAATGATTCGGCCATATCGTGGCTGCGCCAGCACCGCTTTTATGGCAACCAGGAGAGTTCTTCAAAGGGAGGGAATGGGACCCTAGTGCACTGCTTCTCGCAGTTACCCCTACCCCACTTCCTTCCAGCTATCGTTAATGGGGTAGCGTCAAACAGACGTGAAGACACCCGCACCCGATCAGTTACCTGTTGGCTGGGGCGGTGCGCGAGCGCACGCACGCACGCACGCACGCACGCACGCACGCACGCACGCACGCACACGCACAGAGTAAATATTTAAGATAAAATCCTGTGATTATTTAGTCATTGTCCTCCTGTCCCGTTGCATCTTTCTTACATAACTCTCCCCATGCTTCTCTCTGCTCTGCACGAAAATGTGCTTTTACGGTAAGAGGGAGGGGTGATCGTATGCACATTTTTTAAATTCTTCATTCATCCTCCTCTTTTTTTCTCGCTCCCCCCTCCCCCCTCCTGGCTTCTTGTTTCACGCCCTTCCATTTCTTTGCTTATCACATTTGCTCGCCTAGGAAACAGAAGAAATGTGGTTGATACAGCCAGTGGTCACAGGCAAATAAACTCGAGCACACGTGCGCCCTGTTCTTTGCCTCAGAAGCTGATGAAGACAGATGGGCGGATAAATAAAAGAAAGGGGGGGAGAAGAAAGGAAGGCACGTTGAATGATAAGCAAAACAGGAAGGAAAGAATTTGTAAAACAAACAAAAAGCATTCGAAGTAAAAAGTACAGACGGACAGGAAGAAAGCAAAGGAGAGTAAAAGACCGGAGCAATAACCGAAGAATGGAGATATAAATTTAAAAAAAGAAGAGAGGAGAAAAGTGGGGAAGAAAAAAGAGTGAAAAAAAATCCTCATACTTCTACTCTGAACAACACCGCCATAAACGAGGACTTTTGCTTACTTTCTCTGACATCGAATATCTCGTTCTTAAGCACGGCTGTGCCCAGATGACCCCGATAGGTCACTGTCCATCAATGCCAAGTAATGCTATATCGCCCGATATAGAGACTAATGGCTTGAGAGCCAGACAAATTTTCCATTTAACAAACGAAATATGGCTATCAGCGACTGAGTTATTTGTTTCGATTCGTTTGCCGTTAACATCACTAACATTTTACAGGCTCGTCTCAGCAGATAACGGGACACACACGGCGTTGCATGGCACTATAATCTTGGTCTCCGTTCTGTATACCACACAGTGCGGAGACCGGTATCGCAAGAAATTTGGTCTGCCAAGAAATTTGGTCCGGGTCTGGTGAAGCCACAGAATACGTATGCGTACGTGTCATGGGTTACTGTGATAAATGTGGCCCGCTGATTTAAATGGCCAATTTTTAGTCAAAAAATTGTTTTGATCTCAGCATTTGTATTAGGGTTAGGGTAGGGTTGGGTTTAGTCTCTATGCTCCCATGTGCGATCTGTATGTCGGACTATATTTCTCGAAGGACCCAATTTCTTGCGACACCGGCGTGATGTCTGCTCTTGCCAAGCCTTTGGCGGTAATCACGAAAACTATCTGAAGTGCTTTTAAGGACGACCAGGTGATTGCTTTACACATTAAGCCAAGAAGACGATTTGAAATGTCTCGTTACAATTATGTGTCTGTGGTGCGATTATATTTTATTTTTAAGTGCTAGCATAAAATTTGTCAGTTGCTCTACTTCTGTTACGCCTTTCTAAGAGTTATTCTCCGGATACAGAATGAAGAATTTCAGTACCATTACCCCAGGTACAACAAACTGTTCTCGATATTTCTTTTAACTTTCAGTTATTGAGGGAAAGGACGGAAAGAGGGAAACGAGAAAGACAAAAGAGAATATAAAAGAGATACTGAGATACTGAGATACTGAGATACTGGCATGAATTGAAGTCCCAGGGGAGGTAGACTCATTTTAAAGAATACGACGAAATTGTGTCCCTTTAGCTAACCGTTTCCCTCTCTGAGTCTTGAAGATATATCCTTTCAGCTAAACACGCTGTCTCAGAGCTTGAAAAAGGGCAGAAAAACTGGAGCCAATCAAAATACAGTCTTACGTAAAATATGCTAATGTCTTAGGGTCACCACTGAAAAGATTGCAGTTTGCTGGAAGATCTTTACTGCCTATACCCCACCCCACCCCTCCCCCAACCCTCACCTATCCCCTACTCTTAGCCCCGCCTTAACCCCACCCCTTACCCTTCCGCTAACCCCCCCTACTCCCGAACCGTCCCCCTCTCCCTCCCTTCCCCCTCGCCCCCGGAAAGACCTGCGAAATATAGCTCGCCATTTGACTGGCTCCGCTCTTTACACATCCTAAGTAGAGCTCGTCATTTGATTGGCTCCAGTGAATTAGAACTTTTACGTGCTGCTCACTGTCTTGCCAGGATATGGAAACAAGGCGACGGTTGGTAGTCGCAAACATGGCTGGTAGGACAAGATTAAGATTTGTACTGGTTCTGTTAACGCTGGAACCCCAGTTCGAACATCCTGCTACAAGGTGAAGTGTCTTCTTGTAATGCCGTCATGAATAACTTTGGCAATGGGAGCATCGTCTAGCGTTAAGTCTCTGGCCGAGGTGTTGACAATGACAACGAAATCAGAAATGGCAACGACAGTTACATCGAATTAACGGAAATCTTATACTTCCAGTGCCTGTAAATCGTGTGAATGTTATATATATATATAAT
Source organism: Lanistes nyassanus (assembly GCA_004794575.1). NCBI lineage: Eukaryota > Metazoa > Mollusca > Gastropoda > Architaenioglossa > Ampullariidae > Lanistes > Lanistes nyassanus. Next base: position 209,251 of record SMGT01009370.1, read on the forward strand.
TATATCTTTCTCTCGCAGGCCTTTTGCTTTATATATAACAAACGAGACCCCTGGTTAAAATAGAACAATTGTCTTCCAAAAGTATTGACAGTTGAAACTTGGCGGGTTCTCAGAAACTTTTTTACGACATTTAGATATAAGCAGTTGTATATTATGTTAAGCAGTTGTATTTTATGTTATGCAGTTGCATATTATGTTAAGCAGTTGAGTATTATGTTAAGCAGTTGAGTATTATGTTAAGCAGTTGCATATTATGTTAAGCAGTTGCATATTATGTTAAGCAGTTGTATATTATGTTTCTGGCCAATTCGTGGTGGACGGTGTACGGTGCACTGTCCGTCTTCTTTCCTTGAGCTCATGAAACCAGCGATTATAATGCTCTATCATGTTTTAGAAGATGAAGTAATTTCTATATATACTATTCCGAGAAATCCTCAAACTTATGTTGTATAGTGTTTTGCCTTTCTCACTTTTTACCTTTCTCACTTAAACTTCTAATATTCCTTGTGGTTAAGTGAGATCGCTAGAGATGCGGCTATGTAATCTGTTGCTGTTGTTATTGCTTTTGTTGTTTGCACACCTTTTCTTGCAGCGCATTACGGTTATTATCAGACACAAGAACTATGTCGGTATCTTTTTGAAAAAGAAGAATGCTGAATTTGGATCGTGAAAAAAAAAGAAATTGCCAGCAGACAGACTGCGCGAAAGTGGTCCCATTAACATTTGGCCTGCTTATCGGAGCCCCTATGCTGGATAAAGAAATGACTGCTATCACTCCAATAATTTAAGGCATGGGGACATCTGGCACAAAGCCTGGGTGCACCGCGTCGAGTGTTTTCCAACGATAAATATAGTGAGGCTGTCATTCAAACAACATTTGTCAGTTAGAGCGCTTCTAGTGTTTACAAAATCCCAGCCTTACTGAGAATATTATTTTCTTGTTAGTCTAAAATCTGACAGCTTAGGGTTAAGTTCACGCCGACCATGACACTGCATTCCTCTGGGTCTATTTACACTTTGATAGTGCTTTAATGCGCATTTTGAACATGATGTTTTCAGGATAACTTGAAAAAAGTGTTTATCTACGGTATTAAATCGTAACTTATCATAAATTACAATGTAGAAACCATGAGTTACTATACTATTCAACAAGTTTAACTGTAGAGAATAAGTAATATACTCTACCTTTACCCGCCTTTTGGCATCTTCAGTCTCAGCATTAAACTTCATCAGACTAAGGATTAGTAATTAGAAATTGCTCTCTTCACAATAAGTTTCCATAAAACACCTTTTCTAGAAACGTGAACATATAACATAACATATAACATATAAAATATAACATAGTAGGAGTACGTTCGAACGCACTGGCCTTTGGGAATTGACGGTGATATTTACTTTAAATTGTCATTATTTTATCAATAGGTGTTACAACAAGTGAAAAATACAAACCCAAGTTGCCCGGAAGGTAGTCTGCGGTTATCAGGTTGCTAGGATATGATCATTGTGGTGCCTACGTAATTTTTTTGCAATTAGGTCAGTGCTGTCGGCGAGAAAACTTCCTGGTCTGGGTGTTTGTAGTTATCCTGCAGAGTACATATATAAAGAGCACTAGGGGTCACATCTCAAGGCTCACTCTTTTTCAACACAAGCAAGTGAAGACCTTTGGCTTAGCATGCAACTGCACATCTGTAAGTAGTTTTCATTGTTTCCAGCTGTCGTTCTTAACCATCAAAGAGCTGTTGTGACTTTTATATTACTTTATATGACGTGAGGTTATTGACTGTTAAGAAGTGTTGAAACTTTTACAGTTATTTTGTTACCGAAACAGAACGCATTTTCATTGATAGCTAAACTATTTTTAAAAGTGTTCTGGTCTGTGTTCTCGAAAGTGTTCAAATGGCCTGAAAATATATAAATAGTGTTCTGATAGTGCTCCAAATGTGTGCCAGCAGCAAGTGTTCAGTCAAGTAGAAGAATGCTATTAAAACTTACAAAACAGGTAGCACACATCTTACATACTATATTTACACATGCAGCACATAGTTTGCACCTGCTTTAATAATTTTTACAAGTAATTAGTGCTAAAAATAATTAGAGAGTTGGAGTAGCTCCTTTTGCTTTTAGAAGACAGAGAAGACAAACAAGAGGCAGTGTTTTGTTCGTGAGAACTGGCATCTTTCACGATGTGTAGAATTCTTATCCATTTTTAGTAGGATCGTGCGTGGCATCAATAAATCTAAAAATCAAGTTTTTAGACCCGTCCCTTGTATTTGGGCATTCAGAATATAGTAGCATCCATGTATTATACACTGGTTAACTAGACACAGTTTTTACAGAGTAAGATGTGATGAAGCAGGTTCGCTCCGTAAACTTTCTTCTCTCTCTCTCTCTCCTTCAAACAAAGGCAGGTTTTTTCTTCCACGCCCTCTGCGTACTTTATTTTGGGCCACCACTGCTGCTGCCGCCCTACATGCTCCGCCACCCCACGGTTTACTACACTTTACTGTTTTGCTACATCTTTTCCCTCGTCCTCCTCCCGCTTCACCCTACTTCGGGACTCTGCTTTGCCCGCCCGCACCCCGCTTTTACCGGGTGGGTGCGGGCCACAACGGAGGCATTGCCAGCTACCCTAGAAGGATATAGAAATTTTAAAGAGAGTGAGCCTAGCACAGCATACTGTAAGACGACACAGTGCGTCACAGTCATGTGTCGCTGGCAGTACTCGACCCATACCGCCCCGGGCGTACGCTGTGGCTGTGAGCGTGATGGCCAAAACCGTCTCCGTGATGGCTGCGTCCATCACAAAGATAAAAGGGTCTCTGGTAAAATCAATAGAAACCATCAAGATCTGTGATGGTTTTTTCAGTGTTTGTTGTCAGATGAGAGCTTACTTTTATCTCATAACACGCTCGAAGTAGATTCCCAGTGGCATTGGCATGCGGTGAAGACACAGTAGCGATATAGCGTCAGTGTGAATTATGATTTTTCAAAACATATCCGCTAATCGTTTAAGGGAAAGAACCCTTGCATTCGAAAGCTGAATCATTTCTTCACGAGTTGCTTCCTTTTTCTGTGTTTAAACTGCCGCGACTGGTTTCTGGCAGTAATTTGAAGTGAGTGTCAGTACATGTGGTCTGTCACTTGAGAAATGCTAGAATTACTCTTCAAATTACACGCTGAAGAGCAAAATGACATTGTTTCGCAAATTTACTGTGATAAATTGGATGAAGATAAGAGTATTTGTGCCTGAAAGACCCAAGAAAGTGATTACGAAGAGAAAAACGTGCCAGCACATGTAGTAAACAATGTCATACACACTGTGTGTAAGGACTGGCGAGGACTTTTTGATTTCTTCAACTTCAGTTGTGTTTCCATCAAAGGATTTACAAAATTATGGAACTAGGTCGAAGACACACGGTAAGAAATGAGTTTTCTTTATTTATTGTAGTTCGATAATATGTTTAAATCATTTTCTATTGTTTTGGGGGATTTTTTAATGAATTTTTGAAAAAAGGCTAAAAATGCTGCGGCCACGGGGACGGTTCGAGTTACGAAGGCTGCGTCACGACTGAGGGCGCGTTCCTGTGCTCGCTCCGCATGATTGCCGCTAAGGACATGCGTAGGTGGAAACGTTATCACTGTATTACTTACGATTTTTATGTAACTATCTCACTGTATTCACAGTCAGCACATTACAGTATGTACTCAAGGGGCGCCCCTCTCTAAACGTTCACGTGCCAGAAAGTACTCCTGGCTGCTCCTGGATAACAGCAGACTCGCGTTGTCGAGCTCTCCTTTGTGTCCTTTGCCTCTGGAGACAACGCTAACTAAATGATTGTAAACACTTGCTGACGTCACACAGTCACCTCACTGTGCGTCACTTCTAGGTCCACCATCAACCTCTGAACTTGCACCACTGGTGCTCAATTTCATACAGCCATTCAAGGCTCAATATGTGTTTTTGCTTCAATACCGTTGTCTCCCTTCTATCCCTTGATTTTCTCCTCCACGTTCTGCGGTTCTTTCATTGCCCGGTCAGCACAGATGGCGCCTCTGCAGCAGCGGAGCAGGTGCCAAGAGTCGCACACCAGTCTTGGAGGATCCAACACCCCCGAGAACCTCTTGCCACACAGCACTGGTTTGCTTTAGAATCACAGGGCAACTACAGGAGTTCACAGGAGCCCAGCTGAAGGCGGCACTCGGCTCTGCTTGCAACAATGACAAGGGTCAATACCAACAGCCTTCTGGAAGACTCTCTCATCATACGATTATGCAGAAGTTTCAGCCGAAGATTAAGCCACCGGCTTAGCAAAATATGCTATGATGTGTGAACAGGGCCTCTGAGGCACCCAATCAGGGTATTACCTAACAGCTAGGTGGTTGCTTGAACGAGGCGGTGTATGGGCCACTCCTAAAGTCTATGAGGTCAATCCTTTGACCCCCCAAAACCCCGTGACACGTGACAGTGTCAGAGACACAATTCGAATATCCTGCCTCAGCTACGGCAGTATACAAGTGAAGTGTCCTCAAGAATTCCTGAGGCAATGGGATCATCCTTCATCGCATGTCCCTTGCCGAGATCTTGACAATGACAAAAAACAGTAACAATGGCAATTTCGTTAATACAGTACAGTTGCCTTACAAAAGTACTAACAGTCGAAACTGGGAGGAGTTCTAATCAAACTATGTTTTGTAGAATAGCCTATTTAAATATCAAGACATAAAGATTGGGTATATTGTGCTTCTGCACTCTATTTTTAGCACAAGTACAAATGTTAAAGAAGATGCAAAATATATGCTGTGTGTGAATATAATATGTAAGATGTGTCCTAAGTGTTCTTATCGTGACCCTACTTGACTGAACACTTGCTGCTGGCACACATTTGGAACATTATCAGAACACAATTTGTACATTTTCAGGCCATTTAAACACTTCCGAGAATACAAACCAGAACCTCTTTTACATTTGCTTAGCATCAACACCTCTAAAGCGTTCTAGATCAATGTAACGTGTATTCCGTTTCAGTAGCAAAAAAAGTGTTCTAACTGAAACGCCTCTTGTTTACAGTGTGGGCAATTTCTGGTGGAGAGATTATTGACATTTTTTCTAAGCTCCTGAACTCTGTTACTAAGGTTACCTATCAAACTTCAGAACACAACCTCATTCGACTTCTGTATATCATTCCTGAAGAATTCTCAGACAGAGATTTTATAGTATTTTGCCATATACACATAAATTTCCGGTGTTTCCCTGTGGGTACGTAAGATCGCTGGAGATGCCCCTATTTAATCTGTTTTTCTTTGTTTTCATATCTTCTTTCAAAGTGCCACCTATCTCTTTACCGTTGGGTAATATACGAAGAATGAATTTTGGTTTGGTCGTTCTGCGTTGTGTTCATACTGCTTATATTTCAGTGACTACCCCTTCCATGAAGGCTTCTGCATGGAAGATACCCAACAGATTGACAATAAATGCCACATCGATTTTGATAATAAGGGTGCAGAGTTTCTGGTGTTTAGAATCACTTTAATTGAATCAAACATAATGCATTCATTTCAATTCTAATTTTTGATGATTTTGAAGTATAAAATTGTTTTTCCTACCATCTGTTGTTAAAGAGGAAATTTTGTGGCTTCCATAATTTACAGGTTTCACAGTATGGTTCGTGGGGAATTTTTTCATAACTGTTCAAGCTAGAAACCTGAAGGTTTGTACGCAACCTTTCTCGTCTGTATGCTTGAATTCTTCCTATACTTCTTATACACAACGGAGTTTTCTAACCAGACACACAAATAATTGCATGTTCACTAGTGTTCTGGACTGGAATTGAAGAAAACAACCTCCATCTCACTCACTCACTCACTCACTCACTCACTCACTCACTCACTCACTCACTCACTCACTCACTCACTCACTCACTCACTCACTCACTCACTCACTCACTCACTCACTCACTCACTCACTCACTCACTCACTCACTCACTCACTCACTCACTCACTCACTCACTCACTCACTCACTCACTCACTCACTCAAACCCGCTCTATCTGACCACGATGAAAGACCTTAAAACAATAGTGTGGAGGTGAAGTATTATAGTAACGAATGAGATAAAGATGCCGGTTATGGGGAGTAAATAAGAAATAAGTAATAAATGAGTTTTAAAAATGAGTAAAATAAGGCTGTTTGTACAAAGGATGTGAAGAACATGCAGAAGAAGACACGATATTCCAAGAAAAATTGAAAAGAAACCGTAGTTGTTGCTTATTCTATCCCCCCACCAACCCTACACCTCTCTCTCTCTCTCTCTTTGAAACTTTACTGCGCCCGGATACTGTGAGTCAACATCGAGCGCCACAAGAACTGTTACCTTAGACCAGGGGAAGTTTTCAGGTACTGTACCTTAACAGTTCTATCTGTGCCTACCGAAGGATTGAGAGGATCTGTCTGTCTGCTTCAGTCACGGACCCGTGACTCCTGGGAAGAACGACGAATATCATTCTTAAACTGAACAGCGCATGTAGAATAGCCTTGGACTTTTCACATTTTAAACGACTCGTGGATAGTCGTCATTTTTATTGAAATTTAAGTGACAAACCCTGGTTTTGTCCAGCCAACAGGCAGTGTTGCTAAAAGGTCCTGTCGGACCTTCTTTTTGTCGAACACCGAGGTAAATGAGTGATTTGAATTCAATGTAAAACGTATTGAATCTCTCAGATCTAATTATTTCATCTGTAAGCTTTGCCTCCCCGTTCTCTGTACTTGCAGTTCTGTTGTTTTCATGACCAGGATTTTTGGACCTTCTTTGCATGTATTGTTGTGTATGATTGAACATTGCTTGTTTTCTGTGTGCCAGATCTGCCACATGTTTAAACATTTGCTTGGACAGATTCTCTAGTTGGAATCCGGCTGGCAGAAGTCATGTAATTATACAGATTAGTAAATGGAATCCCTGTAAAGAATTCCTCTTCAAAACTCACGTTTGGTTGGCTCCATTCCTTTAATCTTGAGAAATTTTTAGGAAGACAAAATTAGTTTTACCACCCAAAACACATATACAAGAACCAGACTGTAGCTAACCCATAATTGTGAAAGATCAGTTATCGCAGCGGGTAGGTCCCTGGTGGACATTTTTGACAAGGTGTCCCAACACGTACAACACTTCTTTACCTTTCTATACAAGGATTTCACACATTCCCTCACATACCCTTACAAAGAGCCAAACGTGGTGCAAGAAAAGCAAAGAAGGCGAAGAACAACTTTCTGACAACGTGTTTGTGTATGTCAAGGGTTGCCCATACCTGGAAAGGTTCGATGGCTCCTTGTGTTCTGTCACGGACATCGTGGAAGGTGATGGAACAGATACTCTTGGAGAAGGAAGCATTTGTGTTCAAAGGCTACAGGGAAAAGCCGTGACACTCAAGTGTGACAACGGTGAATGGCGAGTCTCAAAGTTCAATCGTAAGTTACTTTTTAAGACATGTACGTTCCTGAGATGAACTTTTTTTCTGAGGATTTGTGAGAATGGCCTTATGGATTGTAAACATAAAAAACGAATTTAGCTGATTCGTCCTAAAGCATACGGAAAGGGACCGTGTCAAATACTAGGTTTTAACCGTCTGATAAAAGTTTGTTCACAAAAGTAAGTGATGTCTGGGGGCATGTGATGTCTTGGCACAAAGGCCCTATAAGCAATGAGTAGAAATTTCTTCTGCTGGACCACGTACAAGCTCACGAAGACTTTGTCTACGCCTGACGAAATTCTTCAAACGATCTTAACACTGTGAACATCTCTGGGGGGGGGGGGGATGAAGACGTTAACAAGCCCAAAGCTGTTAGAATATTCTCAAGTCACGTGATGCGTTAGATGGTGACTAGCTTCTTTGCGCAATCAATTAAGCTGGTTGTGTGTTGCTCAACGTTGCTTTACTGGCGGGGTACGTGGGAATGTATGCGCACGCTTGTGTTTGCGTTGCCACTCATGCATGTGTGTTTACTTGGCAACAGCTGACGTCAACGTGAATGAGCCTCAAAGGCAGAAAAGGTCACCTGGTTGGAATGATTTTGTGCATAAAGTTACCAGTGGATGTATCATTCGTTGCATAAATGGCTGCCCAGATTCATGTAAAGGTAAGAATAGATAATTTTTAAAAAATACTGCGATTGCTTTGATATTTAAAGTAACATACATATTTACTTAAAACTCGGGTTTCTCTTGGTGTGTGTGTGTGTGAAGTGTTTCCCCCTAACGCCTAACTGGTACGACTGGTTTCTTAGTATTAACAAATACGCACATGCGCCTGCGTACACACACACATGCACACAAATACACACACATATCTATATGTTTTCCTGTAGGAGAGGTGTGTGGCTACGCGTACGTGCTCGTTCTTGTATCTTCATATGCTTTCGTACAAACACACTAATAAATATATAATCCTTGGTGATCGTAGGTCCGACCAACGGTGGATGGGGAGGGTGGACCGCCTGGTCACCGTGTCCCTCTTCATGTAACGGCGAACCTCTAACTCGTACCCGGCGGTGTGACAACCCAGCCCCTCGTAATGGCGGAAGTTACTGCAGCGGTCCGGGCACAGAGACCACTTCTTGCTACGAAGTTCACTGCCCTGGTAGTGTAAACATTGCTATCTTAATGCTTCAAAGTATATGTTTTTTGATTGCCTAGGGGTTTTCTTTTCAGATATGAACTATGAGTTGTTGCAGCACGTCTTCTTATCTAAGCGCAAGTGATTAAGTAGGCAGAACAACACCAATATCCTAGCAACCCTAGCAATCCCAGGCTCAACACAGATTGTTTTGCTCTCTTTTGCTGGGAACACCTATTTGATTGATTGATTCATTCATCGGTTGGTTGGTCGGTAACAACAGAGCGACCACTTCTTGTCACGAACGTCACTTCCATGGTAGTGCAAAACTTATCTTTGATTGCTCGATTGATTGAAGGACTGGTTTGTGGTGAGGAGGGTTGAGTGTGGTGGGTGCGTGAGTGAGGTGATTGGGTGATTTGCGGCTGGACGATTCACGAACACACAAATCACCGAACGGACGTCTCGTCAGAGTATTCGTTTATTGGTTCGTTTTCTCGTTCGTTGGCTTGCTGGCGGTTTATAACCTATAATTTATTTAGTATTTGTCATATTTTAAAGCCAACTGTCGCGCGTCGAACATAAAAAGCCAGAAAGTGCCACTCCGAATCAGTTCGTGAAATTAGACTCGGCACGTGTGACTTCTGCACACAGTTCATTGTCACATGTCACTCCTAGGTTATCACCTGTCACTCCTAGGTAAACCTGTTGGCTCCTCCCCTCCCCACATCTTGGTAGGTGAACGATACGTCATTAGCCATAGATAGGCTGATAGCTGCGCCCAACCTAATCTGCCCAGAACTGGTTGTACTAGAATAGTTGGTTCCTGTAAACGCAGGGCAGGGTACTTAAGCATTGGACATCAGTGATTAGGGACATACACACAGAGACAGACGGGGATAGGACATGGAGAGAGAGTTAATGTAGGAAGACCAAGAGAAGCGGACACGTGTGGACCCACGGACCTCTACCCCTCGCAATCTTAGCCAGGACGAAAGAGCTTCAGTTAGCAATCACGCGAATACACTGGGCTGTATTTCGCCGACTACGAGACCAAGAAGTAAGTGACTGTTGACTGTGCCTTATAAGTAAGACTGCTCTCGCCATAAACTTATCTTAGAGTCTGGGACTCGGGTTGATTTAAGATAGGTGGTTTTATCCTGCCGGAGACAGGAGACGTCATAAGCTAGTGGCCGGGCAATAACGCCAAGAGGTGGTATAGAGTGAAGTGCTGGTCGTAGTGTTGTCACAAGCTTCCTTGTTGGTCGTTGAATAGCTTTGGAAGTGTGTATTGCAGAAGTAGTTGTTTTAGTAGTGACGAGAGTAGGAGCTCTGTTGTCGGTCACTTACTGTATTTGTGTATTGAGCGGGATCATAGGCCGTTTTGCAATTTGATTTCCCCTCAGGAGTTTGATTATCTTCTTTGTCTGATACCGCGTGGTATGACGTAATCAGGCAGTGTCTTACCCTAGACAAGAGCACGGTGATTCTCTGTAGATAACTTGTAGATATATTTGATGTTGTCGAGCCAGTTAGTATATGAAATATATGTTGAATAACGGTTCGCTACAGTTGTGTGTTTTACGAGGGTGGGGGCTCTTGAGCTAGTAGTGTTCTGCCTGTGTGAGACTGAGCGAACGTATCAGTGTATGAGAATCTTTTCCCTCGGTAGATTTCTCTAGTTATTCACATTATTTCATAGCGTCGTCATCCTTTGGTGTAGAAACCATTGACCTGAAGCAGTAAAGGTTTTGGTGACGATTGCTCAATTAAGTCTACATTCTACGAGATCACCATAAAAGTTTGTTCAGTAAGTCTGGAGAAGTCGAGTTCAGTAAGTTAAGGTACGGCCCGTCACGTAACGCTCATCTTAGTATTGTTTTGATTATCTGTGGTAAGTGAAAGGTCAGTGGAGCTGCTGGGAGTCTTCCTCATCCTGCTCTGCTACTTGCGGTTCTGGGGAAAGGTTTCGTCAGAGAACGTGCAATAACCCGCCGCCGGCTTATGGAGGGGCGGACTGTCCCGGCTCTCTAACGGAAACAGTACCTTGCAAACTGATGGAATGTCCACTCAGTGAGTCATAAGCAACTGCTTTCAGTGTCTGTGATCTGTGCAAGTAACATAAACTATCAACATTCATCAGAAATGTAGTTTTTTAAATAGTGTCATGATTTTCAGTTTTGTGCTACTTGTGCTTTGCAATATATGCAAGGAAGACGTCTGTGTGGCTTGATCCTGAAAAACAGATTTCTTGTCACAATACTGTACCATGACCCAAAGTGCTCAATTCTCAATTAGCCATCGCTAACCGCACCGCACCCTCCAAACAAAAATAGCCCACATAGCAACTCTGGTAAGCCCCCTTCGCGCATGCGCACAGCGTCAGCCACCCGTGCGCACAGCCTACTGACTAGGTCAAGCTGACTTTCTCAAGCGCTGTGCTGCCGGCAGGACGTGTGCGTGAGCTGTTCCCGCTTCCTACCTACACAGCGTGGCTTGACTTTGGCGGTCCTTTTCCCTTCCTCTGCGCTGCGCCGATGGTATTCAGGGAAGTGACCCGTGTTTTGTCTTTGCGTTGATTTGTCTATGTTACGCTCTTTGCTACAGTGTGTGTCCTAGCGTTTTTTGCAGTTTTCGTCTTAGCCAGCTTGGCTGTGGGGGAGGGGGGTGTTCACCTCGGGGGTTGACCCGGTCGTGTGATTTGTACTCACACTTTGATTTTGTCTTTTTGTTGTTGTTGTTGTTGTTGTTTTGTTGTTTGCAGGCCGTGACGGTCAGTAAATACACACAGTAACTAATGTCACCCCGTTTTCAATGTTTTGCTTGGTTTGCTTTGTTTTGTTTGTTTGTTTTTCACTGCTTTGCCGCGTGAGGCCCCTTTGTCCGGTTTGGACGGGACTGCCCGGCGGGATCGATCGAGCTCGCGTAAGACGGATGGTCTCTGTCGGTCGCCCACCACTACTATCACTTCCACGGATGTGTGTCCCTCGCCATCACCACGCACCGTCACCTCTGCTGCTGTGGTGTCGTTGCCCTTTCTGCTGCCGGAGTTTTTCAGACCTGCTTCGCTGGCTTCCACCTCTCCGTCAACCAGCCGCTCTGCATCCTCCCGCATGCCAAGTCATGCCACGGCCTCCGCCTTGGGGGAGTGCTCGTGGCGCCGGGGCTACTCTTGCGGAACCCGCTGGGGAGAGGTGCCATCTGTTTCTGCCAGGATCAGTTGGTGGCCCTTGTGGTCTCACACCTCTGGGGATGGGTATGCTTCGGCCTCCTCCACAGGGCGAACTGTGTCTTCCCTGCTCAGCTCCACTTGCAGCCTTGCAGTCGAAGTCCATGTCCCTCATAGCTCGGATGCCTCTGTCAGTCTATGACTCCACATAGACTATGGCTGTTAGTCATACTCTCGACGGTGGTGATGGAGAGCATCTTTGTCTGGAATCGGCCTTTGTCCCTGCCAGCTCTGGTGGGTTCCAGGCAGACGCCTCCACTCTCTGGTCATCTGCCAGAAGTGCCCCGCACTTCTAGTGTTGAGTCCCGCTGAAAACCCCCTTCGGGTTATGCACATCTTCACGCGTCTGGCGCCTCTGATTATGTGCATTCCGGTCGGGGGAGTGATCGCCTGCCTCACTTGTCACCGGTGGTGCCAGCTTGCGTGCTCACACCTGGCAGAGAAGGCTTCACTGTCCATTTGCACGTCTCTTCTCCTGAGCTGATGAGATTTGTCTCGGAGACGCCTACCTCCAAGACGGTGGGTGAAAAGTCGACCTCGCTTTTCTACTCCATTTCAGAGTTGACGGTTCTCCTGCAGGAGACTGCCCCACAGTGTGTGACCCAGCGACGCCAAGTTGAACAGTACTCTTCCTGGTTCTCTTCCGTCCAACTTCCGGTGCTTCGCTTGCAGGCATGCTGCTTGAGGGAGTCTCTGTTGGTGCGGTCTTCTGTTCGTGGGCTGAATGGCTTTTCACCCAGATGCAGACTTCTCTGCCTTGCGTGTTTGGTTCCGCGCATTGGCTGGCACGTTACCGGCTTCTGTTCAGAGCACCGCATACGCCATGGTCTCGTTGGTGTTGGCTAAGCGGGATTCGTTCCTCTCTGCCATGACAGACGTCCCTCGACCTCTGTCCACGTAACGCAACAGTGGTGGTGCTCGAGATCGACGACTGCACCCGCAAAAGGGGGGCCCTGCCTTAGAATCTCCTGCTCCCGTCCCCCAGGGGAGTCATGGAGGCACTGCCTGCGCAGTGCCTGAGTGCAGAGCGTGATTCGGGTAGGGTTCAGTCTGTTGCTCCCCTCCCCCCTCTGGTGCGTTGCCCTCCTCTGTTCTGTCTGCCAGCAGACCGACGAGAACAGAAGGCATTGGACTTTGCTGTGGCCACCCTGTTGCAGTCAGCCATGGTGGAGGGGGTGCACCTCCTCTCCAGCCGGTGTTTACTGCCATCTGCTCACGGTACTGAAAGCAACAGGTGGGTCTCGCCCTGTGCTGGACCTATCCCCCCTCAACCTCTACCTGCAGAAAGTCCATTTCCATATGTAGACGCCTTCCTCTTTTCGATAAGCTCTCCACTTTGTCACGTCTCTCGACCTGCACTAAGCATACTTTCACGTACTGATTTGCCCTGCCCATCGGAAATGGCTGTGCTTTATCTGGATGACACATGTCTACCAGTTCCGGGCACTGCCGTTCGGCCTCTCCCTTGCTCCATGGATGTTCGCCATGGTCACTAGAGAGGTTTGTGCCCTGTTGCAGGAGCGGGGAATACGCTTTCCTGCATACCTAGACGATTGGGCAATCCTCACAGCGGACGCTGGCCTGCACGACTCGTCTCAAGCCCACCTGCTCATATTCTCTCTGAATCTCAGCAAGTTGCAGCTCCATCCCTCGACCATTTTCACGTTCCTCGACATGGCGTCCTCGGCATGGCGTCTGCCCTGCGCCCCAACGCACAGACCATCTCCAACTTCTGGTGACCAGTTTGTTGAGCGGTCCCTTTACTGCAAGGCAGTTGGCTTCGTCCGTGGAAACGATGTTGTCGATGGTGCCGCTGGTACCCCTCGGGGCAGTGTTCCAGCGGGCGTTTGAAGCATGTTGGAACCAGTCTTCTCAGCTGTAGGATGCACTGGTTCCAGAACCCGAAGCATTCGTCCCCCTCTTTCAGCCATAGACAGACCTTACATGGCTGACATCAGGCGTTCCCATCATGTCGCCCCCCCCCCCCCGCCACCTGCAGTGGAGGAGGTCTTCAGACTCCTCCCTGTGGGGCTGGGGTACTCACTTTCTGCACAATGTCGCCTCCGGCGCGTGGTCAGAAGTGGAGGCAAACCTGCACATCAACCTTCTGGAGCTGCATGTTGTTCGCCTCGCTCTGGAGCATTTTCGAGATGTGCTTCCCCCAGCGCACGTCCGCATATGCTCAGACAACACCGCTGTAGTGGCATACATCAGCCACCAGGGTGGTACCCACTCAGTGGCATTGTTGACTCAGGCGGAAGATCTGTGGCTCTGGGTGCAGAGCCACGGTTTCTTCCTGTCTGCAAGACACGTGACAGGCTTTGTCAATGTTCTTGCAGACCTCCTGATTCACCCACACTGTGTTCTTCAGCCCGCGTGGACACTGGCACAATAGGTTCTGGAACCAGTGTGGCTGGCCTGGTTTCGGCCGCTGGTGGACGTGTTCGCCAAACGGTACACCAAGCAGCTTCCGGTCTATGTTTCCCCAGTTCCGATCCCGGAAGCATGGGCGGTGGATGCGTTCTCATTGACATGGGCGGGGATGGAAGCGTACGCATTTCCCCCCTTACCCCTCCTTTCCTGCGTGCTGCAGAAGGTGGAGTTTGATCATCCCTGTCTCATTCTCGTCGCGGCACGTTGGGCGGTGCAAGCATGGTTTCCAGATCTTCTGTGGCTGACCAAAGCGGACCCCATCCTGCTCAGGGTTTCCGTCAGAGCCCTCCTTCAGCTGCGGTCAGGCACTCCCCACGCCAACCCCCAGTCTCCCTCTGCACGCATGGCTCTTGTAGCCCATCATGCAGTGTGTCGCCGTGCTACCGCCCCCACCTTACAGTTCTTGGCCTCTGCTCGCCGCAGTTCCACGAACAATGTGTACGATGCTCACTAGCTGCGTTGGGTGGAGTGGTGTTGGGCCCAGGCGGTAGAACCAACCAGGCCCCGGCCAGCGGCCCACACCCTAACCTCATGCGGCGGTGAGAGGTAGGGCTGGTTCTGGTCTCTCCCCCCCCTCTTGCTGTCACTGAAGCATACACACGCTGAACGACAGTTGTGACCCAGCGCGAGATGCAAGCTTTCGAAATCTCTTGCCTTCGACCCGACTGCAGGGAGAGAAAAAGACGTCTCTAGGAGGTGACATGTAAGGGACGTGTACGGCGTCTGTACTCACGCAGTGCCCGGGGCGGACAGATAGCTAAGTCACGTTTGGAAAGCGCCAGGATCGCGGACAAAGGCAGTATGGTGACCGCAGGGGAGGGGTCGCCTGGACGCTGGTTCTTGGCCAGGTCCGCCACCCTCGCCTTGCAGTCTCACGCACTACGAGATGTCCTACTGGCGGTCGGAGGATCCTTTCATCAGCCACTACCTGCGGGATCTCTCCGGCCGCCGGGAAGACGGCCTTTTTGGGGTGACGGCGGCAGTCGTCACCCAACATCTATGGGCTGCGCCGTCCCCCTAACCCTGGTAAGTTTTTGTCTTTTGCATGTTGGCATCACCCACCTCCTTTTTGTGCTACTCAGCACTTTGGGTCATGGTGCAGTATTGTGACAAGAAAATGCGAATTTCTTATTAAAATTTGTGTTTCCTTAACAATACTTACCATGACCCACCATAATCCCACCCTCCTCCCCGCTGATGGTTTTCCTGGTTTGAGAAAGTCCGCTTGACCTAGTCAGTGAGCTGTGCGCACGGGTGGCTGTGCTGTGCGCATGCGCGGAGGGGGCTTACCAGGGTTGTTGCCCCCACGGGCCCGGCTTCACGTGCGGGGGGTGAGCACCCAGCCTTTCTCTGGCTGGGTGGCTAAGCTGGCCCACCCCTTTCTCTTTGGCTTTCCTCCTTCTGCCTCTCTGGTCCTTTCCCTTTCTTCTTTCCACCCCAATCTCTCCTTCCTTTCTGCAGTTTTTTCTTTGCTGTCTTTCTGCCTGTCCTGGCCTGTTCTTTCTTCTTTCTCTCACATCCGCCCTCTCTTCACGGTTCTTCTTTCTCTGTAGTCTTCTTTAGACCCCCTGGATTTGCCGTGCAGGGCAACCCGTGTCGGGGGAGAATGGGATCCTGGGGGTTGAGGTCCCTGATGGGTGCTTCTCATCACACCAACCCGTGTCGGGGGAGAATGGGATCCTGGGGGTTGAGGGCCCTGATGGGTGCTTCTCATCACACCAACACGCCCCTTTGGCCCGGACTTCTCCTAGACGGGAGGTTGGTGTGGCCCACACCAATCAATCGGCTGGTCATGCAAAGCCCTAGCTATGCTAGAAGGCTGCGGCCTGGGTCAATCTGGTGTAGTTTTATCTAGGCCAGAGTATATCTCTTCTGTAGCCCTGGTGCGGCCCTGCTTGACATACCCCCCGTGGTACCGCTTGGCCGCATCCCCTTGTTGGACTCCGTGGTGGGTGGGGAACAGAAGAGATGAAACTTTCTCCTTCCGGTATGGCTTCCAAAATTCCGCCGCGCAAGCGGCATCTCCCAACTAGTGTTAGTTCAGATAGTGAAGACGAGGTCCGACCGACTGTTTCTTCCCGTTCTGCACAACCCTCTTGGCCCCGTTTTCTTGTTGTTGAGGGTGCTGACCCCGACAAACCCGTCACAAAGCTGACCCCTTTTGCTGTCCAGAAGGGGTTCAGTTCTATTTCTTCTTCCTTTTTGTCTATCAAGCGGCTCCGTGATACTTCTTTTCTTGTCGAGTGTGGAACCCAGAAGGAGTTGGATGCCCTTCGCCAATGGGATTCCAAACTCTTCATAGACCGAACTATCTGGGTCTCTGTGCACAGTATGCTGAATTCTTCTGTCGGCGTGATTCGCTGTGCTGACTTGGCCGATATGGCGGAACTCGACATCAAGGCTGAGCTTCAGTCCCAAGGGGTGATGAACGTTCGCCGCGTGACTCGCAAGAGTAATGGGGCGGTCGTTCCCACCAACACCTACTTTATTACTTTCTGTTTTCCAAAACTTCCCTCTACTCTGTCCATCGGTTATCTAAAGGTACCTGTCTCTCTGTATGTTCCTAATCCTTTTCTTTGTTTTCAGTGCCATCGCTTTGGCCATGGCACGAAAACCTGCAAATCTGTTCCTCTCTGTTCTCATTGCGGAGCCGCTGACCACTCCTTTTCTGACTGTTCCAACCCTTGTTCTTGCTTAAACTGTCCCGGTGACCATCCAGCTACTTCTCGCGACTGTCCTCGGTGGAAGGAGTTTGCCATCCAGCGGGTCCGTGTGGAGGGCAAGTTGTCCTTCGCCGAGGCCCGCAAGCGGGTGCTTGGCTCTTCCTCCCCCACCTCTTCTGTCTCCTACTCCTCTGTCGTCTCTCGACGACCTACAACTTCTTCTTCCTGTCAGACTGACGTCACCTGGGTTGTCGGGGACTCCCCTCCCCCCTTGTCTTCCGTTTCTATGCCTCCTCCTTCCGCCGGCTCTAGCTCTCGACCCCCCTCACAGTCCACGCCACGCACCACTTCTCAGGGCACATCCACTACTAACTCTTCGACCACCCCCCGCTCTACTTCTTCACGCACCTCTTCTGTTGACACACTTTCTACACCTTCACTTGCACCACCATCTACTAAGAAGTCTGCCTCTGTTCGCACCCCAGGGTCGGGAGCACCCGCTGCCCGTCCCTCTGCTTCTCTGTCTGCCTCGTTCTCACATAACCGCTTTTCGACTCTTCCCGACACCGGGATGGAGCCTAGGGCTTCCCGCCCCTCCTCCCTTTCTCCCCCACGTCGGCCCTCTCAGGGTCCGAAAAACACGTCTCGGCCTCCTAAGGGACAGGCGCTACGTGATCTTTTGGAGGACATGGAGCTAGGGGGTACTGCCCCCTCCTCCACTCCGTCCTCTCTTGTTAACTCTCATCGCCGGTCTAGCCTAACTCGTTAACATGTCCTCCATCATCCAATGGAACTGTCGGGGAATCCAAGCTAACTATGAGGACCTCCGTTGTCTTATCTCTTCTCTCAACCCTGCCAGGCTGCTTCCTTTTCGTGTGGTCCTTTCCATGTTTTTCGTCGTGCTTCTTCTGCTGACACTGGCTCTGGCGGTGTCGCACTCCTCCTCCATCCTAGCCTTCTTTACAGCCCCATTTCTCTCACCTCTTCGTTGCAGGCAGTGGCTGCTAGAGTCACGCTGCATTAAACCATCTCCATTTGCTGTCTCTACCTTCCTCCGTCAGATCGGGTTTCCCGTCACGAGTTGGACGATTTGCTAGACCAACGCCCCCCTCCTGTTCTTCTTTTGGGTGACTTCAATGGACATCATCCCCTGTGGGGTGGTGTTTCCAGCGATGCCCGGGGGGAGTTTTTAGCTTCATTTTTTGCTGAGAGGGATCTCTGCATTTTGAATGACGGCAGTCCCACTTACTGTCAACCTCATAATGGGTATACTTCCGCCATTGATCTTTCTGTCTGTTCTCCCTCTCTTTCTCTTGACTATTCTTGGCGCGTCACCGGGGACTTGTGCGGCAGTGACCACTTCCCCCTCGCTCTGTCAGCCGACCTTTCTGCAGAACCCGGGCCAGCGGGTCGCTGGAATCTTTCCAAGGCTGATTGGTCACTGTTTCACTCTCTTTGTCTCTCCCGGCTGACTTTACAGTCTGATTTTAACCTCGATTGCCAGGTGGCCGGAGATCACCCTGTCCACCTTTTTACCCAAGTTTTACTTGAAATTGCGAGACTTGCCGTTCCTACCATTGGCAAGGGTCGCCGTGGCCCTCGCGTACCTTGGTTCACGGAGGAATGTCGGGCAGTGCAGCGGGATCGGAAGAGGGCACAACGTCGTGCTTTCGCTCACAATTCCTACTCCTCTCACTAGTCTCCTTCATTTCAGCGCCTCCAACGTGTAACTTTTCTTCTTCTTACTCTGAATCTTATAATCTTCCCTTTTCTCTCTCAGAACTCCAACAAGCTCTCCGTCAGTGTTCCCCTTCCACCCCTGGTCCTGACAATATCCACTATCAGTTTCTCAAAGATCTCCCTGAAGAATCTCTTTCCCTTCTCCTCCACATCTTTAATTATGTTTGGACATCCGGGGACTTTCCCTCCATGTGGAGAGAGGCCCTCGTGGTCCCCATTCCCAAACCTGGTCGGGATCACTCTGACCCCAACAGCTATCTTCCTATCTCTCTCACTAGCTGTCTGTGTAAAACTATGGACCGCATGGTCAATGCTCGCCTGGTCTGGACCCTTGAGTCCGAGGGTTTGCTCTCCTTGCTGCAGTTTGGTTTTCGGCGAGGCCGGAGCTGTACCGTCGACCATCTCGTTCGTTTCGAAGCTTTTATCCAGGATGCCTTCGTCAGAAAAGAACACGTGTTGGGGGTCTTCTTTGATCTGGAGAAGGCCTTCGACACGACCTGGAAGCATGGAATCCTGGTGGACCTTCACTGCCTTGGTTTTCGCGGCCGTCTACCCATTTTTATTCAGCATTTTTTAGCTCACCGCCAATTTTTAGTTCGCGTTGGTGCTAGTTTGTCTGATTTTTACCCTCAGGACATGGGTGTTCCCCAAGGCAGCATTCTGTCCCCTACCCTCTTTTGCATCAAGATCGATGGCATTTTAAATTCAGATCCTTCTGCAGCTGGCGTCTCTTTATATGTTGATGACTTTGCTTTGTGTGTCCGTGGTAGGTATTTTCCCTGCCTGGAGCGTCAGCTGCAGCTCTGTGTAAACAGTGTTCAACGTTGGGTTTCCTCCAACGGTTTTACCTTTTCCACTGCCAAGTCTGTCTGCGTTCATTTTTGTAAACTCGGTAGCCACTTTCCGGAGCCCACCATTCATATTAATGGTTCGGCGCTCCGGGTGGTCCCCGAGGTCAAATTTTTAGGGGTCATTTTTGACCACAAACTTTCCTTTTTACCCCACATCCGGTCCCTTCGTGCGTCATGCCTGAAGGCGCTGGATGTCTTACGTGTTGTTGTGCGCACCCAGTGGGGTGCGGATCGGACCACCCTTTTACGTTTATACCGCTCCTTGATTCGGTCGAAACTTGATTATGGATGCCTTGTTTATGGTTCCGCTTGTCCCACCTACCTTAAACTCCTCGACACCGTCCACCACCACGGCCTCCGGATCTGTCTGGGGGCTTTTCGTACCACCCCGGTGGACAGCCTGTATGCTGAGGCTGGTGAGCCCC
>SMGT01009370.1:230085-245312 GCA_004794575.1 Lanistes nyassanus
TACCTGTACCCACTGTGCAACACCCCTCACTGTCCAACACATTTTATTTTCCTGCGTACATTTTCGCCATGTCCGTCTATGTCACTTTTCTGCCCCTTCGTTCCCTGCCCTTTTTCGATCCATTCCTTCTTCTGTGATATTCGCCTTTTTACGTACCATCGGTTTTTATTCACGCATTTAAGCTTTCGGTTTTATTGAGTGATCCGTTCTCTGTTCACTCTCCCTTACCCTCCTTTCTCTTTTACCGCTGGTTTTCCTTTTTCTTCCCCGCCGTGATATAGCCTTAGTTGCTGACACGGCGTTAAGCCCAAATACCTACCTTACCAGGGTTGCTATGTGGGTTATTTTTGTTTTGAGGGTGTGGTTAGGAATCACTAATTGAGAATTTAACGCTTTGGGTTATGGTAAGTATTGCTAAAGAAACACAAATTTAGATAAACAAATTTGCATATATTTACATGAACCTGATAAACATTGCAATGTTTACAGTAATCATGTACAAGTTCCTACGTCGTCTTGCTGAAAACCTTCCAGTCAAAAATATTAAAATATTAATGGTGAAATGCTATTGTTTTAATTATTTATAAAAGTATAATATTATCTCAACGTACATGACACATGATTACGTTCAAACAATAGTAATGTTGGATCAAGCTCGCGTAGTCCGTTTCCATCAGAATTAAGCTTCACACATCATGTCTCATCGCGCGTCCTGCGTGAAAAAAGATGGATGTGGCGGGGATGATACCACTGCCAGCAAACACGATAACTAATCTAATGTTCTTGTTTGAAGCAAAACCTTTAAAATACGTGCGTCAGTGGTTCAGAATAGGAAAACAATGTAACCATGCTTCATGCCCATTAACTAATATCCTTTTAAGGTGTCTTCGCGCTTGCGTCATTGTTGTTTACACTGAAAAATCTCTTTAAGCTGCAGTTTAGACAAAGACAAGCAAATAAAGGGGTCTCGTTGTGATGTAAATTATAAATGATTCATTAAAATCATGTATCACGTATGAATGTAGAAGAAATACTAATATTTCATCACCAACATTACAATCAATATCGCGTAAGACAGACCAGATAGTGGTGTTTATCAAAATCGTATAAAAAATGTTTCCATCCAGATCATTTCTTGTACATGATAACGGTGAAAAAAATAGTAATGCTTCATCAGGTTTATGTAAATAGTCTGTTTTCATCAGTATCAAGCCTCACAAACAGACTTCTCAGGAATGTACATCCATTGCAATTGTGCGTGAGTTCGTGTTTGCGTGCGTGTGTTTATATATCTGGAAAAGAATTGCTAAAACTCCTCTTTGTGAAGAAAACATGCATTCATGATTTGTCCTCGAAGCTTGATTTTCACGCATTTTCACACATCAGAATGAGGTACGAATTACAAGCTTCATAAAACACGTCTGTTTTTTAGCACCACCAACTTTTGACCATTGCCCACAGCCAGTCACAGTAACCGCCCGTCCCGGAGAAAATACTGCAAACGTGAATTGGGTTGTACCTGTGGCCAGGGATGACGAATCGTTATCTTAGTAAGTATATTTCAAATTTTTTAACGATGTCTACTAAATCTAGGGGCTTATGGGTAGATAAGACTGTGAGGTATGGAAGTAGGAGCAAATAGTTTCCAGAGAGGGAAAGAAGAGATCAGAAATAACAATAATCCCAGTGTGAAATGTCTCGAAAAGTGATTACAACACAGACATTTGGACAGAATATTTTTAACTTTCTATTTTGAACCTACAGTATGAAGCAGGTCTCTGGTCAAAGTCCTGGCAGCTTATTTCCCGAGGGCACTACTGTTGTTACTTACGAGGCAGCTGACAGCAGAGGGGCCACCTCCTTGTGTTCCTTTCCTGTTACAGTTACGGGTACGATGTGTGTGTGGGTGGAGTGTGGGTGGAGTGTGGGTGGAGTGTGGGTGGGGGTTTGTAAGGGGGTGTGGGGTATGTGGGGGCGTGAGGTGTTGGGTGTGGGGTGTCAGAAACTTTTTTTAATTTTATGAGGAAACGGCATGCGTGCTTGGGTTTTTTTGTTCAGAATTTTTTTTTACACGCCCAGTCACTCAGAGACGAGCACAAACTGTGGCTCTATTTCCAACTTTTAATATGACACATTCAATACAAAAAAGCAGTTTCCGCAAATCGGCCAAGCACTTGGACTTGTAACCTCCAACTTAGACTTTCCGACTCTTTGGTGGCTGACCACGGACTTGGTTGCCTGATGTTGCTAGCGTCTACGACTTCAAACAGTTGCAACAAGTTTCGCTGGGCTACCGGGCCTAACATGCAGTCGGATCAAGTGGCATTAAAATCCCATAATACTTTAGTTTTTAGGGAATGTTCTAGAAGGTCTGACCCCAAATGAATCGGCAGTTTTAAACTAGGTTGCGAATTTTTATTCTTCGAACCGCGCTGAAGTGATTAACACAAGCAACAGTCGTCGATAGCGATAAGCCATGTCTTTGCGTTCGCCTGCGGCTGAACTATCTCGCTCCCACCCCGCACCCCCTTTTTAAAAAAAATGCGTGTATGCTCGCTAGATGTTCCCGACACCTTCTCAACTGTTTGAGCGTGCCTTCTACTTTGGCAACGAGGGTTGGTTGTCACGCACACTCTTTCGGCCACCTATCCTACTCTCTCCAAGCGACCAAGGGTGTGGGGGCAAGTTCTTTTACACACAACTCCGCACAACACAACACAACGAGACGATGTAGTTTTTCTAAAAAGGACCCGGCCTTATTTATTAAACTACACTCTCGCACTCGCTCTCTGATACTCACGCACTTAACACCTTGATACAAGCATCGACTTCCATCTAACTGCACTCAACTATTCACTACACTCCAACTAAATCACACAACTAACCACGCATCTTTCCACTAACATCTTCTCTCACGCACCGTCCTAACAATATACTTTTACACCAGAAAATCTAATACCTATCGCTCAACTTAATGGTCATCCAAACCTTTCAGAAAACGGGATTCTTTCAAAGAGATCGAGTCTCTCATCACAACCTACACTTATCACGAGTTTCTTTTCACAATGTTCATTAACCTTCTCGGAGATCGAGTTACTTATCATAACTTATACAGATATCGAATGTCTTTCACAGCAGTTCATCAATCTTCTCGGGATCGAGTAACTTATCATAACTTATACAGATATCGAATGCCTTTCACAGCAGTTCATCAATCTTCTCGGGGATCGAGTTACTTATAATAACTTTGAGATAACGAGTGTCTTTTCACAGCTATTCATCAGTCTTCTCGGAGATCGGCACAGTCTTCACGGAAGGACATCAACGCGGTGTTACAAAAATCTCCCCTACCGCGAAGTATCCACTGGTGGAGATGCGAAGGACCTCCACGCTCACTTGTGGCAGAAAATCCCCTCTCCTCCACGTTAGCAGTCAACTCCCTCTCTTTCGCTGGAGCTGTCAGTCCACTAAACAGGACACGCTGACTCTATCGCAGTCGTCCGCTCCTACATATCCATCTCTGGGTGGGGGGGGGGGGTGTACGTCTCGTCGCAGGAGGCGCTGACGAAGCCTCGGGCACGAAAATCAAACAGAAAAAAACCCCTACGAAAACGTATTACTATAGTTTCCTATTTCCGACATTACACACAATCACAAAAACAAGAGGAAAAACTCCCATGGAATGTTTGGCCTACCTCCTGTCTAGGCAGAGGGTTTGGTCACAAAAATCGCTACGCTCGCTCAGCGTTTCCAGTGCCGATGAAGGGGCTCTGCTCAGGTGTCTGGGCACTTGCAGAAACGTCCGTCTCTTACGGTCCCTTGCAGTCGTCGGCTTTCTCTCACACACGTCAGTTGTCCTCTCTACTTCCACAAAAACCGCGCCTCTTCCTATTCTCGCGCGTTGATCGCCTCTCAGTGTTCTAAAAATAGCGCTTAGTCACCTCTCACTCGAAGTGACTACCCTACTCATCACGCGTCATCGCTCGCATGGCACGTTTCCGTGACAGTTGTATGCGTTCGTATATGTACTTCGATCGTCATAAGCGGATTTTCGCCTTGGGTAGTTTATATACACCATTACATAAAGACAGACGATAAAGACGCCATGCAACCGACCTTGGCATGTCTATCAGTAACTAAGACTGTCAGTCTAGAACACGCGGTTAAAACCTTTAGCATATAATTGTAAATCACATTCCCGACGTGCCGTCCGCGGTATGCCGGCAAATACTCGCTATGTCAGACCACATGCCGTCGGGGTCTTATGACGCTTTTTGAAAGTTGTTCTCCATTTGCTCACTTTAGTTATTCGATGCCAATCACCACCCAAGCCGTCAGACTTTCAACATGGATATCGTACTTGCTCTGGCACAGAGGAGAATCTATTTGGTTCTGTGTGCGACTTCAGCTGCCAAAGTGGATACAGCAGTCAAGGAAAAGCTCGCAGAATCACTTGCACAATCAACGCAACATGGGACAGCGCTTTTCCCACGTGCGAACGTAAGTCTACCAACACAAACACAGACGTGCGCGCGCGGCACACGCAGCACGTGCACACACTTTTGCGAAGTGAATACAAACGAAGAAGAAAAAAAACAGCCTTGGAGTAACAAGACCATATGTATGCTGACGCTGATGTTTGATACCCTCGCTGACGTCAGAACTGAGAGTGCCTGTTTTAACGTATGCAATGAGGCAAAGACATTCAGAACACGGTGCAAATGCATGTATACCTATTAGATCTGTTTGTTACAGCTATTTCCTGTGGAGAACCACACATCGTCGACAACGGCAAATACGACTGTGCCAATGGTCACACTTACCTGCAGTCCTGCAATCTAATATGTTTTCCAGGGTACAGCCCATCTAATAACCTTCCTATACGCTGTACATATAACGCTACATGGACAACACCGGCACAATGTTTGGGTAATTCATTCAGTTTGGCGATTAATGAATAAAAGAAATAATACTGATATAAAAAAAAGATCTAGAAAAGTAAAGGATAACACAAAATGGGGTTTCATTGCACAAACATAATTGTCAACAAGATCGATGCAAAAGTTAAGTATTAATCCGTCTTATTTCATTATGTCATTTTCCATTTCTCTTTTCTCTCTATTTCTTTTTTTCCCTCTCTCTCTCTCTCACTCTGCCCTGCCTCCCTCCTTGTTCTTCTCTCCTCTCTTGTTCCGCTTCTCCCAGGACTTTTAATCTCTTTGTCTATCCTCTCGTCCCCACTCATTCCCTTTCCCTCATCTCTCCAACGCACGACCGCCTCGGTGGTCTAGTGGTTCAGGGGTCCGCTTCCGAAGGGGACGTCGGTGGTTCGCATCCCGGCCGACTCATACCCAAGACTTAAAAGTCTAAGTAGCTACCCTGCCAGACGCCTGGCACTAAAGGGAACGGTACTAGGACTGGTTGGCCCAGTGTCAGTATAATGTGATTGGATGGCAGCACGTAAACTGATATGCACCTAGTGTGCGACTGGATGTTAAGCAACAAATACCCCCTCCCCCCACACACACACAGCCATGGGTGGGTAGGTGAGTGCGTGAGTGGGTGGGTAAGCGAGCGAGGAGGAGGGCGGGCGACCTGTTTTGGTGGGTGGATGTATGGGTTTGACCAAATGGGTCTTTTGTGCATGATCTAAAAAGCGTTACGATTTGAGGGTAAACAGACTCATGGTCTATGATACAATTTATAAAGCGTTTATCTACATTTCTCAAGAGTCACATCCACAAATTATTTTTTCTATTATTTTCTACAGATTAATTTTTCTGTGCCTACAGATACAGAGCCTCCTTCTTTTCCCAAGAACTGCCCAGATAATCAGCATATTCCTTCTGGACGCATGAGTTCTAACGTGTCGGTGAGGTGGAGTGATCCGGAAGTACATGACAACAGCAATGGAAGCGTGACGTTGTCCTATTCAGTGTCGCCGGGGTCACTTTTGGGCCCAGGCATTCATGTCATAAAAGTAACTGCAGCCGATGAGGCTGGTAATATCAAGGTCTGCACCTTCCAAATAGAGATTCAAGGTGAATATAACATTTCATGTGTGTCGTTAACCCCTAAACTGCTGTAACCAGTGAAATTTGCAAGACTTAAGAAGACTTAGATGTTCAAAATATTTAAGTGCACTTTATTGTTCGTAAACTCAATGGATTAAAAAATAATGGTCTGGAAATCTCAATGTACTAATTAGTTAATGATTCTAAGCTAACTCGCCTAAGCCACTAGTGGCTCGAACGGGGAGACTCGAGAATAATCTGTCAGAAGACAAAGATGTCTTCATCAGCTCTCGTCTGCCAATTTCTGTCGGGAATTTCTGGAAGGCCACATGCCAGCTACAGACAGGCCGTGGTATAGGACAGAGCGATAAGTTCTAGTCGCCAGAAAAATAAAGGGCAACTATATATCATATTTTGGTGTACTATTTGAATATTAGCACTATAAACATAAAGAAAATTTGTAGAATAATATATTGAACAAGTTATTGACACAATAAGGCAAAATCAAGCAGTAAGCAAAAGATCTTTCATCATTTGAAAATAGAACAATGTACAGTCATGTGAGATGAAGACTGAATTAATGAAGACATGAAAGATAGCATTAGCTCACAACATGCCCAGAAAACGAAGTGACGAAATACCACTAGCAGCAACAACAAGGACAAGGAAAGGAACAACAACAACAATAAAAAGGGTTTAACAAGAAAACTTTGTTGTTTCAGATATGACCTGTGTCGACTTGTCTCCCCCGGTCTACGGAGCCATGTCATGTTCCATGGGTAACTACCGGAAGGAATGTTTCATGTCCTGTCAGTCTGGTTACGACGTTCCATCCTCAGTGACTGGTAGATTCTTCTGTCAATACGACAACCCTGTTTGGTGTACTGATGTGTCCCAGTGCCATACCGATATCATAGTACCCAACTGTACAGGTAACAAAATGTTCGGTGTGTATTGTACATTTGCTTTGAAGTCAATAGACTAAAACTGCCCTTTTCTATCCTACAATAGCATCCTGTATTAAAAGCTTCGTTGTCTCCTCAAAAGACATTATTTTCCGTGTAGGAGAAATATTTTCCAGTCACTAATGAACGCCACAAATACATTAGCAGCTGAATACATTCAAGAATGTTCGAATGGGTTTTCGTCTGAAGTTATGTACAGCCTTCAGCAAGCGAAAAACAATTTTGGGAAACAGCATTGCTTAAATGTAGCATGTCTATAGTCTCATCGTGATCTCTTTGCCATGCAATTACAACTTGCTTATAACGTAGTTTTGACTGAAATTGTTTTCGATTTTTTCAATCCAGTCAGCCATCGACCACAACGTCTAAGATTCCACTCAAACACTTTTTATTACACGTCCTCGTGCAACGTGTCCTTTGCGGACATACAGAAGCACTTCGTGGAAAGACTGCTCAATGCAACTGGCGGAACAGTATCTGTTGGAGAAGTGCACGTGAGAAAGCTTACTGACACTAACTTTTGTTCTTGTATTCAAACACAATGGTGATCTGACTTAACTAGTTAGGATTTTGACAACTTATCTTCCCTGTTAAATCGATATCGGGAAATGCTTTAATTTCTTTCGCCTGTGACCAATAGGGCTAAAACAGTTTCAAACAAAAACAAGATAAGACAAAGCATGTATCAAGCATTTGTTCTTTCAAACGCCTAATTATTTCTTCCTCTAAGCAACACTAGCTGTAGATCTAATAGTATATGAGATTGCCAGTATCAGTTGTTCTTCAAGGTTTTTTTCTGCCTAAGGGAATGTGAAGCATTATTACTAAATGCTACAACGAATAAATATATCTCACTTTCGAAAATGTATACGACCTGAACTGCCTCGTTCATCCTCTCTCCAAACAGACCACATGCGGTGCCATGAGACGCAGACGAGAAATCAGCCCAAATTTTCTCTGGACTCGACGTCACGTGAGAGAAGCGGGGACCGACCTTTATGTGTACATCACCTTTGAGGTGTCTATACCTGTGGGCGGGGATGGCAGTGACTCTGGGGTGAGTGGTGTGAGGTTTGTTAGTAAGTCAGCTCATCTCAAGTCAAAGTGAAATCGCACACAGAACGTTACGTGGTGAATGCCATTCTAACTGAGATTATAATATGGCGAAGTCAATCTGAGCTGCGAATTTCTCTCCAAGTTTTTCTGCCTCTCTCTTTCTCTTGCTTGTTTTCGTCACTTACAACTCCTTCCTCCTTTTCCCTATTCCTTTCCTATCTTCCCCTTTCTTTCTTTCGTTGTTTCTTTGTTTGTTTGTTTGTTTCCTTCCTTCTTTCTTTCTTTCTTTCTTTCTATTTTACATCAGGCGCCAGGGTAATACCATGTCTACCACTATCAATAATTTCCATGGCCAGTTCATTTATGAATAAAGAAAACAATATAGGGCTACATACATCACCCTGCTTTACTCCTCTTGTGCAGTTGATAAAATCAGTGAGTTTCGAACCACAGCGTACCCTTCCTTTCACATCCTCGTACATGCTTCTCACACACTTAAGTAAGTTCCCTTTAATTCTATTTTTCATCAGAATTGGCCAAAGTAATTTCCTTGATATACTATCAAAGGCTTTATCAAAATTGATGAAAGCAACATACAATTTTCTGTCATTAGCAAATTGTTTTTGAACAGCACCAAGCAGACAACAGTTGACATGGTCAACAGTTGACTAATCTTGTTTGAAACCTGCCTGGTATTCACAAGTGATATTATGCAGAGCAATCCAATTTTTAACCTGTTGTTGACAATAGAGCCATATAGCTTACTGCTGACGTCACACAGAGAAATTGCTCTATAATTATTTGTGTCATTCACATCACCTGTCTTGAATTATGGCACAATGATAGATTGTGACCAGTTTTCTGTATAGATGCCTTGTTCAAACAGAGTGTTAAATAGTTTGACTAGAAAATCCACATCAGTGTTATCAGCACACTTAAAGAATTCACAAATTAACCCATCAGGGCCAGCAGATTTTCCAGATTTTAGTTTCTTAATGTCAATCAAAACTTCTTCTTTAGAGATAGGTCTGTCTAACATATCTTCATAATTGCTATCTGGTCTGTCTGGTTCAACAGAACCTTCATCTGTTGGTTCCTCCTGCTCCAAGATTTTGCAAAAATGTTGGAACCAGTCATCCACAGAGATATTGTTACTATTACAATTTTTGTTGGACAATCTCTTCATTTTGCTTCAGAACTCTATCTGGTTGTGACCAGCATTCAATATATACAGATTTGTTAACAAGTTTCTTTTTCCTATTGAGAAGACTTTTGTATTCCCTGCGAGCAGAACAATATTTAATCCTATCACAAAAGTTCAAATTCTTCCTAAATTTCCTCAATAGCCATCTAGTGTGCCTTCTAGCAGCTACGCACTCATAATCAAACCAGTCTGCCTTGTGAGTGGCTTTAGATAGGGATATTTTCCCATTAATTGCTGAGGCACACTGTTTCATACCAGTATTGAAACATTCTAGTGTAGCATTCCCATTCACTTTCAGCAACTCACAGGCTTTTTCATTAAGTTTACAAAGCGGTCCGAGTGCATCTCATCTCGGAACTGCTGTTCGTAGTCAGGGTTCCAGGTGTCCCAGTCTGTCTGTTCCTATCCCCAATGTCCAAAGCTTAAGTACCCTGCGCCCTCCTCCCACTGCGTTTCCAGGAACCACCTTATTCTAGTTTAAACCAGTTTTGGCCAGACTAGGTGGAGCAGGGCAGCTGCCATGGCTAATGATGTAGCGCCCACCTACCAAGGTGTCGGGAGGGGGAGGAGAGAACAGGCTAAACTAAGAGTGACAGGTGATAACCTAGGAGTGACATGTGACAATTAGTACTAGAGGCATGTGATGCACCTGAATTTGATCCGAAATACGCAGGCAGCACTTTGAAGAAAGAGCATCAAACATCTCAAAGTAAATCAAGAAGTAATCATTAACACTATTTTTTTCCAAATTCGCTGATGAATGTATAGCAACCATGTGGGTCGCCTTTACATACACCGTTCATAATACAAAGACTAAAGGCATTGCACATATTCAATAAATATTTTCCATATGAGTTCATCCCTCTATCTTGTGATTGTCTCATTTGCTTCATATCATCACATTTACTCGCACAATCAAAAGGTAATGATTCCTCTTATCTCTCAAGAACAGAACTAGCAGTTCGACCGTTTAAATCGCCGCACAGCAGAATCGGCAAGTTACCACAAGCAGACAATCACCCAGTCTTCAATCAAGCTTATGCCATTATCAATATCATACACTTCATAGAAACGAAAACATTCAGGTGGGACATAGGCACATACAAACAGAACGTCAAAGGGGAAGCCAAAAATACATTTGTCAGCGACCTTGCCAGGAAATTACCTATAATGCTTACTTCCACTTGACGAACATGTTGGACAAGGCACGTGCGAACCATACAAATAACTCCTCCAGATTCTCTCCCCTGTCTACCTAAATCCACTGACGGCTTGACAACGCAAGTATGCATAGGGAAAAGTGTTGCCTTGAAATCTTTTACAAACGTTTCTACAATACAGACAAAATCAAAGGAGGAAAAATAGTCAATAAAAGTGGGATCATGTATTTTTGGCAGCAAACTACCAACATTCCAGTGCAAAAATGAGAATGATTTGTTTTCACATACAAAAGGGGGACATGAAAAAGAGGATCGATTAAGCCATCGTAATAAGGCAACACACAAGAGACTTCAGTGAAAGTTGATCCGAGAGAAGGGCTGTATACAGCTGTAGCACTACTTACCAAAGTGGGACTAGATGCAAAAGGGGGTGAGGTGGTATTATGTACATCGGGCGGCAGCACATTGACCTCTGCAATGTCAAGAGGTAGTAGGCCCACTCTCACATGAAAGCACATGTGTACAGTCCGTTCTGCGTTGTGGCCGTGTACCTGTAGTGAGTTCAGCACTTTTCACGTCACGGATCCGGTTACAGGCACAGTCAGAACCAACATTACGTAAAAACTCTGCACATGCTGTGACACTACCGTCAACAACGGTAGGCCTCTGCGCCCCTTCCACACATACCCTACCCGGTGTAAGGCCAGAATGTGTCCCCTTCACTACTCCCCGCGTACCATCACGTGCAAGAGAACCAGGCCGGCCACATCCCTATTTAAGCATGGCACTACGAGAGACTGGCTGAATAGTACCATCACTGGCCAGCACATACTTGGTACCCTCAATCAACAAGTGGTCAATAGTCCTCTTTCCCTTAGCCTTTGCAGCTTTCATATGGGGTATCAGTTGCTTTCGAGTGTCGCGCACACGCTGGGAAAAGTCCTCACCAATGAAAAAGGCCGAACCTTTCAGCTTTCCTTTGGCTTTCAGGATCGTAGTACGGTCCTTGTAGAACGTACAGCGCACAATAACTGGGGCGTTCGGTTTACTACTTATTCGGTGGACTCTGTCGAACTGAACTCAAGTTTGTCAATCAAAAACTCCTGCACAGCCTGCTCACACTGTTCTGCAGTTTCCTTGTCGGGTCGATGCAGTCCATACAAAAGAAGGTTGTTAGACCTCGAGCGACCCTCCAGGTCATCCGCCTTGGCACTCAGGTCTTCCAACCTGGATCTCAGGTACGTGTTCTCCTGCCTTAGCTCCATCACTTCTTCACGCAGCTCGCTGACCTCATGTCGCACAACAGAGTAAGCTGCCGACATCTCATCTCTCAAGCTGCTCAGCCTTTTGTCCATGGCAGCGTCCAGATTTGCAAGCTTCTGGTCAATACTAGTGTCCATGTTCATCAGTTTCTCCATCACGTCTCCCAGGGTTGGTTCACTAGCAGCTACCGCGTTAGAGTCCATCATTTCTCTTCCTGCACTGTCTCGTCGACCACCACCTTCACCCTTGCTATTTAGTCTAGTCTGGCGAAGATTGTCAGTTTTAGTGGGTCCAGTATTGGGTTCCACATCACCACACATTGCGAGCAAATTGCAGAAAAAAAATTGTGATAGGAGCCATAACACCGGTAAGCGGGCCACGCAGGCGCAATGCACGTATCCCCACATTCTTTTTTGGAACGCCGAGACATAAATCCAATGAAAATCATCAAAAAAACCACTTTTCACTCTGAAAATCAGAGGTACTGCTGGCATTGTAACTCGGGAATAACCAGTCCAAAGTCCAGTGTAAACAATACCTTACAAGTCGTACAATTTTCATCCTATTCTCAGAGCCTCTGTACACTCGTCATAACAGTTGACTGAGTTGCACTCACCCCCGTTTGTATTTTATTATACGCAACTATCTTATGAATATTAAAATATAAAAGTTACATAGGTAGATGTGTATGGTAAAACAGACTGGTAAAGGGACGAGCAGGTGAAGTAGGAATATCGTAAAAGAAATCCACGCTAAGAGATCAACATGACTTTAATGGCAGAGTCCATCGACAATGAAGGAGGCGTTTGTGAAAAACATCACACAGGCAGCCACGTCTGGCCTCTTCAACATAGACGGCCTGACTGCAGACGAAACGAACTTTGGTGACGTCACTGTTGGACTGGATTGTCCTCCTGGAACTATTTATAGAGAGGGCAAGCAACAACTTAGCTGTGGTAAGTTTGTCTTTATCCGTTGGTTTGACTGCCTATCTGTATTTCCGTTTGTCTGTGTCGACATTGTTAATTCGTATTCACATCCTTTTCGTGAAACTGGGTCAGAGTGTTTCAGTCCGACACTTTGTTCTTAAATTGTATATAATTAATAATAATGAATAACTAATTGGCGTATTCGTTTGAAGATCATCTCCCATCGTATGAAAAAGTACTCGCAATTGGTTTTTGCTTAGCTGGCTGCTCTGTCGGACATTTTCTTGGTGAAAACTCCACCGAGTGTCAGCCCTGCCCTGTCGGCACCTACACAGATCTGGAGAGCGCCACGTCATGTTACTCTTGTCCACCTGGCACATCCACAACGTCTGCGGGCAGTCAGCATGCCACCGACTGTACAGGTGGGCCTTTATCTCTTCTCAGTCCCACTTTCTATCTCTTTTCGAAACGAGATTAAGCTTTGCAAAAACTTTGACTACGCAGATCGATAAAGACAAATATGTATTTACTACATAATCTGATAAAAAGGATTCTGATAAACGCTGTTTGCTGCTATATCGCCGTAGCTCCCGACGCTGCTACGAACACTATAGATAAATAAATGAATCGCCTTTAAAAGAACTTTCATTATGAAACATTTTATTTAATGTGTGTTGAACCAATTGGCCGTTCAGCCAACCCCAGGACAATAGACTATCTTTCTTCTCTACCATCTTACTGCAGCTATCAGTTTAGTGGATATTTCAGTCCATAGCTATGTTCAGAATTGTCACGACCCCCACCCCCGTCCATGTCAGAGCATCATGGGAGCACTAGCAAAGATCTGTACTTTAGTTCAAATGCTGAATGTTCACTTTGATGTACTGCCAATTAACACTAGCTTTTTCTCTCGATGTACTCTCAAGATGCAACAATGGGTTTCCGCAAGTTATGTTCTAATTTAAGCGCATATTTCGAAAGCATCAACAACAACAAAAAAACCCAAACCAATTTCTCATCACAAATCATCATTTGGTCCTGCTGTTTTCGTCCGCAGTAAACAAAGTCCTAATATTTATCTACCTTAAGTTTCCTCTTCATGTCCACTTCTCATGAGCTAAGCGTCCAAAATCTCAAGTTAAAAGTTCTAACGGTATCAACTATACGAGTTCGAATAGTCAACTCTTCTCCTCTCGACGTGGCGTCTCCGTGACGCACACTTGACATACACCGTCGTCTCCACGAAATACATAGTTCCCACAAACTACCAGTTCTGATGGCACACAGTTTTACATGTTCGAAACAGTCAATTATCTCTCTCTCTCGATGTGGCGTCTCAGTGACTTACACTCCCCATGCACTGTGGTATCCACGAATTACACAAAGTCCTCAAAAACTACCAGTTCCAGTGTTACCGTTATACAAGTTCGAAACCGTCAAGTCTGTCTTCTCGATGCCTCGTCTCCGCGAAGTATACTCGACATGCACCGCCGTCCCCACGAAATACACAAAGTTCTCGCCTACCTGGCTTGCCCCAGTGTTTAAGAATGTAGACAGTACGCCTCACTCTGCATCAACTTCGACGATAAGCCGGGACCACACCACGGCTGTCCCACTTCCCTGGTCGCGGCCACGTGCGACACGGTCGGACTTGTATCACCTATAGACTCGGGTGCACTCCACGCTCCCGCTGGCCTTGCCACGAGGTCGCCTCTTGCTCGCGCTTCTTTCCACTTCCTACGTTCCAATCAACAGGTGTCGGCTCTGGGGCGAACGATTCCTGTCGCTCTACAGGGGTCTCCTTACCCCTACCTGGAACTCCTAAGTTTTCCTCACTTAGTACCTAGCTTCGAGCTACACCTCTATCGTAATCATCCCATACTTACATATTAAATCTCTCGTTACACATCGCTTTCCAGTTAGGGGTTTCAGTTATGACAAACATGGCGCCCACTCAGTTACACCCCTAACAATCAAGTTCGCTACAAAATCACTTCTCACTAAAGAATAGGTAAAGTCAAATAACGAGCCCCAGTATCAAGCGAAATTCCCTTACAATACTATCATGACGTTTTTATCGTACATGGAATCACATCATAAAAAATAAGTTTCTATAGTCCATCGACTAGTATGTGAGACCGATCTAATCAAAATTCATCTCCACTTGTCACGTGGATCGTGACAATAATTCGGGCCCGTCCCCCCCCCCCATCATCAACTAGTGCAGAAGAAAATGGCCATACTTTTTTTCCAGACATCGACGAATGCTTGTCGTCTCCCTGTGGTCGCCATACTTGCCTAAACGTGATGGGCGGTTTCTCATGCTCCTGTCAAGATGGCTGGTCGGGAAACAGCTGCCAGATTCCACCCGACAGTTGCTATAACAACGAGTGCAAGAATGGCGCCACCTGTGTAGATACAGGGGCAGGCTACACTTGCCATTGTGCACATGGTTTTAATGGAGACTTCTGCACGGATGTTGCTGGTTAGTGAAAGTTGTTTCATTTTATTTCAGGTACAGCTTAGAAGCGTTCGGACCTGTAAAGGTAAAGCTTGTAAAATATATCGAATGTGAACACGAAGATCTAAACTATGCACTGAGCCGGATATACCTTTACGGAATTATGTAAATATAT
>SMGT01009370.1:245445-276649 GCA_004794575.1 Lanistes nyassanus
GCATATAACACACACATATATATATATATGCATATAACACACACACACATATATATGCATATGTAACACATATATATATGCATACATAACACACATATATATATGCATATAACACACACATATATATATATGCATATATAACACATATATATATATATATGCATTAAGTACTTGCCTTTCTAGTGGACGGCAGCTGGGGACAGTGGAGCGAGTGGTCAGGGTGCAGCGCTAGCTGTGGCCGAGGACAGATGATTCGTGAACGGGTATGCAACGATCCGCCACCTGCCTTTGGTGGCACTTACTGTACGGGGATCTTCAGACAAGTAGAAACCTGTGGGACCCGTCCCTGCACGTGTACGTATATCATACTTCAAGGTTCTTACTCAGGTCTAGGGTGTAAGAAAATGTGAGGCAATCTGCTCAAAACCTGTCTCAATCGGAAGAGGTATTTCTTTTTTGTTTATTATTGTTTTGTGAATCTCCTTACACCTGAAGTGCATATTTTATGAATGTTGTTTTTCTTACCTGAAATTATTTTTGACATGTTTTCAGGATCTTCAGACCACAGTCATTTACAAACTCTTACCAGATCTGCGAGACGGCTCCACCATTTTTACCTCATGTTCCTTTCTTTCCAATGCGCGTATTTTGTTCAAAATTATTATACACTTTAATTATCACTCTAATTGTACTTCATTATTTCTTAACAGCCCTTAAGCAAACTGTTCCATTCATAGTCCTTTATATCAAAATGAAATGATATATATTTATTTTTTGCTTATTGAGTAAGATATCGGATCCTAGTTTGAAACACCTTTTTGCTTCACTTGCCACATAGATGCGTTTTATAATATTATTTTTCATGATATAGGTTAGCGACAGTCATTTTGCGGCGTTTTCTGTTTCAATAATTTTTAATACTGGCACATTGTTATTACTGGTGTCTTTTCGCTTCTTTCCTGTAAAATTAGCGTTCCTGCTCATTTTACATTTGTGAACCAACAAATGTAAGTCCGTCGTTCTTTAGACAGTAAAAAAATCGTTTGCCTAAAAGATTACCCTAGAGGACTTTCTCAATACATGCTGACCTTGTAAATATGTGTAGAGTATTAAAAAATGTTTTCTATCATTTTCACTTACTCTGTACTATGTCTTACGTTTCCGATAGTTTCAAATATACAACCGCCTTTTATGGGAAATGTCGACTGCTTATCAGTAATATCTGTATAGTAATTCTGCATAC
This sequence comes from Lanistes nyassanus, assembly GCA_004794575.1. Taxonomy (NCBI): domain Eukaryota; kingdom Metazoa; phylum Mollusca; class Gastropoda; order Architaenioglossa; family Ampullariidae; genus Lanistes; species Lanistes nyassanus. The sequence goes on from SMGT01009370.1 coordinate 246,689, forward strand.
GTATTTGTTAACATAGATTATTCTTCTCTTGACAATCTCACTGCCTCTAATGTATGAAATTCTAGTTTCAGTTTGTGAATTTAAGGGGTTGTTTATAAATTTAAGATGCGAGTAAATGCAGTGCCTAAAAGACAAGTCTTGCATTCCCTTGCATGCAGTACAGAATTATCAAACACAACGACTATATGGGTACCTGATTTTTTTCTTTTTTTGTAAAACACAGTTTCTGCTGGCCTTGGCACGAGGAAAAAATTACTTGAAGAATTTTTAGAAGAAAAAATGTGGGAAAAAATGTATGAATGTAAATGTATGTAAAATGTACAGAAATTGACTTGAATATAAAGGAACCATACAGCCAGAAACTAAAGAATGCATATTGTATTACTTATTAAATGATATGAAACATATGAAAGCGTTTGGTATTTTATGTAAGTAACGACAGGGGGAAAGGGGAGAGAGAGAATGAGAAAGGAAGAGAAAACAACACAAAATTGTCATTAATCATTTGTCTGTGTACCCAGAGAGAAATTAAAAGTTTTGAATCTAATAAAAGTTCTTTCGTTCTCGAAGTCTTTTACAAATTAAGATACAGAATGTGGTAAATATCACACCTAACTGAAAAACGACAGGAGTTATTTTTCTCATGATATGGATGTTTGCAACGTAAGTAGTAAATTGCTTGCTGATAAACTCGGGATTAAATCACAACAATCTAAATACGTCGTTTCGAAAGACGAATTTTCAATTGTAAGCATGCAAAAATTGAAGTGCTCTTTTCTGGATGAAATTCGACCGCCTCGGTGGTCTAGCGGTTAAGGCGTCCGCTTCCGAGGCGGAGCGTCGGTGGTTCGCATCCCAGCCGAGTCATACCTAAGACATAAAAACTGGCAATCTAGTAGCCGGCCTGTCAAACGCCTTGCACTATAGGACTGGTTGGCCCAGTGTCAGTATAACGTGACTGGATGGGACTGAAACCTGTGTTGGGACAGCAGTCCTACGTAAACTTTGTCTAAGCAACACTGTCCTCATATGCACCTAGTCTGCTTTCTTGACAGCTTCAGTCTCATTAATGTTAAAGATCAGCTGATGTTGTGGCTGTTTCGCCAAACTCCACTTCCGACGTATTTATGCCTGATAAAAAGAAAACTGCAATGGTGACGCCACATGCATGCAGTACGGTATTATCAGACACAAGGACTATGTCGGTACCTTTCTGAAAAAGAAGATTGCTGAATTTGGTTCAATGAAAAAAAATGTATAACAGACAGACTGCGCGAAAGACTGCATGGAAGTATGTACATCAATGGAAACAGAATATAAAGACACCATAGTGGGAGAAACTGAAGAACGCATGTTATATCACTAAGCGTTTATTGTTCTACTTATGCGATTTTTATTCAGATTGTAACTACACAAGTGTTCCTGGGTTGAGAAAGAGGGAGAAAGCTAGAATGAGAGAGGGAACGAAAACAAAGAACAATTTGTCGTTAATCATTTGTAAACTTCTAATTACACACACGGGTAAGAACAGAGACATTGAAAGTTTTGAAACTTATGCAACCCTATTCGTTACAGTAAAATAACCGTAAGGTTCAGCATATAAACAAATATGGTCCACTATATTATGAACCAGTGTAATAACGTAACATAACATATTGATCGGATTCTTAAATCGCCAAGACGATAACAAGCAATGAAAGGAACTTTACACGGTAGAAGAATAGAATAAAGTATTGTCATGTGCCATGTATACCCATCTAAGGAAGATGAGGTTAACTGAACGACCTGGCGATAAAAACGAGATGGAAAACAACAGCAACAACAACGAAGATGAAAGTAACAACAGTGACACCATCGGCAGCAACAGAAACGTCAAAAGTGCGTCACAGCTTCATGCAGGCGTGACTTGTATCGACTGAGCTTCCGCAACCCACATACCCATGTCTAGCTTCGCAGCCATCTTTCCAGAAGGAATGTTTCACGCGCTGTCAGTCTGCACGGTTACGACTTTGCAGTCTGTCACTATGACAACTTTGTCTGCTGTCCTGTTGGGTAAATCTCACCCGATTCCACCTTGCTCAGCTATACAAATAATAAAGTGTTCTGTCTGTATCGTGCCTCTAGTTTGAACGGACTGAACCAGTTGTGATAATTTTAAAGCGTTGTGATACCTGATAAATAGACGCGCTCGACATCCCATGCAGGTAATCTTCCTCACAGACTAGTGTAACAAAGAGAAAATGTAAGTGTTAAGGGGTGAGGATAATCGTGAAAGGAGGAAATGCGAGATAGCGATTATAAGTGAACCAGAGAAAACAAAAGAGCAATTATTTATTTAACAATTTGTACAAATCTAACAGTACAAACGCACATAAACCGACGGAGAAATTTACAATTATTTTGAATCCGATATATCATAAAAGTTTATTTCCAAGCAGCGTCTTCAAGTAGTCAAACTCCGGAAATAGGAAAATATTTTTCTTGGGAGGGGACACGTGCTAAAATAACATGTGTTTGCTAGGAAGAATAATAAAATATTAATAAAATATGAATCCAGCCTCACTATTTCATGAAACAAACTTTTCAAACTATATGCACAAATACCGAGCTGCCGTCTTTTAGACGATCATTTCCTACAGCATTGTTTATCAAGAAAAGCGTCGGTTTAGATAATCCCACCGATCTAACGAGCGAAAGTACAACAAAGCAAGCTTCATAAATAGAATTGCCAAATAAAGTAATAGATTTTTCTGCCCTTAATGATGTTGGTTGTTTATGCTATGGGTTCAAGAACTGTAGATAGAATCTTCCAGCATTCTGCAATCATGCAGATAAATTTGTTGATTTTTAATTTGGGCCGAAATTCTCAAACACGTCCTGTCTTCTTTTCGATAAAAGAAAATATCAACCGAGAAGAGCTTGTTTGCATGATGGTGCAATAATCGACCGGGAAAATTTCTCTATAAAACCAGCAGAAAACGTTTCTTTGTCGAATAACATTGAAGTAGAAGAGTCCTTTGTGATGATGGCAAATTAATTTACGGTAAAAGTCGTGGTGTCAGCTGCTTCTCGACGGAAAAGTAGCAATTTGGTGACTGCAAGGGTCTTCAGCTAATGTGAACTAGTAATGTTTGGCAGTTGCTGCTCTACAGAAAAAAATATGCCAGGCAGTGAAAAAGCTGTGCCCGTGGCCCTGATGCTTCGGAATTCCGATTAGTTTTCAAGTTTAAAGTTGCAACACAACTTTCTATTTTTTCAGACGATGTACTTGTAACAACGAAGTTTTACCCAAATATTTTTATGTTGACCTACTGGAAGCACGTCTTTTCATCACAAGGACTTTCCTTTGACTAGCAAAATAAAGTTGCCTCGTGGGTGCAGAAATGTTAGTCATATGTCTCATTTTCATTATTCTCATCACGAAAATTTTTCTTGACGTGATAACATCGATGTTTTATTCCGAACACGTTTCAGAGGACTCTGGATATAGAACGTAACCCATCAAGCGGAGCCAGCAAGGCCCACAATCATAGCAGGAACGCTATACGACTATGCGGATTCAAACGATTTTAAAGATCTGCCGTCTTGCAATCGCAGTCTAAATTTTATAACGACAAAAGGGTTCGTCTCATTTGATGTTCATCCGATTTATTCATTCTTTGTTCGCTCATATCTAATTTTGTTCCTTTGCATCAGTATCTCATACAGCCACTCAGCCAGCCAGTGCAGTCGGTAAATAATTTCATTATTTTGTTAAATCTCAGACGTGCACAACAGAGTAAGCATGCAGCTACAAGTATAAAGCATTATTATGAGTCCATCTATATTCAGTTACAGACTCTTGTCTCGTGTACATGCCACCGTTTAATTCTGTTATCCTACCAACAAAGATATGCACATGTTTTAATTAGGCAGTTCCTTCTAAAATGGCCTGCTCGTCTCCAGACAATATTACCGTCAAAACATGCCTTCACCTAACCCCGGATCAACCACCCCTGCTATCGAACGAACAGAAGGATACAGCAATAAATATTTTAATGGCGCTTCGCTTCACAACTATAGCTATTTCCATGCCCCTCGCGGTGTGCAATCTGAACGTCTTCTCGCACAAAAACATGCGCGGCGCCACAGGAACCTACATCATCGGCCTGACGTTGGCACAGATCGTCTTTATGCTGGGCAGAGCAGCGACCGTAATATACACGTTCGTAGTAGGAGACGGACTCCAGAGTCTAGAATGGAAGTACATCTGGCAGTACGGACTGAACTACAGTGGGCTGGTATCTCGAAGAGCCTCCTATGTCGTCACGTGTCTCGTTTCCGGGGAAAGAGTTTACGCGGTGCTCAGACCTTTGCATGTCAAGAGCTTCTTCTTATGCAGGTATTCCACGGCCCTTACAGCGGGGACGTATCTAACGTCGGCATTGTGGCATTCGTATCTTGTTCTGTCTGTCGACGTTGTGACGTCAACCCATAACTCAACGACGGTTCACAGTTACGGCCCCTCTTCGTTTTATCTGAAGTACACGGACCTCAGCATTGGCCTCTCTCTGGCAGCCAAGATCGTGCAAGTATTTACAGCTCTGACTTTGCAGATCGCCCTCAACGTTCTAACCGTATGGGCTCTCCGACGTCACAACCTGACGACCCGCGCCGTTCTGTCCACGATGAGGGATGAGGTCAAACTGCGAGCCGAGCGTCAGATGACCCTCACCATTCTAGTTACCACCATTTGCTCCGTCGTCTTCGCAGTTCCTCTGGCAGTAGCTAACGTGCTGGACGATTTTGAGCCGATGAACGCCTCCACCGGCAGCAGATACTACAACGTTCGCCTTGTTTTCCAGGAAACCAGCATCAACTTTTCTGTTCTGGCCTGTGGAGGAGTAGACTTTTGTTGCTATCTTAAGTTAAGTTCCAGATACAAAGCAGTTCTCCTGCAGGTTTTAGGGCTTGAGAACAAATCTGGTTCATATAAACCTGAACAGGAAACCAGTCCAGGAAATGTAAGTCATCATCAACTGACAAAACAAGAACTGTCGGGCTTCTGTGCTTACCCCCAATGACCCCAGTAAAATTATTTCCGTTTCCCGCTAAACCAAAGAAGCTAATATTATAATGCGTCGTAGTCTTGTAGTACCCATAAAATTAGTCTTTGTTAACATAAGCAATAATATCTTCGATCCTCTGAAATACAGGATACTGATTTTAAAAAAAAAAACAAGAGGCCTAATCCCGGGATCCAGTGTGACGGGATCTCAGGTTTCTGCCAAAAAAAAAACGTCGGCCAGTGTTAAAGCATCCACGATAGGATAATATTTCCCCTGACTTCACTGCCCGTCGCAACAAAACTATAGTTGCTGTCATCGTGAATCCAATACGTATTCCACGAGCACCGCTCACACAGGCGAGGCAAAGCCCTCTGTAAACTTCAAATAGATTATAGTGGCAGTTTTTTTTAACAGAAACCAGCCTGCGCGCCACGCATCAACCGCAGCTAAGTCTTTTCTTTTTCGTTTTCGTTTTTTCGTCGTTTTGTGTCGTCCTGATGAAGGGGTAGTGCCCCGAAACATGTAGATTGTCTTTGGCTTTGTCTTGTCTTAGCTTGGTTCAGTTCCCTTGTTTTTAATCTGGATTTTCGTCCCAGAGGAAGCCACTTGTTTTTCTTTCTTTTTTTAAAAGAAATTAAATCTGTAGCGCCACGAAGAATGAGGGCTGCAGAAAACATTTGCAAGCCTAGCTAAAAGCTAAAAATTTCTTTCTGCTGTATCATAACCCTGGAAGCGCCTCAATTTCGTCATTGAAGCCAGGAGTTTTTCAAATATCCAATAAACCCATATACTGTACTGTGTTGACGGTATATGACTTTGTTAAGAATGTGCGTATATTGACTGAATGCTCAAGATATAGACTCTTCTGGTTTGTGTTCTGAAAGAAGTTGCATGTGATTAGAGTAGACTATTGTGGACATACATTGCCAGAGAAGAGAGTTTTAGCTATTTTCACTATACCTGAATCAACCACGGTAACACGTGTGTGTTATAATTATTTATTAATAAAAAAAGACAAATATTTAATTTGCTTATGAACAGCATTCCCAAAACACCATCCCATATTTAGCTACAGAGTTACCTGATGCTTTGTCGATGTTGCCCGCATGTTGCTTATAACTTTTGTAAACAGATTTCTGAGTTTTTTTTCTGGATTCCTTTTTCTCCGACATGTGGTTAAAGTAAAGCCAGGAATAGTTTTCATTCATGTTTTACGGAACATGCGTGACCCCACTTGATAAATCCATCCAGTTTATAGTCTTTAATTGGATTGCAATGTGCAGAAGCGTATGGGAGAGTTTTTACTCGATGGCCAACAAAGAAAAATAAACCCTTGAATAACAAAAACATATGGTTCTGCGAGAATTGATGTAGTTTCCTGTGCTTATCCTTCTATTTTTGTTTGCTGGTTTATATACAGAAATGTTGTATGATCACAATATCGTTTGACATAAATTATTATATAGTTCTTTGAAGGTGCGTGAAGTAATCAAATGCAGAAGTAGAAGTCTTTTTGGTTTGAATGTGTAGATTAATTTATTTCAAGGTAGTTTTATCAGTGAGAAAACGGTTTTATTATTCTTTTTACTTATCGACTTAACAGCTTTGACATTTCTTTGGATTGATTTGGATTATGTTATACCTACTAAGACTACGTGCACGAGGATCAGAGGCTTATGTTTAGCATTGCTTAACTCTAATTTAGAGAATTGTGGGTTCTCCTAATCTTTCTAATTAAACTCTTCAGAAGAAAGTCTGGTAAGCCTTTGTTGTATGAATTTGAGGGCACTAGAGATGAATGTCATTGTTTTCATTTATAAAAGTTAAGAGGTTTGTCTGTGTAAAAGGGTTGGATTTTTAAAATTTAGCAATGCATGACTGTAAAAAAATCTAGAAAACAAGAAGAACCAAAAATATATTTTTTTTATTATCCACTTGCAAGAAAGGATTTAGGTTTGCAACGACAGCAGGACATATCCGTCCAGTCTTCTTCGCACTATTCCTGACTATAATCTAGGCACACAGCATGTAACGTCTCTCTCTCTCTCTCTCTCACACACACACACTCACACACACACACACACACACACGCACGCACAGCCAACTCCTTCTATCAGTACCCTTTATCTGCGTCCACAAGTCAATTACATTTTATACATGCAACTGGAAACGCTATCAGCGCCTCACGAAGGAATTCCAAAAAGCCGGCGGGAAAGCGATCCGTTAATTCTGACTTCCAACGCTCTGAAGGACTTGCCTGAAGGCAGGAGGGACGAACAAATGGTCGGCTGGGTAAACACACTGTGCTGTCCGACGGGCACGCTGTTGAAACATAGAACCTACAGAGGGAAAGTCACTACCGGTGATCTTCAAACTTTTTATTACAGTGGTCACTACACAATTTTTCCCTCAACTAGAAATAGCGAATATTCATCAAGTTTGAAGTTATAAAAATCACCACCCGGCTACACACGAAAACGACTACAGAATATCTGTCAATCTGTCAATTTCCTGATGTTTAGCAGATATGATACTTACTCCCCATTGCTGTATTTTAATCTTCCATCATCTCACCATTCAATCTACCTTTTGAAGCTATGGCGTCATACATCGGAGTCAGAACATAACGGTGTATAACCTACTAGAACCTAAATCAGCTGCTGATCTGTCTTCAGTACAGAATTACTGTTCGTATCTCTGTGGTGACTTGAAAGTTGTGGCCGTGTTTATGGGTATGCAGCTGGGATGTGCAAAGTATTGTTGTTTTCTGTGCCAATGGGACAACCGAGCAAGGACATTGCACTACAAGAAGAGAGACTGGCGTGGCTTGCGAAGAAATCTCTTAAGGTCGGTGAGAGGAATGTGCATAACAAACCACTTGTAGAATCCAACAAAATCCTGCTATCACCCTTACACATGACATTCGGCCTGATTTTTAAAAAAAACTTTGTAAAGGGCAAGTGAGGTCATCGCGTTGGCTTGCATGTTATGTCCTGATGGACAGATACGAACACTCATGGAAGCTGGCCTATTGGACTGGCCTCCGCAGCAGTTTTTAGTTACCTGACTGACACACTAAGCGAAGCTAGATTGGAAAGTTTCCGGTGGGTCCTCAGAGGCCTTAGACACCATGAACGCGTGGAAACAATCGACCCGTATGTGTCATAACACGACTGACATGAGACACCGAAGTCGTACTAAAGATCGGTTTTACTGTCATTGTCACCCCGTACCACAAACTGGAAAACGTTGTTGTTGAGGAACCCATAAAGCTGGAAAGGGGTTTGGAGTGGAACAAACACATAATAGAAAGACTTTCTAGAAGACAAATTCATTGAGCACTTTCTCACTGGTTCCTGTGGGAAATGAAATATGCGTGATGGGCACAGAATGTACGAATAAGCTCTTCGCAGGTTTACAATCTGATTCGCTTTAACTGGCTTAGCTAGTTAAATAGCTATAGTGAATATTAAATTGTTGCGGTCCAAAAAAATAGCGCATCGACAGCTATTTTTCATACTTTTCGACTAAATCAAATGACAGAACAGTGGCAAGGGTTCCTTGCTGCTTATCCAAACAAACATTCGAAACAGTACATTGATTAAGATGTCCCAAACTTTTGAGTAGCATACATTTTCTCCCCACTTCAGTGAGACAGCAGCGCAAATATCCGTCTGCACAGATTTCATTACGTTTTGATAAATTTAAATAAGATTTTGATCTAGACGGCTGTGTTTATTCTTAACAGCTGTTTCATTCGACCAGTTTTGTAAAGCTACGCCTGGGAATTGACCTAAAGGCAGATGACTGTTAAAGACTAAAGAGAGCGAACTCCCACGACCCAAACTTGCGGGGGTGCTGTCCCTTGGCAGAAAGCGTGTAGCACAGATTATCAAAAGGAATGTAAAGTAAAAAGAAAACAAACTGTTTGCTGTCTGTGTCAAATATATACAACTTTGTCTACATTTGAATCTGTTGTAACAGAGTGTATTTCTGACCTATCCTCAACATGGCCAAACCCGAAAACGCAAATCCACTTGTGTTTCAACGCAGTAAAGAGCGACCAATCTTACCCGAAGAAGAGGATGAAAGTTTTGTTGACAAAATCGATGACAGAGAAGTATTCGGTAACAAAAACAGAACTTATTTTTAAATTAACACTTTTCAATGACATTTGATTTTTATTCACCGAAAAATAATGTTTATGTTACAAGTATCTTTCTGGTAGTGGTAACTCAGTTACTAACTTGTCTAACTACAGGCTGTACAGCTCGATAAGATTCATAGCAACGACCGCTACGACTACGGCGATATTCGGTGTTTTTATAACTTCTTTTAAAATATTCAACAATTTAGCAAAGTGAGCAATAAAAAAGGGCAGAGGGGTACTGTATGCAGTCGTAAAAGCATCCAAACGAACTTTTGAATAATGTTATTTTTACTGTCTTAAGATTGCGTTTGTCTCTGACAATTTTCAGCAATAGAAATTATATTTTATAATTTAAGTGCTCACGTTATGTCTTTGAGACGATGGCTTAAGATGGATTACAATATTATATATACATTAAATTGATGGCAGATTTTGTGTAATCAGGCACTTGTTTTTCTGTCTAGACTTGATTCGTAGTATAAATGATCCAGAACACCCCTTGACACTTGAAGAGCTGAATGTTGTGGAGGAATCTAAAATCAAAGTAAGCTGCAGTAGACAATAGCAGCTTAGTACAAATAAGTGTTAAGGTTTATATTAAGTACATGTTCATTAATGTACTAGGGAGCTCAGTGTGAATAAGTTCAAAGATACGTGTTAAGTGCACCAACACAGGCACCTTAGTTCATAAAATTTTTAATTTAAATTAATAGAGGAGGCAGCATACATAGAGATATATGTGCTTGAAATTCACATAGCTATACATCAAATACTTAGTTTCAACATACGAGTCCAATGAAAGTAATATGACTTGAATGTGGTAGATATGTCTGTAACTCATTGTAAGTCATTCAATTAGAATTGTGCATTGATTACATTTTAAAATATTAATTGCCTAAGATAAAGCAGATTCCAATCAGCAGAAGTATGTAGAGCACCTGTGCATGTGAGACTGGAAGGGCTTGGCGTTAGCTTACTAGGGATGAGAGCGTGTAAGTGTGCCCTATCTTAACCACCTGTGTGCTGTCATTATGTTTACACAGGTTGATGATGATGGAAATCAGGTTGATATTAGTTTTACACCCACTATCCCCCACTGTTCCATGGCGACACTGATTGGTCTGGCCATCCGTGTCAAACTTATACGAACTCTTCCAGCACGTTTCAAGGTAATGGTGCATAACAGTCTTATTCTTTATCTTTATGCTAGTTATAGGCTTAACTAAACTAATTTTTGGCAGCATTCACTAGATAGGAAAAATTTTTAACATGATTATAGTAAACCAACTATAAGGTCCAAATTTCATTACACTTTAGCATAAACAGTTTCATTCACAAAGGAAATGTTAATGGTGAACAAGTTATGTTTCCTGTTATTTATTTCCTCCAAACTTTTAAGGCTGCTATCTTTTCATGGAGTATTGACATGGATGCTGCTGTTTTACAATGTTTTAGCCATATATTTAAAATCCAACTTTATTCTTGGTCAACACAAAGTTGATCAAATGTAGAAAAGTAAAACATGCAAGATATAGTTCCTAATCTGTTCAGCATGCAGTTTAATCCCTTAGTGAATATAGACATTAGCCGTTTTTTAAAAATTTATCTTTGTTATCTTTATTAAACACAGAAGAAACAACGAGAGTTTGCTCATAAGAACAAATTGCTAGATTGCTACAAGTGTTGTTACTTCAGGTTTTGGAAAGAGTCTTGTGAGATATTTGCACCAAAGTCAAGCAGTAGTGTTTTGCAGGTTCAGGTGGAGATTACTCCAGGTACCCATGTGTCTGAAAAAGAAAGTAAGTAAAACATTAGGCAAAACTAAACAGATTTTTGTTAGTCCCATGTTGTTAGTATTACTAGCAAGCAGAGCAAAATTTTCTTCATCTTTTCCTCAGAGAGATGTATCAGGCATGGGAAATGGCTGCCATTTGGCAGAATTCGTTTTTTTCATTTGGTTTCTGCGAAAAAGGTGCCATTTTATTTTTTATTTTTTATTTTTTGGTAGGCGATTAGTTAAAAAAAATTCTTTGTTTTCTTCCACTGCTGACTAAGCTTTTGCGTGACAAGCTTTGCATTCTCACTTCCTGTTTTGCTTGCTATGTGCAGTTACATTACCGCCTGTTCTAACTTTTTGTGTGTGCACTCGATGTTGTACAGATTCAGACTGACTCAGGCCTACATTTCCCATTACTTCCGTCAGATTTCATGTTTAGGTTATCCATTTCCCATGCCTGATGCATGTGCATGTGCGTTGACTAAGACCTCTGAGCACATAGTTGTCTCCCTTTGACATCTTGGCATGAGGACTTGCATGTCTGAACAGATAGAAGTTGACTGCAAAAGCAGATGCCATGCAGAAATTGGGAAATTTTTCTAAACTTTTCATAGCCAAAGGCTAGGAACTTGTAAAATTTTACTTCATTTTTTTTTGGGGGGGTGGGGGGTTGAGTGGGGTTAGTGGCTATGTGCACCATTTAGTGGATGTACAGCTTCTGCAAGGAGACACTACTTGTTGAATTGAGAAGTGCATATGACTGCAGATTTGCTGTCCTGAACTGTTTCGAAACCCTGACTTACAAGATTTAGAATTTCACCACAAAATTACTGTGTCTGGTGTTCAAGTCGGGTGGGGCTGTCTGCAGCCCTTAATCTTAAACTCAGTGGATAGTATTCATGCCCCGGCTTCTCAAACGAAGATAAATCCTGGCCTTTTTCCCCACCGTAACTTTGGGGGGGGGGGTTGTTTGTTTTGGTGGGGTTTTTTTTTTTTTTTTTTACAAGGCTGGGTGTGGGTGTTTGTTGCTTAACATCCCACCGCAAACTATATCAGGATATCAGGACGGTGCTGCTTAGACAAAGTTACAAGCTGCCACACGTGGGACTGCTGTCACAACACGGGCTTCAGTCCCACCCAGTCACATCATACTGACACAGGGCCAACCAGTCCTAGTACTGTTCCCTGTAGTGCCAGGCGTCTGGCAGGGCAGCTACTAGATTGTCAATTTTAAGTGTTAGGTATGACTCGGCCGGGATGCGAACCACCGACCTCCCGCCTCGGAAGTGGATTCCTTAGCCTCTTGACCATCGAGGTGGTCTTAAGAGGGTGGTAGTGGGAAGCTTGCATTTTGCATTTTTCATTTGTTTGTTGTGATTTTTGTTTCTTCTATGACAGTCTCGAGTAACATTTTTCAGACTACAAAATAAACGCATGTATCGTGGAGCCTTTTAATTATGATGCCTTTAATTTCATTGAAAACATTTATCACATTTGAGAGAACTCTGAATTAATAAATGATGCTTTCTTTGGTCGTCTGTATGCTCCTGTGCATGGGGTATTGTGGCCGTCTGGCGGACACACTGTAATGCCAGTGCCTGCAGCAGTCTGCAGGAAAGAAAGTGGGGTGGTGGTGGGGGGGGGTAATGATTCATAAGGGCTTGTTAAGATTTCATATTCCCCCATCACTGTCCTGGTGTGTTTTGCTGTGCAGTGCTTCATCAAAATTGAAAATTAGCATCGTTACAGCTTCCACTAGTACTGGTACGAATGTTTGATGTTTGTTTCCAGTCAAAAAGCAGCTGGCTATAAAGAGACCGGTACGAGTGTCTGATGGGTTTGGTTTTTTTTTCAGTCAACAAGCAGCTGGCTGATAAAGAGAGAGTTGCTGCAGCTCTGGAGAACCCTCATCTGTTGAATGTCATCAACCAGTGTCTTGGAGGACAGCCACACTGATTCTGCATGTTTACGGTAATCTCCCCTGATCTTCTTTAGTCATGTTTGTAGCAGACAAGATCATGTGGTTTAAAAATGCTGTAGTTGTAACAGTGCTGTAGTTGTGTTAAAGTGGCTTAAATCCATGTTTCTGCTGTGACAATGCATATTTCTGTATAAGTTGCTGTGTAAGTTTCTCATAATTTTTGGAGGATTTTTTTTTTCCTTTCAGAAAATCTGCTATAGTTAAGCTACTTATGTTGCTTTTGCAAAATCGTTAATGTTTCATTTTATGACCTCTGTTAGGCTGGTTATCAGCCCAGTCCATATCACATGGAGGTCACTTTGACTCATGATGAGGCCAATAGAGTTGCCAGCCCATAGATTGGACAAGAGGTAACTCCTCTCACCATGGAAGATTATTTCCCTGCTGTTCTTCTCACGGGGATTTTGGGCGCAGGAGGTGTTCACACTGCAGAGTAACCTGTGGCAGGGACGGAATATTGCAGTCCAGAGTCTGTCATGACTTTTGATTTATGCTTGCATGACAACACTGTTTGCCATATTATTCTCATATGGTTAAGTTTTATCCATGTAGCCAAAGAAAATAAAAAAATGGCTGTTGTAGTGAAAATGGGATATTATTGGTGCGTGCCTAGGGATCTAGTTTCCCTCGGCAATCTCCTGTTACCTCACACTGGGTCTTCTGTCACAACAGTCTGGGTGGTGGGTTCATAACTGACAGGTCAGTATGATGGTAAATAAAGCATTTGTTGTCCTTAAACATGCTGTGTTGAAATTGTAGTTCGATCTGCATTTTCATTTATGTTTTTTTTTTGTTTGTTTGTTTGTTTTTGCTGTTATTTGTGCATATTTTAGTAAAAGAGGCTTAAAACCAGGGTTTTGTGGGAAAATGTTTTTCTCAAAAATGTTTGCTAAATGTCATGTGACATAACATTTTGCTGACCCTCCCCCCCCCCACCCCTCCAATCAAATGACTCGTGGGTCACTACAATACCTGGCTTTGTTGTCACCATTATTTTGATGAAGTATTCCCCTCATCCCACTGTGCAGAATGCAGAAAGTTTTACCAGTTTGTGTAGCTCTTCAGCAACCCTGTGGAATGTTTGGTAAACCAGTTAGAAATTGTACAGAAAGAGAAAATGGTGGTAATTAAATTTTTGGTGTCTTTCAAAATATACTCCTTGCCACAGTTTTCTACCAGCCTCAGTCAAGTGTCTAATCTGCATTGATATGCCACCTGTATAATATATGCATCACTGACATGTAGAAAGAAAGATGCAGTCAAATGGACAGAAAGACTGAGATATGCATGCATGCATATATTTATGCATATAGGTTTATGCATACATACACACAAACAGGAAGATTTGAGACAAAAAATATGGATATGGTTTCCATACATAGCAGCATGTCCTCAGCATCGAACCGGCATGCTTTAGCAAATTGCAGTTCAGTCACCGTCCATCCCAAAAGAGAAGAGAGAAATATGAAATAGTGAATATTTATATTTGTATTTCTTAACAAGCTTTCTTAGCTTCTTTAATAAGCTGCTGGATCAGCCTGAACGGAAAATTGCAGAAAGTCACTTGTTACAATTGTACAAAACATTTTAGAACTGTTGTCAAAGACTAGCTTTGTAACCACCGAGATCTAATTTTAATCACGTTAGTTACTAAGTAACCCACTAATTTCTAACAAATCTGATATCGTGCCAATACTGTCAATACACCAACACTTTTTATTCAAACTTATTCTCCCCATCCCCCAAAGCGAAGTGCAGTCATGTAGGAGACTCGCCCTTGGCAATAGTCACTGCGTGTGCAGGCCCCCACACACATGCATTTCTCACACCTGGCAAATGTTTACTAACAACCCCACATCGCATTGCCCACCATTAGCCCGTAGGCCTTTCTCACCTTCCCTACATACAACACAATACAATACACTTTATTAATCCCTTAAGGACAATTGCTTCAGCACTAGAATAATCTGTCCGCATCAGTCGTGACACCCAGTCTTGGCGACAAGGTGGAGAAACCTTGCGTAATAAATTGACCATGCAGGCAGTTTTCCCAAAGGTAACAAAACTGCCGCTAAAGGTCGCTGATAGCAAGTCGATGTACTCATATTGCCGCGTATGTTCAGTCAGAAAACTTGGCAGCGTATGCCCACTTTCCGTTTCAATCCGATCATAGCCGAGAAATTTGAAAGTGGAGTCATTTTCGGTAGCCTTCGCTTGACAGGCCAAAGTGAAAGGAAGTGATGATTTGCTTTTCAGCGTGGTTTTTATTGAAATTATTGTTTAGTCATATTTCCAACTACGGCACAGCTATGCAGTTCACTTCCAGTTATTAGTTTCTGCTTTGCGCACAGATAGACGCTCTGGATAACCTAGCAACGCTTCATCCAGGAAGCTGAGTTTCTGCGAAGGATGTCGTGGGACAGGAAATTTCGCGAGCACAGATCCATGACTCCATGACAGCTCCAGGACTGACGATTCTCTCTGTCTTGATGAAAAGTGTGAACCTTGTGCAACCTGACAAGATGGAAGATTTGTTCCTTAAGGGGTACATAGGGTAACTATATATATAAATGAAACTAGACACGTGTTTAAAAGTAATGCCTATCTCCCGTGGAATATCCTCCAATCCATGCAGCCATCTTTGAGTTAATAAATTAACCAGTATTACTAGGATAACAAGAAGGAAGACTTTCGACTGATTTACAGAGAACCCCATGTCTTTGAAGATTTTATCGCCTGAACTGTAATTCCGTAAAAGTGGTGATGGATGGGTTTGGAAGGCCAACAACCTGTTATACACACCACGTGCATAGCTTACTGACGGAAATCAGCCTGTGCGTGGAAACCTTTTTTAAACATGCTGATTCTTCATTACCATTCAGGATCCATTTGTAACAAAAATCTGTGGGTTAAATATTATATGGATCCTTGATGAGCATGGCGAGAAAATGGAGTGGGGGGGGGAGACGGAGGGAGGAGGCTTAAAAGACAGGCAGATTTTAATACTGTTCTTAACGTGGAAAATATCAAGCCACACAATACAGTAAAACCTCCCATATACGACCTCCTCCAGCATACGACCCAAAAGATTTTGACGGAGACCATTTACTATATAAACAACCTCCCCTTTACGACTCCCACCTCAACCCGACCACCGACCGATGAAAGTGGCCGGTTTTGCGCAGTATACGACTTTGCCTGGTAGAGCGGAAAAAGGTTAGCAGACTTCCTTTTGCAAAGATGTTCACCGAGAAACGAGAAATGTCGACGCCAAATCCCCCGAGAAGCGCAAAAGAACTGTTTTAAATTTAGAAAAGAGATTGAAAGTGCTTCTCACAAAGAAGCAACAAAGGGAAGTCGTCAATAAATATTGCATCCGAGATCCATTTACGACTTTACGCCTAGCGGACTGAAGGAAGTGACTGCTTTGTACAATATACGATTTGTGCGTCGTTTTGACATTTCACAATATGACAAATAGTTTAGATCACAGATTTTGTTGTAATGTATTCCTGAAATTCTCAGAATTAAATTAGATATGATGAGATAAAGTAAGCCTGATGTGTGATAAAATTACATGTTCAGTAACTGAGATGCGAAAAAACTATAATTTTAACAAGTAGTTCGGTGGTAAATTAAAAAAAATTCAAAACACATGTTACACTTGGCTGCCGTGATAACAAACATGCAGCTGTGTTTATTTCTCACCCCATCCATCGCGGTACATGTACCTACATGTACTAACGGTTCAGTGCAACTAGTCCTCCCTTATAACACCCCTCCATTATAAGACCTGATTTTGGCTGCTTTTTCGAAGTCGTATATTGGAGGTTTTACTGCATACAGCTTCCATTTGGCGCTGATAGAGGTGGTGTAGGAACAATGGCACGATGGTTGGCACAGCTAGAAGTTGGGATGAGGAGGAAGGTGAATATAACGCATCTTAATTATTTCCTCGTCCCTGTGATATGTTTATTGAAAAACTTGAAAGAAGTGCTTACGGATCTTCTGCCTCTCTCGCACGCTCGTACGCATCCGGGGTAACTGTTTTAATTAGAAAAGTACTCGACGACTAAAGTAGTGGGTGTCGCCTTTTTTTTTCTAAAAGGGCTGGATTGTGGATTTCACACGTATTGCTGACACGTGGATTTTCATCTGTGATTTACAAGCGATTTTCAGTAAGCGTTCTGCGCGCTTCCATCTTTGTAGACAGAATGCTTTCACAAATCACGACGCAACGAGTTATCCCCCCCCCCAGCCACCCGGAGCATCCTTGCAGCATGCTCCTGCCGGCGCTAGAGCTGTTAGACTAGCCTGACACTGTCGCGCAGGCGTTGCCATGGTTACCCGCGACACGAATCCATACGGCGCGTGAGAGAAGGAAGTGTGTGACAGCAAGCTCCGCTTTAGCCCAACTGCATTGTTGTCTTCTAACCGGGGGCTGTCTGTGCTGCTGTGTACCGCGTGCCATCACCTGATGGCGATTGTCTTGCCAGGTGAGTACGTACACCGTTTCTTCCCCCGCCTATCACGTGCCCCTCCTCTTTTTCCAGGCCTGGTTAACTCTTCGCGTGTATTTCCGACGGATAGGTGTCAGTCTGGCATGCAAATATCTGTTTGAGACAAGCTGAACCTACGTCACATCCAGTGGTTGCGATCGGCTTGTAATGGGCTCGGAAGCGTTGTCGCTGTATCGATGTTTATCCGGTGTCGATTTCCTGCTGACCGTGGGATCAAGATTCAGCGAGGCGTGTTGTGGAACTACGGCGTGTCTGCGAATCAAGGTGTGTTTTCTGGTTACGTACCGCGCAGAACGTTGCTAACTTCGATCTCCTCACGGCGCCTGGGCTCGTCAGGTGTTTGCATTTGAGTTTAGGCTAGGACTGATAAAGCAAAGGTGAGGCTTTTACGCCGGCGTCCCCCACGCCCGCCCCCCCTCCCCCGTTTTTGGAATGGGATATTTTTTAAATCTCGCCTATTCTTAGTTCTGTTTTTTTTTCTCTCTCTCTCAGAATGTCAGGCGATGCTAGCCTATGTAGTCTAAATTTGTCGGCAAGCCGACATCGCCTCATGATGGACATGATCGTATTGACAAGTGGCTCTGATACGCTCAGGAGTGTGTGTGTGTGTGTGGAGGGGAGGGGGTGAATGGTCTTGACTTTGTAGTGCACCATTTGTTTTGCTAATAAACGCAGTAGGACTCGGTACATCTTCAGACGGGAGCGCATGTGGCGTTATAGCTATGGCGCACGTGCTATCGTATCCAAGCTTCTCATCTCGCTTCTTCACGATGTCCTCACATCATAATTGTAACAGAATGCATATTGTAAAAACACTAGGCATCCTCGGTGCAACAAACATACATTGCTGAATCACATCCATACCGGGTGGCCATGCAGTGTAAAAGAGTCGTTGCCAAAAACCACTTGTCTGTAAACCATGTTTACGATGATAATTAATTGCTGATGGCCTGGGTGGCTGGCATGAGAGTTCTATCAACCTTTCTACCATAGGAGCCCCCCCCCCACTCCTGCACTTTTTGTTTCATGCAAGCAAGAGTGTGTGTGTGCGTCCGCGCCCATGCGCATCTGTGCTTATATATATATATACCATATGTTTGTATGTATGTATGTATGTATGTATGTATGTATGTATGTATGTATGTATGTATGTATGTATGTATGCACTGCTTTGAAGACAAGCACAAACTATGCATTAGTATAGGACGGGTCCGTTTTCGAGTTCTGTGTCGGAAGGAATAAGCCGAGCGTTCATCTGATTAGATTTTCTCATCCACGACTAGCCGATATTTCTGTAATCTTTGCGTTTGCCAAGAGGGTGCATGTGCACGTGGGTGCGCGCGCCTGCGTGTGTGCATATATATAACTGCACGCACATAATTAAAATGCTTTGTCTCTATTTTTTAACGCGTCTCAAAACTGTAATCCCCGCTGCTTAGAGACAGGCGAGAGACTGTCACAAGCTGCCGTGAGACTCCGGGGACAAAAGATTAATTTTTATTGCGTCCTTTTGACTTTGTTGATCGGTGATGTATGTGGAAACGTCGGGCGCGCCCACACACGTGCTCTCCAACTACTCGCTCCGCAGCTGCAAGAGGGTGCAAAAGGAATCTAGAGAAGGTTTCACAATGGATAGAAACAGTCGAAAGAAAAGTTAGGAAACGGAAAGTTTATTCTAGCGCCGGCGGCCTGATTTTAACGACTGCAGGCACGTACAGATAATGGCAGACAGAATAGAGATCCACTAAAATCGATACAAACGCCACCTGAGCATGTGTGTGTGTGTGTGCATGCGTCCGTGCGTGCGCGCGCGCATACGTGTATACATTTATACACATGCGGAGTAAAAATGCACACAAACACGCACATTGTAAACAACCAGTGAGTAAATCGAGGAAGACTTAGAAATAGCTTTGTTCCAGAGTGTCCTCAAAATCTTTTCACCTGATCGCTCTTAACACGGCAAACACTTGTTCGCCATACGAAGAGGTCCCATCATCCAGGCAGGACCTGCTGCCACTCACGGAAGATCAGAAAGGTTACGCATGTCATAAAGCAATCTAGGAAATGAAACAATTCCATTACGCCCGCCGTGCACAAGACGGGCGGCTGCACGGCGTTCTCAGGGCAGCCCACCGGTTCGATCGTAACTCGCTTTCGGATGAAAAGACAACGGTGCAACAGACAAGAACTCGCGATGTCTAACGCAGTGATCACGAGCTTGGTTCGTGCGTCCCACTCCATTACCCCCTCCTTGTCGGCCCCAGGACATCTTGCGGTTTAACACGTTTGGGCGGACAACAAACAAGTGGACACGGTATTTCTCTTTAGGCTGGGAAGAGGAGGAACCATTCTTTGGCCATCAGCACGGCACAGTTCTAGCATCGGGGACTATCCCTTTGGTCATGTTGTACAATATCTAGTATTACAAATGTAGTTTTTCCTGTTGTACACGCAGGGTTGTAGATTAATTTAGCTAAATGTGATGTTTTCTTTTTTTATCTTAATCCGTTTCACCTCGTTTAGCCCGTTATCACCTCGGGGACCTACTGTCCTTCCCGCGAAATGTCTTCCCAATTGATTTCTGCCCCAGCCCAGACACTCATGCGCAGGCCACCTTTCATCCCGTTTAGCGCAAAGACAGGCTTGAGCATACACATGAAAACAGAACCCTACCTAACACCAAAACCCTAACTCTACCCCTAACCCCCTCCCCTCCAAAAAAATCGTAAGCTAATATGGGTTTCGAACCTGCGACATAACCGTGAAACCCAATTTCTTTGCCAACTCGGCTATGTACGGAGTGGTCTCTTCATTGTAAGTATAAGAAATAACGTTCTGCAGAGGTCATGGCTTGACCTATAGTTATCTGTTGTTGTGGTTAGCATCTGGCATGCGCATGCGCAGAGCATTTGGTACGCTGCGCGTGCGTACCCGGGCTGGGGCATAACTCATTTGGGAATAAAAATTTCTCTTTCCACCCACCCATCGATATTCATTCACTCACCCACCCATCCAGTCGCTCGCTCACCTAAAGTCGTATTTCTGGTCGCTACCTCGCTCACGCACACACGCAGGCACACACGCATGCATGCGCGCACTCAATCACCAGAGTGTCTGAGCAGTTTTGACTCTGATTATGCAAAGTTTCTGGACCGGCCGTAAACAGCAATCCAGCTGGATGCATTACAATGCCGTCTAATTTCGGTAGTGAATTTTTTTCTTCTCTCCGACGTGTTAGCGCAGATATTTGTCTATAAAGAATGGTGGATCTGATTTGAAAGATAAACTAATTAAATTTTAATTTAATAATTGAAACGATTAAACTACTAAAAAATAAACTTTAAAATCAAATTAAAATTCAAATCTAAAAGGACCATGTAAAAAAGTAAACTATATTTTTTTTAAAACCTGGATGTTTTGTTCGCAAACGGCGGATTTAATTTCTGATTACTGCTTTTATCTGATTTGTTCGTGCCGTGTGTTGACGCCTTGCCACAGACTGTAGGATACCAGGTGATGGAGTAAAGACGCACTTACTTCAAGAAACTGCACTTACAATCGATTTGTCTGGAACACCTTGGACCGCATGACAGACGTAAATAAACCGTCTATGTGTATAATCAGTTCTTAACGTTTTGCAATCCTGTCTTGAAGGGAAGTCACGAAAATGTGCCCTGGTGAAGCCACTGCGCTGTGCTACACTGCTCTTAAAGCAAACTGAAAACTGGCATATATCTCGAACAAATGCAGAAATTCGGCATTTGCGCCAAAGTCCTATGCGTGGGTTTTAATTCCTCTTTGCGTCAACAAGTACATCATTGTACGCTGACATTCAGCACGTTTCCGACCAGCGTTGCTTGTTGATGGCTACCTGTGATCGATACGGCACAGGGCTAAGTAACAGCTTTATTTTCCTGCCTGTTAGCGACTCTTCGGTCCGATTGGACTAGGGATCGGAAATCAACGTACTTCAGAGGTAGCTATTTATAGACACCAGCAGATGAGATGACTGCAGAGGGGACGCAGGTTCTACTGAGTGTTGTTCACTCAAAGATTTGCTCGTCCCACAAGGCCCGCTACACAATTATCTGCGGGCGATAAGACTTGTGCACCGCAAATCCCTATCAAGTTATTTATATGAAGAAAATGGCTTATGCTTTGTCTATTTAAAATTCCCAGTTTGGTGAGTTCCAGAGGCCCCAGGTTATCACTGCCACTACCGCAACGACCAACAGAAAAGATACCGTGCATGCGTGCATTTGTGTGTGTGTGTGTGTGCGTGTTGGGGGGGGGATGGATGGATGTGCGTGCGTGCCTCTGTCTGTCTTTATGTATGTGTGTACGTATGTTTGTATGTATATGTGTATGTGTGTGTATGTGTATGTGTGTATGTATATGTATGTATGTATGCATGTGTGTATGTGTATGTATGTTATGTATGTATGTGTACATGTATACATGGAAAGAGGCGGGAGAGAGTGTATCAGTAGACAGTAATGGAACCATACGGAAGACCCGAGAGCTTAAGGTATCCTTGTTTATAGGTGTCAGGGGAAGGTTGGGTTCCAGGTTAAATAGATCTCTTCTGTTTATGACAATACAATACATACAATACAATACAATGCATACAATACAACACAATACAATACATACAATACAATACATACAATACAATACATACAATACATACATTACAATACATACATTACAATACATACAATACATACAATACAATACATACAATACATACAATACAATGCATACAATACATACAATACAATACATACCAAACAATACAATACAATATATACAATACAATACATAAAATACAATACAACACAATACAATACAACACAATACAATACATTCAATACATACAATACAACACAACACAATACATACAATACAATACATATAATACAACACAATACAGTACAACACAATACAATATACAATACATACAATACAATACAATACTTCGGCCAACCCCGGACTAAGATATGCCAGCTATAAATTGTGTTGGTGGAGGGCGGTCGCTGCTGCCCGCTGCAGCCTAATGGAAAGACAGATATACTGACATAAAGACGAACAAACAAGCAAACACAGAAGCAGATAGAGCTGTACTTTCATTAGTTTTATCTGTTTACAAGCTAGGAAAGCGACGTTAACATGTCTACCTAATGCATATGCATAGCTCCATATAGACTTTTGCTCCTGTTTATTCCTTTGTAGCTCCCTTGTGTGCACCGAAAATATCATATGGAATGATGGAGCATTACTGCTGGTTGCAAATAATCTTATACTTGTGTTTGTCTTCGTTTATTTCCAGAACAGACCCAAGACAAATTTCAACTAAGGACGCACCTCAGTGCCCTCTATAAGTCAGCACCATGAAGCCGACCGCAGAACTACAGTCTCCCACCGAGTACACGATGGCCACAGAGCTACTTTCTCCCGAGAAGCACACGCCGAAGATTGAAGTCACCCTCCCCAATGTTCCCATGGGCTCTCGGGAAGACCTGATCAGCGAAGTACCCGACTCGCCTCCTTATCGGGGTGGACAGGTAGGCCATGTAAGGGAGAAACGTGTGTACAGATGTTTTCAGAGATTCTTGGAAGATTTATGTCACTCCCGGTGGCGTAATTTTTTCCAAACTAGATTAGGGGAAACAGACTCCTAGTCAGTGTAAATCCTTGGGAAACACTTCGTACGTCATGAATGATTCAGCCACCAGAATCCAAAAATTACACGTCTGCAAAAGGTTTGCAAGAAACTATCGGCAATAGGCTGCCTATTTAAACAATGTATATTGCTGCTGTACAGTACTATTCATACGTCTATTTTGTTGTACTACACAATAGTACTAGTGCTTACTAAGTAGTACACTAAAATAGTACTAGGTGTAACTATAACGCACTAGTACATCACACGGCAGAGTATTGTATTCTCGCTGGTTTTGGTAATGTAAACAAGTCGAGACCCAAACTCCAACCCCCCCCCCCCAAAACACACACACCTCTACCCTTACTCCTTCCCCTAATCCCACCCCAACAAAGTTTTGTTTTAAGAGAAAAGTAAAGGCAGGGAAGTCGAACCATTTTTTTTATAAGTGCGAAACCTACGCTGTTACCATTCAGCTATTCACCATGACGACGAAACGTGCTCATTGCAGCTATAAGAAGCTGCGAATCTCGTCTATTTATTCATCATTAGTGAGGTATGACGTGTTTCTCAAGGGTTTCCACTGGCTGTGAGTTTATATCCCCTAATTTAATTTGTACTAGGAAACATAATAGCGCCGCGCGGTACATATCACCCAGATAAGGAGAAAAACGCATAAGTACTATAACTCAGAGTTCGCTTTGAGTGTTAAATAATAATAATACATGTAGATTTTTAACGCGCGAGAACACATTTCATGCACACTTCGCGCGGACGAGGCACACAGGCACTCTAGTGAAAAACAACGACCACACACACACACACACATATAAACCCAGACACAGGGAGAGATGAACACAACACTGACCAACAGGTTAGGATACAGATCGTCCGTCATTCACAGGCTAGTTCTGTAGAGGAGTGCAGACACCTATCTGTCAAATCAGATCAAAGGACTTATTATAGTTTACACACATGCACCTCCTCCTGCTTGGTGTAGAAACAAGGAAGCCGACAGGTACCAGACAACGCTGTAAACATTTTTAGCGACTAGAAGACAAAGACTGGACACTGCAGGGGGGGGGGGGGATCAATCGGGTGAGGAAGGGAGAATAATAACACCGACTTTCTCGTACGAAATTCATATGATCATCGAAGAAAACTTGGAAGTATAGAGCTGGTAAGTTAACCCGCAATTAATGGCGTGGATGTTAAAGTTGATATTCCTTTATAAATACTTATACTTTGTTTTTCTGATTATAGTCAAGCGTCTTACTTTTAAAGCTAAGTTGTAGAGAGTGTATGTGCATGCTTTTGTGTCTTTGTGCGTGTATTCGATGGGATTTTTCCCTCGTTTTTTCTGACTGTTCAGGTTAGCGGGATTATTTTTGCTGTTGGAGAATGTCACTGCTTTAGGAGAATACGTGTTTCTTCAAAACAAGGGAGGTAATTTACGGACATATTTCTCTCGTTTGGCTTATTTCCCTCCAGCTGTTTGTCCAATGAGGAAATGCTCCAAACGAGGATCAAAGAGACTAGCGACGCATTTACTAACTTGCACGTGGTTTTGACTGGAAAGGGGTTAGTAATAAATTTGTCCTGTGTGCTTTCCCGACTCGTACTTGCAGTTGTGTATGTATCTAATAAAGTTTTCTTGTTCCTGAAGATTGCTATCTGTAGCACCATGACGTAACCTAGCGTACCAGCATGGTGGGATGTTTCAGGACAACCCTGCGTTCGCTTATGACAGCGCCTCCCTGTTCTCCCGGGCGCCATCTCGAGTAGACCCCATCTGGTCGCAGAGTGACCCGCCCTTAGCGAGTCTGACACCGTTCCGCCGGGGCAGCTGTAGTCACTCGGTGTCCCCAGCAGACAAGGCCAGCCTCGCAGTGCCGCCCCTCAGCCACAGTGAGTAGATAGGTGGACGCCCCTACGCGCGCACGTGTGCATGTGCCCGGGCGTGTTTATGTGGGTTATACTGTGAAACGCTTGGGGGTTTTTTCCCCCGTGCCCTAGGGTGTAACGTTTCTTTGCCCTACAAAGTACATTCATGCACAAAAAGCATATGTGACGTGTAAAAAAATTGAACACACACATATGCGCGCGATTTTACGCATAAAAACGCAAGCATGTAAACACACA
Source organism: Lanistes nyassanus (assembly GCA_004794575.1). Classification (NCBI taxonomy): domain Eukaryota; kingdom Metazoa; phylum Mollusca; class Gastropoda; order Architaenioglossa; family Ampullariidae; genus Lanistes; species Lanistes nyassanus. Next base: position 271,972 of record SMGT01009370.1, read on the forward strand.
CACACTTGTACGCACACACACGCGCATGCACAAATAGCACAAACACAAGCACAAACATGCACACACGCGTGCTTTATTTTTGATGGACTTTTTTCAAGTTGAAACTGTCTTCACATCTCTAATGCAGGGTTTACAAGGCTGCACTAAGTTGACAAGAATCATGAGAAACCAGTCCTTCTGTTTCCATCAAAACATAATTTATTTTTGTGAGGATTGGATCGAATATTCATTACAGACGCACGTTTGCACTAAATTCTCTGGAGAGAAATTCTTCATTGAATTGAGACTAATTGTTTAGTGCAGGCCTGTCGTTTAGTTCTTAACGACTGCCTTCGTCCGAATTAGTCGATCCCTGTGAACCCCGCATAACAGGACAAAAACACAGCTGTTCACGATTTGGTGTAAAAAGTGTTTGAAAGAACATGTTTTAAAGGGACATAATGTGTGAAAGCCATTATGTATCTACGAACAGTATTAGCTGCCCTTTGTTGCAGTAATAACTCCCGCCCCCTCGCAACACCCAGACGCACACACTCTCTCTCTATTTCTCACACGCACACACACGTTCATTCGCACGCACATACTTCCGTTTTCTCACATACACACACTCTTCATCACGCACACACACTCTCTCTCTCACACACACACTCTCTCTCTCACACACACATGCACCCTCTCTCTCTCTTCATCTCACACACACCCTCTCTCTCACTCTCACACACACTCTCTTTATCACACGCACACACTCTCATTCACTCACTCTCTCTCTCTCTCTCACAGACACACTTTCTTCATCACACAAACTCTCTCTTCCCCCTCTCTCTCACACTCTTTCACACACACACTTTCTCACACACACTCGCACGCACACACTTCCGCTTTCTCACACACACACACACTCTTCATCATGCTCACACTCTCTCTCACAAACACACACGCACTCTCTCTTCATCTCACACGCACTCTCTCTCTCACTCTAACACACACTCTCTTCATCACAGGCACACACTGTCTCACTCACTCACTCTCACACGCACTCACTTCATCACACACACACACACTCTATTCATCACACACACACACTCACTCTCTCTCACACACACACACATTCTCTTCCTCACACACCACCACCACCACAACCACCACCACTGCCGCCGCCCCCGCTTCCCATACCATTTTCATTCGTCTGTTTTCATTCTCCTTTTCCGAAGAGTTGTGACCATGTAAGGGAGAAGACTCTATGCAAAATGTGTAGAAAAATACAGCTCCTCCCTCCCTCTCTCCGTCTCGGTACGTTATGAACAGTGGTTAGATGCGGAATTACAGTAAGAGACACGGATGTTAGTAAATCAGGTTAAAAGCTTTTGCATTATGAACAATAGAAAAACGAAGCTCAGATCAGTCGCGAAATGATATCCCTTACTTTCCTGCATAAACATCTTTGCATGTCACAACACGCACAAGGCAGGTTTTTATTTCAAGTTCGTGAATCTCATCAGCACATGTCGTGAAGCATCTTCAGTTTTCTTGTGTCTTTTCAATCCTTTATTCCGCATTTTTCGAGAGAGAGAGAGAGAGGACGTTGGGGGTGGGTATGAGGATGGTGTAACCTGGACCACTTACTCAGCTTGACACTGTCAGGTGACAATTTCCTCCACGATTCTTAATTTTGGTTGTTGGTTCTTACATACTTTTAAACCAATACGCCTGTATGTGGGGTATTTGAGTAGTAAATCTTTAGTGGCACTATTTTGACCCCTAATCCTGTAGGTGTCATTATGATCCGTAATTATCTCGGCATCGTTTAGATAATTTTGTTTGCATGTTTTGATCAGGGATCCAGTGCGCACCGTTATGAGAATCAGTCCTGTTCATGCCCTCCTTATCAACAGTGATCGAAGTTCTAAGTAACCGGAAAGAAATGCATGTTTACAGCAGAAATGTCTGGTGCTGCCTTCCAGCGTCCGTTTACAGACGAAAGACTGTGTACTTAGGTTTGAATTTTTGTTATATCTAAATACAGATCGATTTGCGTGAGAAATGACAGCATATTTGTATATCGACAAACCTTTCAGTGGGTGAGAAGGGAACTGCAAATCCGTCTATCGATCCCTGCCTCGTAATCCGCCGTTTCTTTTTCACTCAGATTTTCGCTTCGAGCTCTGTTGCATACCGAAAAATCGATACCGTTTCATATTATGATTTGGCCAGAGGTCGGGATAAACTTTTTATCGATCGGATACCGCTGGCTCCGACGAACCAGTTCTTGGCTGTCCTCAAGGCAGATAACGGACGCGAGGTTCATGTGCAGTTTTCGTGATGAGGGTAGTTCGTCAGAACGCTTCGGTCGTGCAGTAAACAGTCTCGCGTTGAGAGGGCTTTTTGCGCCATGCTGGACGCTTTGCTGTATTAAAATTAGATTCGTCGAAACCAGCAGGGGCATACTGCCTTCGTGTCATCGGGTTTTTATTTCAGGCACTGTGGCTTTGTCGAGAGTTGCCGGATGTGTTGAGGAGGGCGATGGGTTTGCTAATACGGATGGATGCAAGAGACGCAGTGCGGACCTTTAGAGTTTATAAGATTCCGTTGGATTACTGCTTTTAGTGTTTTAGTTGAATATAGAAGAGTAGAAGTGAAGGCAAGTTTCGTTAGTGAGAGAACGCTGGGGGCTAGTAGGGAATCCGGAAAGACGGACGGACGGAGGACGGGGACAGACGGACAGACAGGCAGGTAATCAGACAGACAAATGATTGAAAGAAAGGAATAATGGAGATGACGGGCAGATTCGTCACGAGAAAGAGACATACCAAGGGATGAAAAGAGAAAAGTTCAAGCAGTTCTTGCCAACACTTTAAATCAAACTAAATTTCTGTCACTGGCATTTGCGTCATTACGTGTGCGGTCAAGCATGCAGCTCTCTTAACGGGTGGCAAATGTGCATAATTGAATCTTTCCAACAAGGGAATTGATTTATCATTTATATACACATCAGTAGAATGGCAGTGCACTGCCGCAGGACATTTAACTCCTTATAATATACGCCTGTCAGCAAGCTTCCGAGGAGAGCGAGATGAATGAATATTGACCGCCAAAGGTCCACAGAAAGAAAAACCTATTACAAGGAATGGAAGAGGCTTCGTGCATGCACCGAGGAGGAGAAGACAGCCTGAGAGCACCGTTGAAGCTAAAAGACGTGACACGTGTTCACGCTTATATCGACCAGGAGGAGTAAACTCTGTTATCCACGGAGAATGGACCGGCGACCAGAAACGTCTCGCCGTTCTGATGTTCTTCGATTCAGGTTCACCAAACAACGTGCAGAACAGAACACGGTGACATTTAAAACAATTTGTTTTTAAAAGCTGATTACGGAGGTTAGAAAAACATTATTAGTCAGTGAAAGTAAAGTACGAAAACCTAGCCGGTACGTTGTTGTAAATCCGATCGACTGGCTAGGGGTATGGAGTCAGTTCTATTGGAATTGCTGTTAATTGCACGCTGGTGCCAACTGTCTCGAGGGCACGTAACCTTCACATTACATGTGTAGGCACATTGCAAACATACATACATTCAACACCCTTTTAAAGAGAAAGGGCAGTCCAGTGTATACATAAGTTGTCTATAGATGTTTTTGACCGTGCAGGAAAAACTGATTTCTAAAATCCCTCACAGATTTAGCTCTACGGCCTTCGAGTGATTGGGTCCAAATGGGGTTAAACATGCATGCATCCATGTACACACCCGTACACGCACCTCTGCGGGCAGGCACGCGTAGCTGCAGCCAGGAATTCGTACGCACTGTACGCAGGAATGCAGGCATACAACGGCTCGCACGCGAGCATACAGGCACGTGCACAAGCACCCACGCATGCGCAAATGAAGTCTGTAAAGAAAACTGTCTGCCAGCAGGTACAAACTTTGGCATATCCAAGTAAGAAAGGCCACATGTGGCTGGCAATCTCCAGATATATTAGAAAGCCGTTCAAAGGAACCTGGATGCAATGTTCCTCCGAGGACAACAGTTCGACTACCAGCACGAATCGCGCAAGCGAGTCTGGGCACCGAGGCAAAAGGAAAAAAAACCCCACATAACGAGATGGACATGGCACCTTGCCAAAGGTCTGTGGGAAGGTCACCCAGGGCTGCCGAACGGAATTGGGGGGGAGGGAGCGTATGTAAAAATCGAGAACATCTGCGCCTGGGGTCTATCGATTTTCATCGGTCCAGGCGAGCAGCCTGCACCCCAACACGATCCTCTGTGTCGCCTGTCTTCCACGGGGGTTGATCGAGTCCGTCAAAAGAGGGGACTTCTTCTTTGTTCTCACCTGCATTTATCGTCTTCCATCTCGAGTTGCAAGCCGTCGCCGTGCAGACTGTCGTCCTGGCTGCATTTATGTACCGTCTTCAGAAAGAAGGTCTCTCACTGCTCCTGTAGGTTAGTCCCAGGTTCCTGAGGGTATACGGTTCTTAAGACATCCATCCAACTTCTCTCTGCGACTCTGTCGGTATGTCCTTGGACTTCTTGCTGATATGTATTTTCTGACGAAATACTCCCACGCATGGCACCGTTGTTAATCGTTTTTTATCAAATTTATTGTGTGTGTGTGTGTGTGTGTGTGTGTGTGATCCCCACGCAGACAAAACTATAACTGTTGCGAACTGGGGGTTTTGAAAGAGA
>SMGT01009370.1:280569-359046 GCA_004794575.1 Lanistes nyassanus
ACATAATTAATCATAAAATATCTAATTCATTATCAAACAAAATGTTTATATCAGAATGCAAAGATTTAGAATTAAGTATCAGACAGAAATGCTTATAAAAGGATCAAAAGATTTATATCGGGATGCATAGACTTATGATTCAGTATGTGTCAGTGTGTGTTGACAAGCGGTTGGATATTTGACAAGACAGCTATTACAAAAGAGTATTGTAAAATGATTCTGTTAGAGGTGTGCTTCCTGATTTAGATGTGTAGCATCGGTTAGAGTGTCTACTCCAGGCTGTAAACATATAAATTCGGTGTCTGGCGGAATGACTAAGATTATTGGACGTATAAATTATGTACCTGGCAAAATGCCTACATCAGGGTTGTAGACAGAAGTCCTGCTGTGCAAGAAACCAGCGCAAATAATAATAATAAATTCTTCCCGTCGCACAGTTCAGTTCATGGTAAGCCAGGCGCAGGATAATATTGTGTCTCGTCTGGGGAACTTGTGAGTTTGTGCTTTTGCCAACGAAGCGTCCGCCGTGATCGCTTGCAGCCCAAGATTTCGTGAAAAGAGTCGATGGCGCTCAAGCGGAAGCCTGCAGGAACCGTCGGTCGTCCAGAGAAAAGAAGACGTGCTGGCTATCACGTCCCAACATCGGGTTTAAATTTTGGAAGACAGTTTGCTGAGGCAATCAGCCGCATAAACCCTGTCGCACACCATTCGATAGGTCGAGGGTAAACCTTGGTAGCGAATCCTGCCCCCGCGCACAACAAAAAATTGAATGCATTTAATCTCGTGCGGTGCAAACGGGCTTCGTTTCTTACGTAGGCATGATCTTCGCTCGTTTCTTTCACAAGAACCTGTGGCTGAAATCGCTTCTTTCGAAATGAGGTCTGCCGTGTGAGACTGGCCTAAGTCAGGCCAAAAGAAGGTAGAGGCGACGAACGCGGCCAAATAATGCCCAGCCATGGGGGCTAGTCCCTCCGTTTGGCCGATCGATCCCCACCCCACCCCATCCCACCCCCACCCCCACCCCGTCCTGCACGGAAAAAGGCAGACGAAGACGACTTGCAGGAGGAGAGGGAGTACGAAAGAGGCGCGGAGGTGGCGCGCGAGAGAAGCTGCGACACGCAGAGCGAGGCACGAAATCGCACGCGCATGGTGGCAGCTGGTAACACACAGGATGGGCGCTTGCGGACCGGCATGGCGGAGACTCCTCGTTAAACCGTGCATGTGCTGTCTGCGCATATGTGCGCCGAAAGTTAATGTCTTCTGCGCGTGGGCCCGCTGTTGGCCCTTCGCGAGTGCAGTGTCTTGCTACGGGAGGTTCCCCCGCTTGTGCTTCTACAACTCCCTTTCCACCGAGGACAAGAACGGCTCGACCCGCCTCTTTCGTCTCTGAAGTCTCGGAAGATCTCCATCCGTAGGGCGCAGAGGCTGAGAGATTGTCAGCGCTTGTCCTCCCTATCTTTCCACTCTGTTGGATTACGCTACGGTCCAGGATCGAGCATTTTCTTGACCTAGTTTGCATTGGTGTTGGCATCACTAGACGATATACGCATCGTCAGTGGACGGATACGAACCCTGGGTCACTGGACACGCACCATCAGTTGCTAGAAGCAGGCGGATTCCTTCAGGACGTGAGTTTTGGCTGCAGTAGTAGGTCTGATAATGTTATTGTACGGACCTTTTTGAGTTCATGTGACAGTCACTTTTAAAAAGAGTTCACGTTTCCCGGATTATCCTGATACCAACAGATTCTGATCGCTTAGGTCAAAATGTTAATCACACCAGTTTAGGAGGTGCGGACGAAAACACTAGACGAAGTGTGGAGTTTTGGTTTGGGGTGTGTAGATCACCTGTACATATAGCTTTTGCAGAAATCGGGTGGAAAGGGAATTAAGACGTGTGAAGACTATAAAGCAAAGCTGAATTATTCTTGTTTGTCGAATATGACAGAAGTAGGTTTTCACAGACAGATGTAGGTTTTCACAGACAAAAGTAGGTTTTCACAGACAGAAGTAGGTTTTACAGACAGAAGTAGATTTTCACAGACAGAAGTAGGTTTTCACAGATAAAAATAGGCTTTCACAGACAAAAGTAGGTTTTCACAGACAGAAGTAGGTTTTCACAGATAAAAATAGGCTTTCACAGACAAGTAGGTTATCACAGACGAAAGTAGGTTTTCACAGATAAAAATAGGCTTTCACAGACAAGTAGGTTATCACAGACAGAAGTAGGTTTTCACAGGCAGAAGTAGGTTTTCACAGACAAAAGTAGGCTTTCACAGACAAAAATAGGTTTTCACAGACAAGTAGGTTTTCACAAAGTTCTTCATAGAACATGAGGCGGAATTATCCTGGCATAGGGAATATGACAGCGATACGATCTCTAACCGTTCTTGACCAGTAGAATTGTATTTATGTAGCTAATATGACCGAAATGGTGTCTCCATAAGCCGCCTTGACCAACATATGTTAGCTAATCACCAAGCCGTCGGTTGAAGTTCCAGGCGTTTTCCTGCTGGTCGTCTGCCTGAGCGGCCTGTTCCAAGATACAGCTGTTGATGTTGTTGTTGGGTTTCCTGTCTTCTATTATAGTACTGTTTATATCTTTGTCTGTGATAATTAAAATCAGTATCACAAATTTATTGAGCAAGCAAAATTAGAAGCAAGCGGAAAACAGCCGGTAAGTGTTTGATCGCATCTAAGTGACTTTTGATAGTAATCATTCAAAAACGAGAGACGCTATATTTCCTACAGTTTGTCAGCTGCCTAAATTGCTGGAGAAGATGGCGATTGTCAATAAAACTGCGTGATATAAAATTATCGCCTGCAGTTGGCCAGCACGAGTGCGTGCAGGTCATGGAGGTACTATAGCGGCGAAAAGAAATGGAATTTGAAGCCACTGTTATTGTAAATGAATGGGGGAAGAGGACGTATAATAAAATGACAGAAGTAAGCCACACACTGGCAGAAGCGAATTTGTTCCTTTCGCGACAAATTTTTTTCTCCATCTTTTGTTCTCTTTTTTTTTCCATGCGTTTCTGACCGGACTGACTGAAGTTTGCTTTTGTTGAGCTCAGTGGTGCACACGGGCGCTGCACGTGCGCGCCAGCCGAGGCTAGCCCACGCACGGACGCGTGCGTACTCAAGCCGTAACCCTTGATTGACGTGGCACACGCCGTGCGGCTAGAACATTCACTGGAATGGTCCGGGGACCAAGTCTACAATTCTAGAGTCTCAGTTTCAGTATCACAGGATGTACTGTGATGTCGGCTAGCCCGCTGTCGGCCGATAGTTTTAGTCCATCGGCCGTCATCGTCAAAGCATTTTAGACCAGTCGTTGTCATAAAAGTTGAATATTTAGCTGCGTACACCATCCCCATCTGTAAGTACTGCTAATTAGCATTAAGGTTAAGGCTTTACCTAACGGCATGTTGCTTCTGCCCCCAGTAAGCTGCCAGGAAATCAAGCTGAGTTGGAAGTGACCTCACCGCCTGTATATCCGGAGAGATTTGTAATGATCTATTCGTCTCACAGACAAGGAAGAGGCTGGTGAGCCAAGGAACCGCGATTCAGTTCTGTGGGCATCCATTCTTGTTTGGAAACCGTTCTTGCGAGCAGACGATCGGATCACCACACCTTCAACAAGCACGAAAGTCGAAGAGGATACAAGAGTCTGGTACAGACAGTTAAACTAAAGCTTTTCCGAAGCTGAAAAAAGCAGCTTGTAGCAAGCTTGACTGCTGATCTCTGACCCCCTGGGCTTGGTGGGTGCACGTCGTCGGGGGTGGGGGGGGCTGAATGAGCGGGTGATGAAGGTTTTGCCCCAGCTGGGGGGTGAGGTCAGGGTACCCCAATGATCTGGAAGGTGGCGGGCTACCTCTGGCCTGGGGCGGGAGAACGTCGGCGGTCCACAGGGATGTTCGGCAACGTCATAGACAGCGACAACATCTCGCTGGACGAGCTGCATCAGTGCGACAGCGACTGCCCGCTCTTGTCTTCGGGGCAGTGCCCCAGGAGCCTGAAGTCTGCCCCGGAGCGGGGCACGGGCAGCGTGCGCAGCAAGGGCAGGGGCAAGGACAAGGACAGAAAATGTTTCGAGGAGACGAAGCTGAACGTGAAAAGTAAGTCTCTCTCTCTAAATTAGGAAGAAAAAGAAAGAAGGACAGAAAATGAAGTGTTCTGTCGTTCACATTCTCGTCCGTTTTTTTCATGGTTCACTCCTTTCTCGCTTTTCTCGTTACCCCTCTTGTACCTTTACAGCCTACCTCTCCATCCCGTCTGTCTTTCACAATTCCATCTCTCCCTCTCTTTCTATATGTACATATATATCAGTATAATATATAGAAGATATATACGTGTGCGTGCGTGCGTGCGTGTGTGTGTGCGCGTGTAATTCCACGCCCTGGCACACACTTTTTTGTTTTTTTAAGGGAGGACAGATCCTAGCATTTAGTGGTGAAAAGTTGAAACACAATCCTCTTTTTCCCCCACTTGATAAAAATTGCCGCTTGCTCGTTAAACAGCCGTTATCTTTCAGCAGCTGTTTTGTGGGAATAAATCTCAGACGGGCTTTTTGGTTATTGTCCAGCCGGTCGTGCTGTCGATCAGGCATATCCTTCAGGGCGAGAGTTTGCGCACGAACCGTCGTTGTTTCATGCTGAGTGACCTGCCCCTAGAGCAAGCAGGTAGCTGGACGCGGCAAGCCCTGTGGATTTATCCGGCGAGAATTTGCTAGGTTTACACGGGCTTTTACGAAAGGATTTAACACGGCATTAAAAATTTAGAAGGCTGGCCGTCGATGTCTGCGTTTTTCTGTCTGTCCGTTCGGCTGGCCATCTGTTTGCCTAACTACATGGGTGTTTCCGTACCTCACTGCCTCCTTCCCTCTACCTACATCATTTTTTTCTCTCTCTCTTCTCTCTTTTCTATTTTCTCTCTTTCTCTGTGGCTCATTGTGATGTGGTACATTAAACGGGACGGAAACCTACCGGGAACAGTGTAACAGTGCAAAAAAAAAAAAAAACACGACAACTAGCCTGGCCCCGTATGCAAGAAACCCGAATAGCTTTCTTATTCCAGAATAGCCGCCATGACAGTAATAAGTTCCTGGAATTTCCTATACACGAAAGCCGAATAATTTGTTTTTCTCCAGTTAATCTGTAATAATTTATTCGATCGTCCCAGGGGTGAACATCCTATTCCAAGTTCGCCAAAAAAGCGTTTTCAGAGACAGAAAATATCCGTTATTCTGGAATTGGTTTAGTATTGTTTACATGCACACGGGGCCTGGTTTTTATTTAAATGTTTTACTCGAAGGAAATACTTGTCACAAGAGAAATAAGGTTCGCTGGATGACTTAGTTATATAACTATGTGTATGCATGTAGGTGTGTACAGGGGTGTGTGCGTGGGTGTGGTGGATGGGGGGTATGTGTGTGGGGGTGGGGGGCCTGCCAGTGTATGTAGATGTGTGCGTGAGTGAGAGTGAGAGAGAGAGAAAGAGAGATGGATGAAGAGAACTGGATGGGTGGATGGGTAGGTGGTTTTATGAGAGAGTAAGGGAAAGAGATGCGTGCTACACTACCACGTAAATAGTTCACCTTCTCATGGTGGCTGAAACGGCCAGAATCAATAAACAGTTCGAGTTCGTTTCTCTCTCTCAGCTCTTTCTTGGCCTTTCCCTCCCGTCTCTCCCCCCTCTCTCTCTTTCTCTCACACACACATGCACATATTCACATTTGCATTCACACACTCCAATGCACGGGCACACACAAGCAAATTGCAAATGAAATACCGGTTACACCAGGGCAAGGACACCAGTGTGACCTGCACCACCTTCGTGAAGGCAACGATAAACAGTCTGGCGCGAGTGATCAGAAAAACGTTGATGACACTGTTTCCAGTCCCACGTAGCACAATAAGGAACTTCATTTAACGATGTAAAATAATGAGATGCTTTCACATTTTCTTAAATGAATAATATAGTGTTTTTAAAGTTTCCATAAAGTATGATAGCTTCCTGATGCCGTGTTAATAAATCGTTGAGCTCTTCATGAACACGTTTATATTTCTCATTGCATGGTTTCCCGAGTAACCTTCACACCCCTGGAATATTCACGATAAGATCGGACACAAAGCACGAGGTTCGCGCAACAGCCATCTATTGCTACGTTTTACAAGATACTGTTTGTTTTGGACGCATTTTTGTGAGAAATTATTATAATATCAAGAAAAATACGCTATGATAATCTATAATGTAACACTGGTTTGACATCTCGCTGCAGGTGGGTGACGTCACGAGAAGGATCGGTAGACGGCAGACGCCTTTCCTCTGGCTGACGTCACGACTCTCGCGCAAATCTCGCTGTTATCTCGTTCTGCAGAGGCAGCTGCTAGAGCATGGGAACTCGCAGATTCACGTGCATTTTACCATAGTAAACACAGACTATAATCTGTGTGATTAGTTGGTCACTGAAGGCTAGTAAATAGTAAGAACTTTAATTGTAGCTACCATCAATACGCGGTTGTTTTTTTTTAGGATTGCAATGCTTTTGCTGGGACGTCCATATGTCCCAGTACCTTATTCTTCAGCTTTATTCCTTCTTTCTCTCTCTCTCAGTCATGACCTTCTGAATCAGTTTTACCTTGGACAGAGATTTAAACACTCTTTTGTCTTCGTTTGTGCTTCAGATAAAACTAACGCTCGGTGTAAACATCAACAGCAGAGATGCTTATAAAAACCCATTGGACACCAGCCGATGGCCATAAACAGAAGCACTTAAAGGGCAGGTCACACGTAGTAATGATCACCGCTAGCGCTCAGCAAGTAAAGGACTTTTTGCGTAAATATTTGCATGTGCTGCCCTCAGAAGTGAAGACGAGCCAGCAAAAAAGTGTAGTCATAAGCCCCCTTAGCGTTACCTAGCAGCACGAGACCTTTTTAACTACACCATGCCTTCGGTCGAACTCACTGGATTAATAATGTTGACCAATATTTAGGTTAGGCATTAGGTTGCAAAAAGACAAAAAAAATACGGACACAAAAAGGGAAGACTTTTTTTCTACAAAAATGGATTACGAAACCAAATCAGCTAAGAAAACGGACAGCAGACGACATCGGCGAGTTGTGTACCCAATGTACAGCCATGTTGAACTGGTGGAGCTCGAAAGGGTCGCTACTCTGCCAGAAATTTCTGATTGGTTGTAAACTTCACAATGCTGGGGGATGCTGGCGACAAAACAGATCTGCGATCGATCCGCGGCAGCTTTCATGCAAAAGTGGCGACATGTTAAAAAAAACTCTGGCGTGATGCAAGGTTCCCTCGCCACGTATGAGCGAGGTTGTAGGCAGCAGCCGCAAGGTTGCATAGGGACTAGAGCTGCTAAATTGTAGATTGAAGGTGGAGAACTCAAACGTCTCCTCATGCCCCGAACCGCACGCTGTTCCTTTAAAAAATTACGTGTGTAGGCGTTGGTTGGTTGGTTGGTTGGTTGGTTGGTTGGTTGGTTGGTTGGTTGGTTGGTTGGTTGGTTGGTTGGTTGATTGGTTGGTTGGTTGGTTGGTTGGCTGGTTGGCTGGCTGGCTGGCTGGCTGGCGCTGGCTGGCTGGCTGACAGAGTTCTATTTTCGTCGCTATAAATAATGGACTCTTTGCTTAAGAGGAAAACATTTATAAAGTGATCTTGAATCGACATATTTGTACACTGTGTTTTCATTGAACAAAATCAATGTCTGCGTATGCTTCCTGCAAAAATGCAGTTTGTTTTAAAATATTTAACTACATTGCTTTACCTAAGCTCTTGCTTCTGGCTGATCGAGGAGAGCACACATAACCAGTAGTTTTCAAAGACTTTCGAGTATTGATTGGTAGAGGGAGGGGCTTTATTTTAAGGAGGGTGTCCTTTAGTCAGTCTGCAGCGAAACAGAACATCAATCGACTCAGAAAAGGGCTTTGCAATGCAGGTTGCTCATGCAGAAAGGTCCAGTATCTGTTTCTGTTGACGGTTCTCTTATCCCTTTCGTGTATTCTGTTCTGCTAGAGGACCTACTAGCTGTTTGCAGGCCACTGCAAAATCACTCATTTTCACTTGCGTCTAGCTTTAATAACATTTACGTGTTTATGTCTCTCCTTAGCGGCTTGCCTGGCTGTAAGCTCTGTCAGAATGGCAAGGTCTCGATGCAAGTTCTGTCAGAATGGCAAGGTCTCGATGCAAGCTCTGTCAGAATGGCAAGGTCTCGATGCAAGCTTTGTCAGAATGGCAAGGTCTCGATGCAAGTTCTGTCAGAATGGCAAGGTCTCGATGCAAGTTCTGTCAGAATGGCAAGGTCTCGATGTAAGCTAGTTTTAATACCTAAAGGAAATCGCAATGTTTGGTCATTATTTTGAGACACTTGCTTGTAGCAAATTCTGTTATGGTTTTTTTTCGGTCCAGTATCATCTAAAATATTACGGTTCATTCTTTTCCGGTTTGTTGTTTGTACAGGGAGTATGTGCGTGCGCTTGTAAAACACTTTTTGAAATAGTTTATCACTGAACTGTATGGTATACCAGAAATCAGTAGACCAGCTATGCATAAATATGTCGGGTTGGTGGTGGTGGGTGGTGTTAAGAAAGTTGCGCAAAGGCAAACACCTGACATCAGAAATCAATGATAACAGTGAGACATAATAACAGGGAGACATCACACTGTATTTTAACCGACATGTCTCGGAAAGAGAAATAGACTTGGAAATAGAAATTTCCAGAACATGTTGGATCTATCGAGGACGTGTGACTATCAAACCTGGCATTCTACGTTAATTGTAAGTAAACCTGTTGGGCAGCAGGACTTCGTGTAATGCAAAATGATTCTACACCACCTGGAAAATCTTTGGTACAAACTTCTGCAGAAGAATGGCACAGCGGAGCAGACCTCAGGCGCCGCCGATTCAGACACACATCGGCAACCGGGCGAAGGAAACACTGGCTCAGAAGAGTTGCCAGAGCACGATGGAACTGTCCAGAAACTTGAACCATGAGGCAGCTCTGACTGGCTTAGGTAACTGCAAAAACTGCTAAAAATGTAAGAGAAACCGGCCTGCAATTCTACTGTCCTCTCCTTCACCTGCCACAATCTTGGCATTTCTGAGCTGAAATTTCCGGAAGAGAATGCAACTGCAGACCAGGCTTCAAGTGTCGGTGCTTTGGAAGCACGTGGGCCTCATCTGCAACCAAGCAGGGGCGTCGGGAATCCAGCAGAATCTTGCGTAGGAGGCTGGCTGGCCGCACAAACACGGCAAAAATGGTAACAGATGTAAACATGTCGAACAAACTTGTACTAGAAAAAAATTTCATGTTCCTTCACTGCAGAGACTGCATAATGAGGCCTTCGGAAGGATATAATTAGGGGTCGAGTAAAACCTGGCGTTAAAACGGATTATGGTCAAGATAAATCGATTACTTTCTTTAATAATCTGGAGTGATTTTTGTTCGGTTCCTTATTTCCTCGACTGGCACGCTAGTGTTTTATTGCGTTATTTCATTTAAAGCGCTTTTATCATACGTTACAAGGTAACCATTTGATGCAAAAATTTCCTTGCATTTCGACAGCGTTCACAAATCAATGACAGAAGCGTCACGCGTTGATCGATATGTGATGCATGAAGTTCCCTTGGCGCCTAACTTATTGGGGCAACGCTTCAGCACACCTGACAAGTTCCCAACTAGAATCATGCACATAATGAATGCCTTTGTGAGCTCTAAACTATCGCACGGGGTTCGTTTCAGTTGTAAACATCTGACGTCGTATCTCGTGGCAGAAAATAAACCGAGGCAAGGCTCGGAGAGGCTCGAGTTGTTGTCACTTTCTTCCAAACAAGCTATATCTATAGATCTACACTTTATATATCTATATTTTTTATTTAAAAAAATCACGCATGTTCTGTTTAAAATATTTAGTAACTGTCGTTACTGTCTGTTGAGCAATATCATTGTACACTTCAACAGAGATTGTCGTGGCACACGAATACGAGGCTACAGAAGAACTGGTCTCTGATCTTAAAGGTCAGCGATAGCTTTCCCATGAAAAGGGTCAAGGCTTTTCAAGGTTACTTCGTACTTCCTGGCTCATCGAGACTACACTCATATGATAAATGATGGGTAGCTCTACTGGCAAACGATTATACGCTATTATTTAATAATAATAATTATATATATACATATACGTATTGGCACGGCTGGAAATGTGCATTATCGCAAAGAGAACATGGAAGGACATCGCTTGAAATGTACATGTATTCTGTGGGGGGGAGGGGGAAGCAGTGTGATATCTGTAGCAACAGATCTGTATGATTGCATGTTCCCCACCCGCCTCTCTCTTTCCAAACAACAGTGGGTAAAAGAAGTGGGTGAAAGGTCATCGTCAAGGTAACTTTTGTCAGGCCGGATGCAGACGCAGTGGAAAACTTGATTACTGACTGTTAAGCATAGGCCAAAATGGACTCTGTATCATTTGGGGGGGGGGGAGGGGTGAGAGAGAAGGACGAGCGTTCCAGCTGCATAACCCGATCTTAGCGGCACGCATCGACCATGGCAGGACGTTAATGCCGGTCGATAAAGCGTGGTCCGAAAATTATGCAGATGACCCATACGCGTGCGTGTCGGCACAAGTACGGACTCCCAAATCTCTCACACCCTCAAACGCGCACCCACGCCTACACACACACACGTAGACATTCTTGCACAAAAATTCACTCGCGCGTGCGCACACAAACACGAAGAATGTAGGCCTAATCGTTTGAATTATCACAGTATTATTCGCCGTTTTCCCTGTTACGCATGATGCATTTTTCTTCCTGCATATTATCAAATACAGTCACATACGCACGGACGCACACACATACACTCCCACAACCACGCACGCGCTCACGCCCACACTCCCAAACCTCTTTCTTCAGTTTCTCATTCTCTCTCGCTCGCTCATAATCAAGTTACAGAGAACGAGAGAGAGAGAGAGAGAGATGAGTGCGTGCATTTTCGCAGATAATCTGATAATTTGCTTTTGTTTAGGATGTCACGTACAAGCCCAAAACGCATATACTCTGGCCAAAAACGCATTTTTACCACATTAAAAAAAGTTTGTTTTTTTTTACATTGGAGACCTTTACACAATTACGCATCATTTTCCCCCTCAAACGCCATTTGCCGATAATGGATCTGAAGTGTCTACTTAGTAACAAACTCTGGATGCCGCACTTCGTCAAAATCTCTCATCAAACATTCATTTCTTTTGAGTAACTGCACTCGCCAGATTTAACAAATGATTTTTTCAAGACGCGGCCACGTCAGAGAGATCACATACTTTGCGCTGGATATTCGAAAAATCGACTGTGTTGTTGCCGTTGTTATTATTAATGTCTACTGTAGGTATGTAGATACATGAAAGTCCGGGGTGTCGCTGAGAGGATTTTTTTTAGGGTCGTTTCAGTTGTTGACGAAATTTGATCGCAGAGTGGTGTGGTGAATTTGCAAATCATTTTATCATAGCAAGAACCTCGAGAGCTGAGACCCGTCCGTAGGTCGAGCTAATGGTCTAATGGCTTTTTGGCGTCGTGAGACGTCCCGCCAGTTTTCATGAGGGAGAGAGGTTGTAGTAAACACATTACGATAGTCATCTGGGGGCAGAACTGCCCGCACTGAACTTCGCGACACCCTGTTGTGGGTAACTGTGGCTGTGTACGCAGATTATATAGGTTACTGGTTACTGGTTACTGTATCAGGTCCAGATTTCTCTAACCCTCCCTCTTCCAGACACGTAGCGTTCGTTGAAATCATATTTCCCACTACCCCCACACACCTTAAAATAGGATGTTGGCTTCTTCAGTAAATTCAAATTCAAAAAAGCTCTCCATGGTCTTGGGTCTTGGGTTCCAATTTCTTGTCCCTTGATCGTACTTTCTATGAATGTGGTGCCTGTTTACGTTGGCTGTCCGGGGTTTTCTTATGGTATTCTGTTTCCCCCTCCCCCTCCAGCACCCTGTATAGGCCTCAAGTCATGAAGTAGCCTCGTCTTCCTTGTTGACTTGAAGTTAAAGTATAAACAATCATCTCCATCCATGCTGCATTCCTGTCTTCCGTCTATTGGTCACATTTTTTCCCCTCAAGTTCTTTATATCTGTCCCTTCACATTTACTGTGATCTTTTTGAAGGGGAGGTTGTGTGGGAGGAGATGAAAGACCCCCCCCCCCCGATTTACACAGTATGTATGCAAATCCACAGTCACCGGAGGGCGACAATTGAATGGAAATATAGGGATAAGAGGCCAAGTTGAAGCCTAAATCTGAACGACTACAGCGCCCTCACAAGTTCACGCACATGCAGACACAAGTTGAAAATCGGTTTCGGTTGTAAAAGTCATCTAGCTGTAATCGATCCTTTAGGTGTGGAAGGACCAATACTTTTTTCTTGGGGCACATAGTTCAGTAGTTCTTTTACAGACAGCAGAGTTCCACCCGTGGTATTTGCCGAGATCGTCTTCTCTGCGTTTGTCCGCATTATTTCCGGTCATGAACTTTGGAACCTTGACAATGTAGACACTGCCTCTTCAGTCCATGACCCAACGCTTTAACCACTCGGGGTGGGGGTTGGTGGGAGATAGGAAAACGGCTCAGCTGTGATTGTAGCTCGCTACGGTGACAGCTGAGCTGGGTGCCTATGGAGAGAAATGGAAACATATGAGTCGTATGAGAACCGGGTGGTAATGGCGAAAACAGTTCGGCATCTCAGAAGAAGTAAAGGTTGTACTTTTTTTAACCGACCTTCATAATTCAGAAGGCAAGTAAACAAAGTGCTTTTATGGCTAAAAATAGCGCCGTTCAGTTATGTTTGTACGCTCCACAGCTCCTGTGGGAGGTGTTAGGCATCTGCTAAATTCCCCAGTTCCCCAATCAACGTTTCGATTTCAGTTTCTGGCGGAAATAGCTGGTCTCTTTTAACGTCCATGGCTTAATTTTTGTCATGGATATACGTACCCATTAGCGTTGTAAAGTGCAGCAATATTGACTGTTGTTATTTTTGTGCCAGTATTTACAAATGTCCACACGTACCTGACCGGAAGAGACGGACAGGTGGACCTACTGAAAAACGGACAGGAAGACAGTGAAGTATGTGATTGTAAAGAAAGCACGTGAAATTATATTTGTATGTGCGTGCACATATAAGTGGTCCATATGGAAGTTTTCTGCTGCGCGTAAAGCAGACGTACAGTTGGACCGACTCGCTGTCAGACACGTACAGACCACAATCTTCAACGGAAATGAGTCTGGGAAAATTAATCGTACCACTATACATGTTTTAGTGCCAAGAGGAAATTAAACCCACGTTTACTATGTGCAGTTTGTGTGACATTTATCATTTTCGAATAGTAAACCTAGATCTCACCTTTTTCCATGTAAGCACGTATTTTCGCACTATAGGCATTTGTTCCTTTCATTTTCTTCCTTCCTTTCTTTCTTTCTTCCTTCCTTTCTTTCTTTCTTTCTTTCTTTCTTTCTTTCTTTCTTTCTTTCTTTCTTTCTTTCACGGTGACTGGTGCAAACTAACCAGTAGAGGCTGTGTGCTATTTTTGGCTCTTGACGTGTCGCTGACGTGTTGCCCGTGCAGAAGCCAGACGCCAGAGCCTGGCCTCGACATGGAGCAGGGACTCGTCAGGGGGGTTCGGGGGAGCGTCCCCCAAGCGACGCCTGAAGCCCGTGTCCTCGCTGACCATCGACGTGACCTCGGAGGTCAGGTCAAATGCCGTGACCAGCCCCGGGCTGCTGAGCACGCGCTCCACGTGGAGTACGTCCGACCTGCTGCACACGCCCAACAACCTGGATCTCGACGCCATGTCCAAGTAAGTCTGCGTGTCGTGCTTTGCCCTGGCTTTATCAAGAGTTCCTCCCCTTTTTAACAAGAGTTCCTCCCAGCTCGCCACAGTAACCCCCACCCCGCGCCCCCTTTTTTTTTATCAAGAGTTCCTCCCAGCTCGCCAAAGTAATCCCCTCCCCACTTTTTGGGGTGGTTACATCTGCTAGAGACCTGCGTTCGTGCGTTGGGTTTGAGGCAGGATTGACAATAAAAAATGATAAAACTATGGCTCAAGTCCCAAACAGCATCTTACAACGACCCCCACAGCAGACGGTAGGGCCGTGTTGTCCCTGGCGAGCGTGCATGCAATGTGGTGATGCTTTTGTATCGTTTGTTCTGATATTTGCGTGTATTTTCTGATTTCCAGTTTTGTAGTTGTGCAGTTGAGTTTGTAGACTTTTTTTTTTTTTTGGCTGTTCATTCAACACCCACAATGCAAGGAGATGTCGACTGATGGTGGACTCAATTTTAAACCCTCGCAGACATCTCCTTGCTTTCGGAACAATCACCGTCCTCGTGTAACATCACCCTACACCTTTTTCCTGCTGCGGCCTGGTTCTGTCAATAAAATAACGGTAAATATAGACGTACATTAAATATGTATGTGTTCATATTCTCTTTTAAAAAGTTTTCTTTGAATGGGCTTTAATAAACAGAAATTTAACTCAAAGAATATCTAGAAAATAACCCCATCCTCACCCCGTTCGATTATTACCTGCCAATGGCGAATGACCCGTCACCAGTAGATTCTGTCGTGTGGAGGGTTATTCCAGATGGGCAATTATCACAATTTTCTTATCCAGTTCGTATTTCGATCATTATAGGACACAATATCTTCTAGGGAACGACCATGAACAACATTTTAGTGACATTTTTTTCTTTGAAAAAAAATATTATTTTTCGTATGTAAAGGCGGAGGGTAATGTATTTTGTAAATGTCTCTTATCTGTGCATTAGCTGTGTCGTAGTTTTCCTCCTAAACTGTCTTTCGTTGTGCATGAATTCTAGCCATCAAGGACTGCGTTTGCAACATCTTTTTACATGTTGCGGTATAATAAGTATTAGCTATAAGCTTATGATTTTCTTTCTCGGGTCGTTAAATGTAAAAAGTAAGAGAATGTAAAGCGACAGTTCGTAATTACATGCTAAAGAAGGAAGCAGTCAGCGAACATCTTCTAGGGGGCGCAAATGCTGAAGACTTCTTTCATCGCGCGGACAAGATAGCTCCCCCTGATAACGGTGGCCAGTCTTTATGCAAACACAGTATAAACACATGCAGGACAACGCATGGACTACCTAAGACTCTTGATACAATGAAATGATAAATTAAGCAGAGCCTAATGGTTTCCAAGGACATGGCTTCCTGAGCATATGCTGTCAGTATCTTTGCACAGAAATGCTGATATTAAGAAGATATGTCAGTTATTTTGTTTTCTTGCTATTGTGTGGGTTTAAAAAATAATTTAAGCGGCTGTCAGCTATAACATAGTGTGTTTGTCTTGTAATTTTGTTTTCTTGCTATTGTGTGGTTTAAAAAAAATAATTTAAGCGGCTTTCAGCTATAATATAGTATGTTTGTCTTGCTAAATGTCGCATACTGATTGATTGATTGATGGATTGAACGATGAAAGAACCCCAGAGAGTGGATTTCTTTTGAAAAACAAATCTCTGTAACTTCGCGAAGAAGCTTAATTTCAGACATAATGCACACCGAGCGTGCTAATGCACAAATTTTCAGAGTACGGCTGAAGTGCTAAAGTACGTGCCTAATTCACGAGCTTGTGGCCACGAACCAAGTTTTGTTTTCTTCTGCCTTCGCGATCGATGTTTAGATACGTGACAAGATTGGAAGAAATTGGATATTAAGACTTAGAGGAAGAAAATCGAACAGAAATGGAAGGAAAAGTCCACCTGATGGAGGGCAAGTTTGCTGTAATTAGCTATAGTCATTGAAAACCGTGAGACTGACGAACGCTCACTCCATAAGCGTGAAATGTCTCACGTACAAATGCTATTCTGGGGCGCCCAAAGCCTGACTCTCAGTAGTAATTAACTGTTTCGGTAACAAAGATTTCTTCGCATTTCTCTCTCTTTTTTTTTAAAAAAAAAGTTCGCAACGTGTACTGAGTAATACTATACCTAACTCATGTTTCTGAATTCCATTTTTTTTCTTTGCAGACGCATATCCTGGGTAAACGCACGTTTTTAGGGTGTGAAGTAGGGGTGATGCTGTCGATGAGTTATGACGTTCACGACCTTAACTGTGAAACTTGAACATTTCAGCAGGTCTGGGTCTATTCGCAGCAGAGGCCTCTCTCTTTACAGCACAGACACTGACCTGCCCTTCAGCAGGTAATCACAGCCAAGTCCATCGACTTTAGCGTCCTGTTCAGGTCGCACCCTCACCTCATGTTTGTGCTTTCGGTGTCCGGTTTGCATTCCGACTTGCATTCCCACCCCGTCCATCTGGTCAGCCATGAACATCGTGCGTTCCTGGGTCACCTGCTCACGGACCTAGCCAGTCTGTCTGTACATGCTTCTTGTAACGCCAGTTGCACACTAAGGTTTTGTCTTCTTTCTCCTTCATACCATCTGCTTTCTGTAGCGTCCTTCGCGTTTCTAAGGCAGCTTGTCTGCTCGTTTGTTTATTTGTTCGTTGTAAAATTGTTTGTTTGTTTGTTCGCTGTGGAATTGTTTGTTATAGTTTATTAAGTCGTTTGTGGTGACTGAGCCATATCCTTTAGAAGTCAGGGCACGCCCAGTCGTAGTTCGCGTTTTGACAGTAGCGTGCCTACTTGTTTGTTTATTCGCTGTAGAATTGTTTGTTTGTTATAGTTTATGAAGTCGTTTGTGGTCACTTAGCCAGATCTATTAGGAGTCAAAGCACGCCAAGCTGTAGTTCGTACTCACTTCCCCCTCCCCTCCCTCTTCTTTGTCCACCTCCCACCCACTGCGCACATCCTTCTTTGATCACGTGTGCTCGTGTGTGTAAAGCCACATGTCCACGCGCGTACACGTACATGCATGTTTGCGTGCAGCGCGCGTTTGTCGCAAGAGGTGTGTCGTTTAGCTGTCTTCTGGCTGGTTGCCATTCACAGAGACGAGACCCTCCTGTCTGGGTGGACCCGTTTCTGTTTCGTGAAGTTCCTTTCGTCGTCAGCCCTGAAGTGTCTGCGTGCCTGGCATCGCCGGAGCACATGTTTGTTGGCAGAACTGTATGCTAGTTTTTTCTAAGACCAACACGAGAGAGTTGTATCCCGTCAACTCAGGAACACCATTGTTTGCACAGAGAGTAGCTGCACGACTGGGTATCGTAAATAGCAGTTATCTCTGTTTTCTATTTATTTATTTTAAGTGTGTGTGAAACCTTGAACGAAGAAATTCCTCCTTTCCCTTTCACTGGAGTCTTAAAGTGACTTTAACACAAAAATCTCAAGTTTTAACTTTGTACTTCAATGGCTACCATAAGAGATAGTCCAGCCGACATGCATATTTTCTGTATCAAGAAGTTAAGGATGCTATTCTGTACATATCAAACGAACAGTTCTACAGAAGATTTTAAAACAGAAATTTAAATTCCAAAACTCTGCCCCTCGTCTTTTCCCTTCCTTCCCCGTCCTGCCAGTTTTGCAGAATCGTTTTCAGCTTCCTGGCAAAAGCGCCTGCTAAAGAACTCATTATATAGAGCGTCCTCCAGGGACAGCAAATCTCGTCTTCGTTGATCGAAGTCCGTGGTCTCGGCTGTTCTCATCAGCATGCACGGCTAGATAACCCCTTTGCATACGGGGAAAACTCCTTTTTTGCATGCGGCCGCGGAAAAATTAAAGGGAAGGGAGGGGTGAACATAGCGGATGAACATCGAGACAAAAGGCGATCTTAACGTTACGGGACGAATAGGCGTCCTGGTTCGGCGAACCTGACCTATTTGTATGTGTGTGTACTTACACATGCACGCACGCACAAGTACACACACATACACACGCAGGCTCGGATTCGGCGAAGTAGAACACCCATTCGTCCAGTTAAGACAGGCCCTTGCCATGAGGAAGTGTCATCCAACGCGGTAGCTGCTTAACGTGATATTTACATAAAAGAAAACAAGTGACTGCCGCTTGGTGGATAAGCCCAAATTAAATGTAAAACAAGGGAACTGTACCAAGCTAGAAAAGGGACAAAGACGAAGACAATCTACATGTTTCGGGGCACTACCCCTTCATCAGGACGACACAACAAAACGACGAAAAAACGTAAAGGAAAAAGACTTATCTGCAGTAGATGTGGATCGTTGGCTGCATAGCAGGCGTGATGTTTACAACTGAATGATAAAAATTTTAGAGATTTGTGCTATCGAGTAGAAACAGAAAGAAAGGCCTCACATAGAAAGGGGAGGGAGATAAAAGAGGAAAGAGGGAAGAAAGAGAATAAAGAGAAGGTAAAAGAGAGGTTGGAGAGAGAGAGAGAGAGAGAGAGAGAGTGGGTGGAGGGGGGAAGGGTCAGAAAGGAGTGAGAGGAAAAATGTGAGAGAAGCAAAGGGTGCGTGGAGGAAGAAGAGAAACGACAGCGAGACAGAAAGAGGGATGGAGGTAGAGATGGAGAAGAGAGGAGAACGAGAACGAGGAAAAAGACATGCAGCTGGGGGAGAGGGAGGAAAAATAAAGAGGCGTGACAAAGACGTGTAGACTACAAGCTGAGAGCCTGACTGACTTACTGACAGAACGACGGATCGAACGGCCAGTCAGCTGGCTGGCAGCCTTGCATTTCTTTTCGGAATTTTTTTTTTCACGCTGGGTTATACGTGGTTTCCTTTTAAGTTTTCAGTTCGCATATTTTATTCCTTTTCCTCGTCTTCTGGCATCTTTCTGGAATCGATTTACTGTGTGTACAACTCCCTCTCCAGAGGCCGTCACAGAGTCAATACGACGGTTGGCCTGCCAAGCTCATTCCACATTTTCGTTTTGCAGTTGACGTCATCGTAATGTCTTTCATTCGCCTCCCCGCTCCTCGCCAGCTATCCTCTTCCTCTTTGGCTGCCAGTTTGTGGCAAACAAGAGAGGAGGTGGTAACGTGAATGGATCTTACGCATGTGTTTGTATATGACCAGCTAGAATAAGCATCATTGAGAAAAGGCTTAATTGTCGTGTGAACGTGAAAGTTGCTGGTCAAAAGAAAGTTTTCGGTCTTTAAAAAAGAAAAAGACCATACAGAAGTGAGACAGGAAGGAAGACGGGAAAAGTCTGTGTCTTATACAATACTGAACGAAATTAAATGAATATATTCATCGTTAAGCCTATCTTCCTCCTGCTAGCTGCAATAGAGGCACTCTTTCATCTGCATGTAATCTGCTGTACGTCTGGCAAAGTCTGGGACCAAGACTTGAAGTCCTTGAGACCTTGGACTGACCTCGCCGATGGCACCAGACAGTGCCACAGAGAGACGAGAGTGCACCACTCAGTTTTAAGAGCAGCGCTGCCCCGTTATTAACGTAAGGCGTGGTTTGGGGTCTTCATACCCGAGTCCTTTGATTGTGACTGTTCTTTGGTTGTAACTGTCGCCGCTAGTTCTTGTGCTGGGGTAAATGCGTCGGTTGCGAATTTTGGCAGCTTGCATGGAACGCGAGGGGGGCTCATAATTGACGACTAGACCCGTCGTCTGCTGGACAGGGGTACTGGCTCTCACTCGCTGTCTGTTGACCCTCTGACCCACACGTCCCCTGGGTCTGTCTGATGAAGACCGCAAAGATCTTGTCTAGCGTCCTCTCGCAGCTTGTGTCCACACGTCCCCTGGGTCTGTCTGATGAAGACCGCAAAGATCTTGTCTAGCGTCCTCTCGCAGCTTGTGTCCACACGTCCCCTGGGTCTGTCTGATGAAGACCGCAAAGACCTTGTCTAGCGTCCTCTCGCGGCTTGCGTCCGAGGCTGAGACAAGCGCGTCGGTTGTCGAACGGGAGCTCACGTCATGGACTGTCAAAGCCACATTCCAGCTCTCGGCCTTGTCCTTGCTTCAGTCGTCTTTTCTGAGACCTTGAAGACTTCGAGCTGTGGGTCTCTTTGTCCCCTTTCCCTCGCCCCTCACTTCCCTCTGCCACATTCCTCCCTTTTCTCTCTTTCCTCCTCGCTCGCTTTCTCCACCTTCGTCCAACGTGCTTTTGAAACGTCCTTTTCTCTCCCTGACATCGTCATCATCAGAGAAACACCCCCGCTCCACCCACCTACACACACACACACACACACGTACGCACTGCCATGTATACACACATGCATAATCTTTCAGTCTCTCATGCGCCCCTTGTAGGAAAGAGGGAACAGAAGTAAGAAGAAGCGAACCTTATGCGCATCTTCCGCGTGAGTCGGGTGAGGGGGACTCCGTCACGTGACAGTCGACTTTTAAGTGAGCCTTTGCCTGGCTTCGCGCTCTGCCAGGACCGGTGCGACAGGTGACCCACGGCACCCTCAGAGACTTGCAGGCTGCGCGCGATCTGTTGCGCGTGCTCAGCGCCCAAAATGATGGGGACTGAGCTGGCCGCCCCCTCCGCCTCCAATCCCTCCCTACCTCTCACCCTGTGTCCCGACTGTCCTTTCTAAAGCGGAAACGATTGGAAGCGCTTACCAAGCGAGTCCCAGTCCTTGTCAGCTTCCGGTCTTGCGCGCAACGTCCCAGTGAGTTCTGAAGAGCACGCGGGGATGACGGGATGGAACATGCTAGGATGACTGCGCATGTCAGACGCGTGGACGTGATGGTAAGGCAATGTATTCGGCAGTTCTTCACTGCTTGAGGTGTGACCTTTTAGCTTGACAAAACACCATAATAGTGTATCACCAGGAGTGTTGCACGTGCTGGGAAATTCATAGCCAGAAAAAAATGCTACACATGATGTAACCCAGCTAACAGAAGACGTCTAAAACCAACCCAAACGGTGTCTGGAATTTAAGCTCTTTCACTCAACATAGCTAGCGTCCTATACATATTTTTCGAGAACACAAACAAGGTAACGATTTCCCCCTTTCTTTTTCTTTCCCTCTTTCTCTTTTTCTCTATGCTATATAAAACGTTCTTTGCAGCCCACACCCAGATAATATGCACATATGCGAAAACTATGCAAATGCTTGAGCATTTTTCTAGTCTTATAACATACATAAAATCGTATGCATGAGCTTACGTGAGCATGTACGTACATGGCTGGAGCTAGAGGACGAAGACTTTTGTGGTGGGAAGACCTGTAGTAGGCAGACGTGCATAAAATATGATTTGGCACGGTTGAGAACTGGCGTTTGCTGCAGATTACAGCGGAACACTTGCATGGGCTTAAAATGTGTTTCTTGCGTCATTTAGCCAGGGAGACGTTTGAAAAAGTCTTGACCACTCTTTCTGTCATACAGCACTTTTCCGTCTGCTGCTTACAGTTTTCGTAGCTACTGCCGAAGTTGCGCAAGGATTTGCAAGATGTCCCTAGAAATGGTCGCCTGAAAGTAAAAGCGGGTAAATCACACCTTTTTGCCTTCGGGGACCGAAACGGAATAGGAATGAAGTGTGTGAAAAGCAATTGCCTCGGAAATGTTCCTTTTATCGAGAGATCGTCCTTAACAAGTAGCTTCGTCAACTTTAAGAGATCCGACGGAGATATTGTAAACTGCTTTCTTACTGTAAGCTTTCCTCTCCACTTCATCCCAGGGCATTATGAGCAGCTGCGGGATCTCAGGATTGTACCATTCCCTGAGATGCCTTCTTTTACGGTTAAATAGCAGTCTACAGATGTTCACGTTTACAGTTAAATAGCAGCTTACATATGTTTACGGTTAAATAGCACTTTACAGATGTTCACGTTTACAGTTAAATAGCAGTTTACAGATGTTCATCTTGGACAAAAAGGGAATTGTCGGCATCTACGTCTTCATAAAAGGTTTGTTTTGGGTAAGCTTACACGTTCATGATTGTTCTTAAAATCTGTGCAAATTCTGAAGAACAGCGCTGTTTATTCAAACACTCCTCGTGTTGACAGAAAGCGGAAGGGACAGACCGCAATGTTCATCACAAAAATATGACCTATTAAACCTTTGTCGCAACTTATTCTTAGACAAATGTGAGCAGGTTTCTACAAGCACATACAGTACGTTTCCAACACGTTGTCACCAGTTTTACTCAGAGGACGCATTTGATTAGAAACGAATTTGACAGTGAGATTTTGATTATGCTTATTTTAGTGACATCAAACCCACTCCATATCGATTTTTCTCTCTCCCGCCACTTTAGTTCTTTTTAAAAATCTCTGTATAAATGAAAGTCCTAGTGGACAACGACCGAGCGAGCGACAGACAAAGAAAGGACGGAGAAAACAAGAAGGGGAGAAGACGCCAAGGGGTGTAGCACCTGAAATTAGATGTTAGCATGCTCAAGACTGGCTTTAAGATGAGCTCGGAATCGGGGACATCAATATTCATTTACTTCGTCAACACAAGCTGTGAGGTCTGCTCTTCCATGGCGTAGCCATCCTAATTTCATCTCTGACAGAAAAAAAACCTCTGGCACAGTCCTTGTGCTTCTTCTGGTTCGTTTCACCTCCTCTCGTCTAAAACTAATTCTGTGAAGGTTTTCTTGGGAAACAATGCTGCCTTAAAACCAGCCGTGAAAACAGTTTGTGTTCATAACAAAATTTAATTTTTAACCGAAGAAAAAGAAATAAAGAAAAACAGGCAGACAGACAGATAGGAAGGAAGGCTGAATGGACGAACGAATGAATAAACCAAGGAAGGAACAAAAGAAGAAACGAAGGATGAGCAAAAAAGAGAAAAGCGCAATTTTATGTTTTGGTAAAATAAGCTGCAGAGATTAATTGCTTGTAGTCAAGCGATGAATGGATAGAAGGACAACGCTAGAAAAGTTTCCATATCAAGTCACTTGCAGGCAGGTCTTTTAGTAGTACTATCCCTGTCTAGGCAAGCTGGAGTAGTACTATCCCTGTCGAGGCAAGCTGGACTAGTACTATCCCTGTCGAGGCAAGCTGGAGTAGTACTATCCCTGTCTAGGCAAGCTGGAGTAGTACTATCCCTGTCTAGGCAAGCTGGACTAGTACTATCCCTGTCGAGGCAAGCTGGAGTAGTATTATCCCTGTCTAGGCAAGCTGGACTAGTACTATCCCTGTCGAGGCAAGCTGGACTAGTACTATCCCTGTCGAGGCAAGCTGGACTAGTACTATCCCTGTCGAGGCAAGCTGGGCTTCCTGTTCCTTTTTCAGTGTTGCTTGGCTTACCGCGTTCTTTCTCTTTCCACTCTGTGGATCTCTTTCTCTATTTCCAACACCGCGGTTCAGTTATTCTATTTCCAACACCGCGGTTCAGTTATTCTATTTCCAACACCGCGGTTCAGTTATTCTATTTCCAACACCGCGTTTCAGTTATTCTATTTCCAACACCGCGGGTCAGTCAATCTCTTTGCGGTACTGTAGATTTCGAATACTTTTCCTACTGTTTTGGATCTGTAATTCTGTCACCACCGCGGATCTGTGTTTCTTTTTCCACCACTGTAGATCACCGGTTCTGTCTTTACCACTGCAGATTTCTGATTTTTTTTCACCACCGAGCATCTCTAATTCTTTG
This sequence comes from Lanistes nyassanus, assembly GCA_004794575.1. Lineage (NCBI taxonomy): Eukaryota > Metazoa > Mollusca > Gastropoda > Architaenioglossa > Ampullariidae > Lanistes > Lanistes nyassanus. Next base: position 304,040 of record SMGT01009370.1, read on the forward strand.
CCCACCACTGTGGATTTTCCGTTTGGATTTCCAGTTCACGGTCAACTCCTGACGATCTGGCTCGCTGTTATGTTGCAAAATGTATAGCAAACAGGATAAAGAACAAAAATCTAAGGCTGGCCTATGCCCATTCCGTACAGCCATACGATAACATTGTATAGAATGTGAACGTATTTGAAGCGTGTTGCCCACGTTGACATACACGTAAGAGTTCTTTTTTTTAAAAAAAGCGAAATATGATTACACGAAACAGAGAGGTAAACGGCTTCATCTGTTTGTCTTGTCTGCTTCTTTCTGCATTCTGTATCCTTTGGGCTCTGATTGGCTTAATTCGTGTCCGTTGTAGTTATAACCCTTTTTGCCTGCTTTGCTATTGTCTTCTGTATTCCTTATAAATTTCCCTGCTTCGTATTCGGTGACGAAGTGTTCTCCTGGCGGTTTTCGCAAGTACACACTGTTGTAAAGTGTTATTACTATCTACCTGGCTATTGTAGTCTTATTGTTGAGTATTGCGCGTCTGCCGGCACATTGTCCACAAGAGTAATACATGTTTAACATACTTTCTTATCATTGGAAATCGTTATTTAATTGTATGTATACTCGAGCTCGTAATAATAAAGACCTTTGCTGCTACTTTTATTTTATTTTATTTATTTTAGTTTAATTTATTTTAATGTATTTTAATTTATTTTATTACAAGGCATTCATGGGGTCTGCTTTCTTGTACCTTTTTGCCGATTGGATCAAACGATGCGCTTTCTGATGGCTTACTCTGGGGAACGCTCTATTTCAGTCTGGGAACCAGCAGCCTGTCTAATGTGAGCGGGAGTCTGGGAGATCGTATGCACGAGCTTGTGCGCGCGTTCTCCAGTCGCACGCAGCGCTGCAAAGAGAGGATTTCTCAGCCCCCTACCCCTTCGTCTCTCTCCAGCGGCGACGCGCGCTCAGGTAAGAAAATGGATGATAATGGGGATGATAATGATGTGTGTGGGTATGATTGTGGGTGCGTCTGTGTGCGCGAGCGCCTGTGTGAACCTGTGTATGTGTTTGTGCGTTCTTTCGTGCCCGAGTTCTTGTGTGTGCCTGCGTACATCTGTGCGTGCGTACATCTGTTTGTGTCCCTGTTGTCTTTCAGTTCTCTCCTCTCATATTTAAATCGTTCGGCTCTAATTCTCTTGTCCTCCTAACCTCATAATATAATCTGCTTTGATAAATTTTTTTATTTCCTAACCTCGTAACAATACGATTTTTAATCATTCTCTTTTTCGCTAAACGTTTATACGAATCTTTCTGTCAAATTCTCTTTTTATCCTCGCCTCATATCAAAATCTTTTTACAACCTCTGTGCTTCCTAACCTGAACGCAGTCTTTGTTTACTTTGAATACCCATCATTCCCATCATGGGAAGTACTAATACAGCAGTCGGGGGAAAACATTCTAGCGACCCTTGACCACCGGACTGCTGTATTTTCATATCGTTGTCTTATTAAGTGTATATGCATTTATGTATGAGAGTAGGGACTTCGTATAGTTGTGCGGAGGGCAGTCTTTTCAAGTATTTTTGCTCTTTCCCTTCGAACCTTCCCAGTATCGACACACCTTTCTGTGTCCTTCAGGGACCAAACTCATTTTGGTTTCGTCCTAACAGCTTACACGACTCATTGATCCACCTAAGTCCCTGCTCCTTTGCATCCTCCTCCATTCACCAAACCTCCTGCCCAAGGAAACCCACGATAAGCGGGCGATAAACTGATTTCTCTTCGATCCACAAACGCTATCTTCCCCGATTTCAATCTGGATTTAACAGAAGCCATGTTAGAGACGGCCCACTGCAAATAATCGAAACGCTTCAGCTGACGAGCGGGCCTGCTTTATCTCTGGTCTCGCTGACGAGGTGGGGTCTGTTTTATCTGCGCCACAGCCATATCGGCGCTGGACGAGAAGCCTCAGCCTCGCAACATCCTCCTCAACTCCTTCATCCCGCTGGGCTCGCGCACCAGCGACGCGTTCTCGGAGCCCGGCCAGGAGACTTTCGTAGGGGTGGGGCACTGTCGCTTCAAGCTGCCCAAATGCTTGAAGAGAAAAATGCGTTTTCCGGAGACCATAGAACCCCACAGTGAGTGCAGCTTTCTTTTCTTTTTTTGTTGTCGGAGGAGTCGATAGAGCGATGAGATCGATAAGAGCGATTTAAAACAAAAGTTCCTTTATGCACATTTGAGTTTTGGCAGGTATATAAACATAAATTCTGACGCCAGTAGCACCTGTTCATCTCCTGATCAGATTTCGGTTTTACTGCTCAATAACCATGGTTTTTGCCTTTGGCTAGACGTATATTTTCAGGCAGGGCTTGTTTCGATTGATTTCTGTTTTTGATCACAGACAAAGTTCAAGCGGACAGACGTTACGCTGTTTCTAGCTGTATTCATTTGAAGTAAAGAGTCTTGGTTTTATTTAGGTTACGTGTAGTTTTTCTCTCATGGTTCAACGTACTGAACGAACGAACGAACGAACGAACGAACGAACGAACGAACGAACGAACGAACGAACGAACGAACGAACGAACGAACGAACGAACGAACGAACGAACGAACGAACGAACGAAGGAAGGAAATGATGGGCTACCGCTGGGGTTTCAGGCAAACTGTACGTGTCATGGCTGTGTGTGGTGATGATTGCGTACATGTACAACGCTACAGTGATCCCGCTGCGAGCCGTGTTCCCGTACCAGACACCTGACAACACCGTCTACTGGCTCATTTTCGACTACACTTGTGACGTCATCTACATCCTCGACATCTTCGTCTTCAAAGGTCGACTCAGGTTCACCGACAACGGTGTTGTTGAGGTAGGTCACATGGTCGCAGGCGATAGTAGTGCGACTCAGTTCATCGTCCCAAAGATACGTGCGGTAAGTTGCAGTTCGCTGGTGGAGGTCGTGAGAGACAGCGGTGTGCTGTACAGACGAGTGCAGCGTCATTATATTGTTTATTGTTTGGCCTCAACTCAGCAGCGAAGGCCAAGGCCATCTCGCGACGTGGGCAGGAGGGCGGAGAGGCTGGTGAAGGGTGCTGGGGGGTGAGCAAGTGGGAGGAACCCGCAGTGCCAGGAGGGAACATCCAGCGGCCAGCCCTGGGAACAGGTGCCACATGCACAGAAAATACGTGTGCCGACAAACGATCCTAACCCATGACCTTCTGTGCTGTTAACAAACACGCGTTACTGGAGCGGAGCCCACATTTGTCATAAAGTATAGCCAGAACAGAAACATGGAGCCCTGCATATGTCATATTAACAGAAACATTCGAGATTTCATGAAGATGGAGTGCAACACTTTGGTGGTATTACGGATATTAGAAACTTCTTGAGGTTACAGTCTGCGGGAAATGATTAGGTTAAAGGTCGTTGTCTTTCCGTTTGCAAAACTGTTGGTACATGCGGGCTTGGGACACCCAGACAGAGAGAGATAGAGATTCCGGTCATTTTATTCCAGGGTCAGTGCCTAGTGCTTCGTCTGGGATCAAACACATGCTTATCAATAATCCGCTATCACAGTCAAAATAAATTTCATAATAACACTGCTCGAATGCTTTAGCCAGTCAGATAGCCCAAAAATAGATGTACATCTATTTAAACACAAGAAAAATTAATTTATATTTAAGAGAGGAAAGGTAAAATACTTTTATAACTGTATATCTGCTACATTTTAGCCTTTACATCATGTCGCTGTTATGCACCTTCCTATGTTTTCCTTCTAAGCCAGTGAGCAGATTGATAGTCTATTCTATATTTCCTCCCCGACACTGTCAACTTTCTGTGATAGTAATAGTCCCTAAATTGTAAGACAACCTTTTTTCTCTTCCGCAGACAGACAGACGAAGAACAAAAAAGCATTACTACAGCAAATGGATGTTTAAGGTACGGGAAAACGAAAACGTTCTGCTGGCATCACTGTGTCAGACCATCAGCTTTTGTCTACGGTCCATTCTTTCGGTTGCATTTTTTTTTCTTGAGGGGTGGGGAGGGGAGGGTGGAGGAGATAATTTTGTGCTTGTTGGTTTTTAGGTCTGCTGTCTGGCGTTTTTGTTTTTAACTCTATCCCCGGTCTTTTCCCAAATTCTCCGTTCTTTACTCGACCCCTTCCTGCCTTACTCTCGGTGCTATTTCGATCAGTCCTCCTGCTTGTTAGGCGACAATGTAATTATTGTCCACCAAAGACGTGTAACTCAATTATAAACATTTTGTTTCCTCTGCTAAGGCAGGAATGAAAATTGATGGTTTTCACTTGCATCTTGCAAAAATCGGCTTCATCCCAAGGTCACTGACACTGCCCACAAATGACCCACATGCGTCGAAGCCCACACAGGGCGTACCCACATTTAATTCCCTAGCCCCTCGCTTGTGCGCATGTCAGACAGTGACGTCTTTTGAACCGGAGTTGGAGCCAGCTGACCTCTGACAGTTTGTTTCAGTTTGACGTCATGTCGCTGATGCCACTGGATCTCTTCTACATCCTCGTCGGTATCAACGGCAGGAGCGTCTGGTTTCGTCTTCCCCGCATCCTCAAAGTAAGCGGCACATGAAAGGAAAATAGTCTTTCTGCGTTTCGAATTTTCTCAGATGGGGTTTTCAGGGAAAACTCGTTCTTTCGGCCTCGCTCCCCGTGTACCCTCCCCCATTTTTCACTGTACCCTCCGCCTCTTCCCTCCCTCCCTCTGTCAGTCTTACCCTCTCTTCTCTCTTCCTGTCTTCTCTTTCTATACAGTTCCTTTACCATTCTCCCGTTCTCCCAGTACACGTTCTCTTTTTGTTCTGTCGGCCTTCTCTCCATCTCTCCCTCTTGCAGCGCTGCACTAATCTCGCACTCTCGGTCTAGTATTTTATCTGTTCCTATCACACGAGCAGAGAACGTTCCTGTTAAAATCTGCACGTCATTTTATGTCTCTGTTTTCAATACGTCTGTGTGTTAGTGTCAATGCATTTAGTTTTCCGTTTAACAGATACAAACATTCTGGGAATTTTACGAGCGGTGCGATCAAGCAGCCAAGTCATCTGCTCACGCTGTCAGGTCAGGAACTTTTTTTATGCTGTGTCATTCTATTATTTAGCCTGTGTCTACGTACGTGTGCGTGCGTGTGTGTGTGAGAGAGGGGGTGGAATTCGTCACGCATTTCATTTTGTAGATAGACGACCTCTCCACCGGTATTTTAACTTGAAATCTGTCAGGCTATTTCGGTATTTAGAAGAGACGCGAGTCTCCTTTTCTTAGGAAAGCCCAGTTTCGCTTAGTGAAGTGTATCAATGTCGATGTACCGCCGACCCACAAATGGACACAGTGCTCTGTCCTTGCAGGATCCTGAAAACGATGACGTACATGCTATACCTGATTCACGTCGAAACGTGTGGCTACTATGCAGTCTCCGATTACGAAGGTATTGGTATCAACCGCTGGGTCTACAACGGAAAGGGAAATGCGTGAGTAGATTTCAGCGAAAGCGTAGACAGTTCACATAATTGTGTGATGCATTATATATATGTATATAGACGTGTAGAAAGATTTCATTCTAGAGATGGTTTCATTATTTTAAAAAATGAGCAAGACAAGTGCTTCATTGATTCGAAACCGAACTGTCAGTATTGGAAGCTGATGCTTATTTTCGTGTTCAGCATTCCAATGAGATAAAACATAAGAGAAAGAAATTGCAGTACTAATAGAATTACAGAGAGGAATTTTGCAAAGTTTAAGGTACGTTTGAAAGTCCTACTTTTGGGATTGGTTCTATAATCTCAGCCGATGGCTGAAGAAAAGGGCATAGCATCAGAATGAGCCGAAAAAAGAACTTAGCTAGCCGGATATGCTACACCTGTTCTTCTATCCTTGATGATGACCGAACGAGTACACAGCATGCATGCTGGTTGTGAAGGTATGTCCAGATACACACTTCCACACGTGCACCATGCACGCGGGTGCGGGTTGGCATCCACGTCAGTTTCTGCCTGTGTTGTAGCTACATACGCTGTTTCTACCTGGCGGCAAAGACGGCCACATCTATCGGCAACAACCCCAAGCCCACCAACAACCTGGAATACATGTTCATGACGTTGTACTGGCTGTCAGGGGTCTTTGTCTTCGCCCTCCTTATCGGCCAGGTGAGACATTTCATTTTTTGTTTTTATTATTTGTTTGTTTGTTAATTGGACCGGACTGACTTGTCATCACGGTATTTTATAGATAATACTAGTTCTAGATCATAGGTGGTTGTGCGGCTTGTTAGAAAGGAGACGCATTGAAGTTATGAGACTTTATATGGCTAAACAAGATTTCGCAGGATTAATTTTAGAAACATTATTATCGTGTGCTGTTCTGTCATTGATGATTATGTGATTATCTCTAAAATATATGTGACTAACAGACATTGTGCACTACCAGCAACATTTAATAAGGTCTGTAATGACATGTAAGCCTATATACACACTAGTGGTATCGATCCCGACTTACCACATTAAATGTTTTGTAATGTTTTCACACTTTGCATTATCTTTGCACTCGAGTAGATTGTGTTCTTGTCCCACTGCGAGTACAATTTAGATCAAAAGTAACATTTCGATAAGGCCAGTCGTGATTCTCCTCCCTTTACAGCCAAATACAACGGTAACTTCTGGTCTCTTGAAATTCCGTTGAAATCTGTTAGGAGTTTTTTTCTAATTGTAGAGTTAGGGGGAAGCCAGTGATGTTATTAAAAAGGAAGTTGTAGGGTAGTAAACGATTCGGTTGTTAGCAAATTTTGTTTACACGAAAGCCGTTCAACAAGTCTGTGAAGTTGACATTTTACATTTAACCGATGCAACGGGCTTAGCCGTGAAAAGCGGAGCAGAGTTAACTCTGCGTGGGCCTGACGACGCAGGGATGAATGTACCTGACCTTTTCGCTTCAGATAAGAGACATCGTGGAAGCTGCCGGCCAGGTGAAAGACAACTACAGAAAAAAGATGGACGCCGCCTTGTGGTACATGCAGTCCATCAACATCTCGCACGGGGTGCGTGACCGCGTGCGCAAGTGGTTCCTGTACAACTGGGAACAGTCGAAAACAATCGGTTCGTGCCAGCGTTCTTTTGCTTCAAGCTGGAGATAACTGTCCCAACTTACAACTTTCTCTGTTCATCCTCTCTTATGATATTTTTCTACCCACCTGTCAATGACGGATGATCTGTATCCTAACCTGTTGGTCAGTGTTGCGTTCATCTCTCCCTCTGTGTGGGTGTGTGTGTTCGTTGTTTTCATTAGAGTGTCTGTGTGCCTCGTCCGCGCGAAGTTTGCATGAAATGTGTTCTCGCGCGTTAAAAATCTACATTTGTTTATTTAAAAGCATAAAGCTACCTTTCCTACATTTCACAAAACTGTAGGTAAATAGTGACCTCATAACTGAAAACGTGTCACTGTGTGGCGGTCAGAAGTGACAATGATGCACAGTTTAAGAAAGAGAGAGAGGCAGCAAAACAAGTGAGATAGAAAGTCTTCTCCTTTCAGTATCAAAACATCTTTGTGAATCACAACAAGTCCATTTTCTTTCATCTCAAACTCTTTACTACTCAAGAAACTTTCAGCTGAACTTTTGATGTAGACATGTTACATACAGACACTCCCGAACAAAATGCCAGCAATCATCTTTTTTAAATTAGCATTGTAATTAACCAGGAGAAGATGGAGCTTGATCGTTCCCAGTGAAGTGATGCTTATATTTTTGCAGACGAACGTTCACTGTATGCGGCGTTGCCAAGGAAACTTCAGGCTGACTTAGCCATCAATGTTCACTTTAATACGCTTAGTAAGGTGCAGCTGTTTCAGGTACGTGAGAACGCAATAGCTTTATATCTTATTTGTATTTTGCTGTTAAGGACCATCTTTCTAATCGACCCTCGCTTAAAGACTTTTTCTCACAGCCACAGAATTAGAACTGTACTGAAAAAATAGACCATTCTCTGGGAAAGTGTTTTGACGGAAATGTAGACCTTTCACTTTAGTTAAACAAGTGAGATAGAAGGTCTTCTCTATTCAGTATCAAAACATCTCGTCAACCACAATTTGTTAATACAATTTTCTTTAATCTCAAAATGCCTAGAAAAATAGCAGCAGGGTGGAGTATTTTAATCTTTGCCTAAAGTCATTTTTGGCAAGATTTGATGTGGACATAACGCGCTACGTATCCAAACCTTAAAGGAATTTGTTCTCATAGACAGGAATCAGTAAGTGACTCGTTTCAGCCCAAGATGTTATTTAAATATTTTCCCCACAGTTGTGTGTGCCTTCTATGTTTCCAGGACTGTGAGCGAAACTTGCTGTATGACCTGGTCTTGAAGCTGAAGCCAAACGTTTTTCTACCTGGCGATTTCATCTGTCGCAAGGTAACTGTCCTTTCAGGGTTTTTATTTTGTGTGGGGGTGGTGGGGGAAAGAATTTACGCTCCGTACCTAGCCATAACAAAAACCAAAGCTGGCATTTGAATGAAGACGTTGCCGCTGATTCTGTTCTTCGTTCTAACAATGATAATGACACAGGGAAGTGTTTTTTTTTTGGCATTTATTTATCTCTATGTGTTGTATGTCCTGATCTAATGAAGGGGTAATGCCCCAAAACGTCATCTTTGCCTCAGCCACCTTCCGACTGGCTCACTTTTCCTTGTTGCCACTATATCGTTTGCTCCAAAGGGCAATCACTTGTTTTATTATTAACGTCGATTATGACAATGACGAGGATTTTTGTTTTCAGGGAGAAGTTGGAAAGGAGATGTACATTGTCAGCCAGGGGCAGGTAGAAGTCTTAGGAGGCGAGAACAGTGAACGCGTCCTAGCCACTCTCACCGAAGGTAGCGTTTTCGGGGAGATAAGCCTGTTGGCCATGGCAGGGGGAGGTAACCGCCGCACGGCGGACGTCCGTTGCAAAGGCTATACAAACGTCTTCACTTTGTCCAAGAGCGACTTCGAGGAAGCCATGACGGAGTACCCGGAGGCCCAGAAACTCCTCAAGAAACGTGCCAAGTGAGCAGCACTCACTCCACAAGTGAAATCATTGTCTCACTCACTTCCCACGTGAAATTATTGTCTCACTAACTCCACACGTGAAATCATTCTCACTCACTTCACACGTAAAACCATTGTCTCACGTATTAAAAGAAGCTGGATTTTTGTCTTTGGTGAAAGCTGTGACATATCGAGCTTAACTAAAGCAGTCCGTTGAAGGCAAGGTACTAGCGCCTGCATTACTTCCAGACTTCAAGGCGATGAAAATAAAATAACAGCCGACAAACTGTTAAACTAAAACAGCAACAACGATGACTTTTCTCAGTATTCCTAGTTGTATTTTAGGGAACGTAGCGAGCCGCGTGCTGGGTTCGACTCCATGTCAGTGCTGCTCTTTCGGCTGTTGTTTTCATCTTCAGATGATGGAATGATTATGCTGAGAATTTGCACTGTGTCTGCAGGCGGCTGTTGAGAGAGAACGCCAAACTGGAGAAAAAATGTCAGAAAACGGTTGCCGAAGAGATCATAAAAGCACCTTCGGAAACGCCCAAGATGGTCAAAACAGTCATCCAGGTACCACCTTAGCTGGCTGGAACATAGTAGGGTTGAGTGTAATGTAAGATTGTTAGGTCATATCACTTACACAAGAAATAGCTTGAACAATCGAGAGGCAACACGGATAATCTTGAACTAAACTGATTGTTTTGGTATTTTATCATTTTTGAGCAGATGTGGGACGTGTGTTTGAATTTTAGTGCTACTGTAGTAATGCTGTTATCTAGGTCTGCATTTACAACAGGTTCTAAATCCAGAGTCCGCGGTGGCTCAGCGGTTGGGCTCGTCCATAAAACGCTCATCCACCACGTCCAATGGAAACCATCTGCAAGTCCCTGGGCCTCAGCACAAAACTCGGAGTGTCGACCACGCGCAGAGGAACATGGCCTTTGACTTCAGTGACGAACAGGTAGACAGTCGTGCTGTGATTTATTACGATTCCACGGACAGAGGGACAGAATCATTAGTTAAAAACAAGAAGTAACAAAACCCAGAACAAGAGAAAAGTGATGGATGTAGGAGTGCAGCGTGTCACAGGAGTTGATAAGAAAACAACCACATTAGAAATTGCCTCAAAATGAATGCGTTTTGTTGGGTAGTTCCGCATTAAAATGTGTTCCTTTCTTTCTAGCTACAGCCTCATATTAAGACCGATTTTTACGGGGATAACTACAAAGATATGGACGTCAACGACAATGAATGTGACGAGATCCTCATCGTCGAGCGCATAGAGCAGGCCATGCCTGACGCCGATAGACGGGAGGAAAGGTTCGACGTGGAGGACAGCGATTTGTCTGATGCAGAGACTGGCGAGAGGAAACGCTATGACGAGAGGGGTTACATGGCGACGGAGCATTCACAGACGGACGACGAATTCTTTGACAGCGGGGTGTGGAAGGATAAAAGGGGGAAGGACGTGAAAAGAAAACGGAGGAAAGCGAAGAAGCCGACAGGCGATGAAGGAGAGAAGACGGTCAACATCAGTGTGGATAGTCAAGATTCAGGTGGGTCTAGCATGACCGTAATACTCGGAGCGTTTCCATTAAATTCACTTGGCACTCCCTGGCATGCAGCACGTTTAGCATGGCTTTCCAACTGTTCCCTGTATTGATGTTTAGCTATCTGCACGCGATCTTCACCTGCAAGATCATGTGAAGCAGGACTTAGTTTAACAGTTTTATTACTGAACGGCCTGTAGCACGACGTTTTTCAACACGAACCAATAGACTTCTAATAGATTTGGAGAACGATTTGCCTTGTAGTCACATAACCATGCGATCAGACACCCAGACTAGGAATTTCACCACCTGAAAAAGCCTAGTGTCAGGTAATTTTTGTTCGAGCAGTCAAAGCGGAATTTTCACGAATCCGGTTTCTAGTTGGATGGAGGCTGTCACTTGAATGTAAATGACGGCAAGTTGAAGTTTGTCCACAAATAGTTTTATATGTCCACATCTTCGACTTGATAGTGTCAGATTCTCGTACTGTGTCAAAACAACAGGTCTTCCCATCCAGAGCACCGACAGGCTGGTCAGCCGAGAGGACAGCAAAGACCAGTTTGACGCAATATATCGAATCCCTGTGCAAGAACATCAGCCTTTACAGAAACGACACAGCAGCCCCGCAGCTGCGCAGTCCACACCCAGGGGTGACAACCCTGACGATAAAGCAGACGACGCCAGAGGGAAAGATGGTGCAGAAGCTGAGGTAAGTGTGAGAGAGATGGTCTTTGTCTGGAATCCGTAGCCATACTACCACATATAAATTCTGTAAATGCATCTATGTATGCTGGTGACTATCTCTGTGTTATTCTGGTTAACTGCGCGGCTTTTCCACGAACTGGACCAGCACATAATGAACGTTTTTCAGTGCAAGAAAAGCGTATAGTTAGGGAATGGGCCAAGAAGCCAGTAAAGCCACTCCCATCCCATCTCCCCAAACAACATGATACTGAATGCAGTTTGCATTCGTGGATTACTTTGTGTTCTGTGTTAAGAAAATGGTGTACGTGCTGCTAGTTTTTCAGCGTGCTGAGTGCGCTTTTACTGAAATAAAGTGGATCCATGAACTAGTTTCATATATATATAATATTAAACGGCATTTGCCGTTGTTTGGTGCCTCGTTTATGTTCTCAATGCGCGGTTGCATGGGCGATCATATCTTTTGTTTATATACCTAAAGGTGCATATAAAATTTCCCACACATGACAAATGAGACTTAGGATCTTGCGACCCTCACGGCAGATACGAACCCTCATGCAGCCCGACCCAGCTGCACGTACCCCCCACTAACACCTCTCCTGTGTTTCAGGCACAACGACTTACTGCCCCTGAGCGAGTTCGCAAGGTCAGCACCGTGTCGCTGCCGTCGTTTCCTGGCAAGACGTCTGAGGAGGGAGCTGACGTGGCGCGGGCGCAGCGCAGCAGCGACAACCACCACCGCGCCAACGTCGTAGGGCTTGGAGACGCAGCGTTGACGGCTGCCGCCCCGGTCTCTCTAACGCCAGTGGAAACGCCCGCGACCTTTCCGGGCGCGGCAGCGGACCGGTTCACACAGTTCAACGGGGTCGCCAGTCGAAAGGCGTCCGAGGAGTCCGCTGGCCGCGCGGCCATTCCCCTCGAGAACCAAGTGACGTGCGCGGTGGAAGTGCACCGCGAGAAGACCAAGACCCCCACCGCCATGACGGAGCAGGCAACGCCCACGTCAGCGATCACGTGCCAGAACGTCACCGTGGCATCTCGCGTCAGCCCGACCCCCTCCACCACGTCTCGCACGCTGCTGCCCTACGAGTACGGGTGCATGCGCGAGACTATCGTGTGAACGTAGCCGCACGGAAGACCAGCGATGTTGGATGATGTCAGAGCTGCTAGGTATAGGGACGACAGGTCGATCGTAGTAGTTCCGACATCATTGCCTAGCGTCGCTCGTCTTCCTAGCTTCTACAAATATCGCGGCAAGCTACATGGGGTTGTACACTAAAACGACTTTCCTAGGCTTGCAGTTTGTATTTATACGACATTTTAAAGTTTCTATTTTGCAAATGTTTAGCGTACTGTCTTCGACGCTGTTAAGAACGTCATGTACTGCTTTCTGCATACTTATCCTGTGGATGAAGAAAACCAGTGTGAAAGTGTTTAAGCGAGGAGTCACCTCGTTCGAAAACCACAGGAAATATCGCACACCAGAGGAATGGCTACAATATTAGTAATGTGTTTTATGAGACTTGGTACATACTTGTGTTGTATGTCGCGCTTCCTCGAGAAGAATAAAGAGTTTGAGAGGTGATAGTGTCTGATACACATCCTTCTGTCTGTCTCCCTCATGTCTGGGATAACCGTGACCCACTTTGACTGTCCTCATCCTGTTCACTGAAGTCAAAAGGTGTTATGAACAACCTGAAAGGCAAAAAAAAAAAAAAAAAGAAAGAAAAGAAAAGAAAAGAAAAGAAAAGAAAAAAGAAAAGATGCAGTTCCGAGTATCTTTTTCTGAGACTAACCTTCAATTATCTCGGACCGTTCTCGCGAGACTAACAGGGCACGTCATATCACCGAGTGATAGCTAGAGGTGGGTACCGGTAGCGAATCTTTTTTTCTCACGGGAGTTCCAGGCGTTCCAGACGCGCATGCGCAGACCTACATGTTTTCAGTATCGTCCTCACACAAATATCGAGGCTGTTGTAGGGGACTGTATTCCACGTGTTGGCACATTGAAACAGTCTAACAAGTGTTAGTCTGATGCCACACCGTCAGCTGAATGAACGTCAACTTACGGCATGAGAATTGGAAACACGCCTCTGAACATGTTGGTCAGGACCAAGAACTGGGATGGGGTCAGACGGTTTTCTGACTTTGGTGCTGATGTGAACATGTCTGACAGAGACGGTTGGACTGCAGTTCATAAACTAGCGATGACGGGTCACCGGAGAGATCGTTCAGATGTTTTAATCACGCTGTCACACCGTTTCATCGTCCAGGGCCGATGTTCTGGAAGATGACAGGGCCCACGAGTTGGCTGAGGCCAACTCCACCCCAGATCATGATGCTGGGGCCTCCCCAACGGTCTTGTTGCAGGATGTTGTTGTTGGCGTACCTCTTTTTCCTCCTCCCCCATATTCTGATGCGGCCGTCGGCGTGGCTGATGTAAAAGGGGCTTTTATCGGAGAAGAGGATGTCCCGCCATGGCCGCCATGTCCAGTTCAGGTGCTGCTGGGCCCACCGCATTCTCTGCTGCCGATGTCGTGCAGTCAGCGTTGACCGCCGTGCAGGACGGCGGCAGTACACCTGTCGCTCAGACAGCCGGTGACGCGTAGTCTGCTGCCAGATGACAGTTTCATGGCTCCCGACAGTGGCTCGGACTGTCTCTGCGTGAGGGAGGAACGGTTGGCCCAGGTGGTCGCGGTAGATCTGCCTGTCCTGTCGTGCAGTCGTGACACGAGCTCGTCCGCTTCTGACTCCATCCCGAGTGTTGCCAGTGGCTTGAAAGCGATCCCACAAACGACAGACTGTGGAAACTGCCACACCCAGTGCATGTGGACGATGCTTGGGCGGTTTCCAGCCTGCAGTCGTCCGATGGCTCTTTCCCGATCTGCAGCGTTCAGACTTGGCATTCTTCTGCTGGTGACAGGTTGTCTGTCTGGGAGCGTACGAGCATAGGCTTTCATTCCTAGTGGGTGGTGCCATCTGTTCGCAAAGAAAGTTCTAGTTTTGCTGCTTTTGTTCACGCTGCACGAGCGAGAACCACTGTCCGACTTCAGCGCTGCAGAAGAGACACGGGTTGTTTTTCCGCCAGGCACATCAAGGACTACACTCAACAGACCACGCGAAATCATGTCAACCTAATTTTTATTGCTGTCATTCTACACGATTGCGTGAAACTTGGCTACTCCTTGCCCGCGTGTCCATTCACCTTTCTTTTGGGTTTCAGTAGATGTTTGAGTGTAACATAAGATTGTTGGGCCATATCACTTACACAATAAATACGCTGAACAATGGAGAAGTAAGACTTAAAAACTCAAGGTTACCCAATAGTCTGAATACCAGAACCACTGTACTTCGATCACTGACACTGGTACCTGACATAGATGACGAGACGAGAAGTCACAGTCATGCCAGAGTGAATGGAAATTTCATTACACGGAGAACCTCTGCGTAGCTGTCAGCGAGCGACGAACGCAGAAGGGGAGTCTCTTCAGTTTAACTGTGTCGTTGTCCTGGTTATTGATGTAGACATGCGGCGTGGGGCGTCCATCTGATTCAACAAGTGAACTTTCTCTCCTTTCCTCACAATCTTATTTTCTGTGTGGCCAGAGTGAAAACGTTGGTAGCCTGGCAGCGTCTGTCACTATTTTAAGCATAATAACAAGGACATCACACTTCCCCATAACCGCCCTGATCCTGTAAACCTATTTTTGCTGTCATTATGCACTGGGGGTTCTAGGCCGCTGACAACATCAAAATGTAAATCTATAGGCAGTGGCCACACCACTCTCGTCTGCAGCACCACGCGCAAGTATATGGGCGGCGGTCAGCCGTGACGCAGCCCGTCATCGCTGGAACCGCGTGCGGACAGGGTCACCCCGCTGCCGCCGGACGGCTTAGCCTTTGATCTGGGCGGAACACCTGTCCGCCGTCCGACTTATCTTATGTCATTTACCTTGCTATCTGCAGAGAAACTCTTTTTCTACATTGTCTACAAAGCGCGTAGCAAAGTAGCAAGGTAATCAAACAAGAACAAATGAGGACAGAGCGCTATAAATCGTCAGACGACAACCCCAACAAAGTACTGGCAGCGCTAGACACAACCGTATGCTGACGTATGCAATCAAGGGAGCCTACCGTACCCAAACACGTAGCAAAGAGAGAGTCGAAAGTAAGGAACGTGGCAGATCTCAATATATGCATGCACACACGCATGAGGATAAAAAAACAAACCGAAAATAAAAGAACAGGTTAATGTTTTTATTTAAGACTCTTTCAAGCAAGAACAGTAATTCACCTTCAACATATTTCTGTATAGAAAAAAATATTCTGTACAAATCCATATTCAAAGATCAAGCAGCCATGTTCCAAGCAAAAGTGTTCCCCTTTAACACGAAAATAGTTCTACTGTTTCCTCAATGGGGTCACATGATAGAAGCATTTCAGAAATCAGAATGCATGTTTTGAAGGATTGACCAAAGATGTCTATGGAGTTAAAAATGTTAAGCAAGCTGAACTAAACACTTCACCTGTATGATATGCCAGGTGAAGCATTCACCACGATGAGCTAAAAATAAACTGTGCTTGAATTGAATCTTGTAATAAACACAAGTCTTCTACATTATGCCCCCCATAAATATTTCGGCTAACAGGCAAAGAGCATTAACTGCAACCCCATGCTGAAAAACTAGCTTGAGGCAATCTACGTTTGACCTTGACATTATTTTTTAGGCGACTTAAGGTGTCAGAAACCTAGATGTCTCTGCACAGCACAATTTTTTTAATAGGCACAAGGAAGCTGTACTGAAATTTGAAATCAGACAAGCATTAAGAATGACAAGTACAGCGGTACAACTCAAGACACATCTTGTAAGTTTAAATAGTAAAACATATCACTGACGCTCTGGCTCTTATATCCTGCACATATTTCCAAACTTACCAGTGTCCACATCTCACCTGTAAATGCCACCCTATGTGACAGATGTTCCTTTGAATTACACAGCATTAGTTAAATGCAGCAGGACTTCAAAGGGATGGCCTGTGCCTTTTCTTGGGCAGAATCAAACGTCCTAAGTTTCTGTCACTTTTCACTGGGAAAATATTGCCTCCCGTGTGCTTTTCATCAAAGGTAATCATACTTGGGTATTTACATCGTTACCATCTCCAACATCCTACAACCTGCCAAAATCGCAACTAGTCCATCTCTTGAACAAGCTACGATTCCAACAGCTGCAGATTGATGACAAGAGCAAAGGTTACAACCCTATTTTAGATCAAAAGCATGAGCTGAAGCAAAAACCCATAGACGATGTAGGGTACTTTATATCTGTGGATGGTGATGTCATAAAATAGCCATTTGGCATATGCAGGGTAACGGTGATCAGATGCCACAGTGAAACATCACCTGGCAACCATTAAATGTTTCAAAGAAATGTTTCCTAACCGAAAAAAGTATGTATACATATGCAGCTGGGAAAAACCCTGGCACTGAAATCATTTGGAAAGAAATTTGCAATTGAATACATATTAAACACAGTGAGATCAACTAACACATTGGGTCTCCATACATTGTTTAGCCTGCTAATTACATAACTGTGTATAATATTATGTCTAACATTATGTGTAACGTTTATGTCGAACGTTACTTTTGTCTAACCATGCTTGAGTCTAGCCTTATGTCTTTTTCACCCAGCACCAAAAATATGGCATTCTTTCAGAATCTTTATAGCAGTATTTAATACTCTGTTAATCTATCAAGATTCTGAAAGAAGCACCTTACTATCATCTGAATTGTCTTGTACCATCTATGGAACAGTACCAAAATATGCCGGCATACATGTGTGTGCATGTGTGCATGCATAGACACAATTGTGTGTGTGTGTGTGTACGGAGAGAAGTGGGGTGGAGGGGGATAAATAGACCGATGGAGAGAGAAAGAACTTGGTGTGCAATTACAGAAACATGCATCGATCAAGAGATGAATAAAGATATTATTAGCATTTGCATTTTAAATCAGCATCTGAAATTTTAAAGAATATTTACATATATAATGCTCCACGCTGCTTAAATTCACAAAACCCCAGAAAAGGCAGCAGGTCATGACCAGCACTATAACAAGGGTATAATGAAATCTTCATGTAGGCAGAAATCTTCCTTCAGAACTTCTTCTGTATGCAAGTTATCAGTTGATACTCCAAACCCTGTAACATGCCCTTTTTCTCATGTACAATATCCCTATTTTGTTAAAATGGCTTTCTCTTGTGCTATCAGCCAGCTTTTTTCTTCACTTCAAGTCTTCATACTATTCATGTAATTTTTTTGATACGCGTGTTGGGTGTTTTATTGTTTGGAGGGATTTGGGTTAAGATTTTTCTTTGTTGTTGCCTTTAGTAACGTCTTCCTTCTTGCCTATTTTTATGAAAACCCCAACCAACCAAGAGGGAGCTTTTTTTTTTCTCAGCCTTTCAATCTGTTACTTCAAATAGGATTCAGTCCTTGCTGTATCAGTTTTCTAGCACATAAAACACCATGACTCTTTCTGCACAAACCTCTGTAGTAACATTATGCATAAAACAAACGGGTGAAAAAAACTCACGACAATGCTTGCGTCCCAAGACGGTAGGCTGTCTTAAGATTTTTGATGTTCAAGTGCTTCTGCTGTATGATCTGCTATACAAAGGAATGGATTGAAAATGAGGTCAACAAGGTTATTCTGGCAATCTGAGATTTGGCTAAGGGGTCTTTTGTTCAATTCCATCTGAAATATCCCCCGCATCTCCAAACTGCTTATTTCATATTCCTCCACTGTAGCTACATATTTCCAGTTTTCAATGTAAATTTAAGCATATTTATCAGCAATGTTATTTATAGGTAATGATTTGGGGTTTTTAAAGATTAGTTTTTTGTTTTGTTCTATGGTTTGTTAGTCATGGCCTGGCTTATAGCAAAATTCAAGCTTTAAGTTTGGAAAAAATGGAGAATACAATCATTACAACAGCTCAAACAAGCCACTTGTTCTGAGGCCACAACATGTATCACACAGCTTTTATCAGTAACTGACAACACCAGTCCATGTGCCAACTTTGGAACATGAGCAAAGAAAACAGACCACAGGTCTTCGCTAGTTCCATTCTTCAAAATTTGAAAATACATGTGGTCAGCTTGTATGACTGGATATCACCAGATCTCGAAGTGTCTTTCATACATGTAAGAAAAATAAAAGTGAATGACCAAGCAAAAAACAAAAAAAAAAAGCCAAATCCACTGGTGCTCAGCGGTGAACTTGTTGGCTGGTGACAAACTTCCCTTACATGCATGCGAAGACCACAGAAACGAAATTGGCACAGGAAAAGGAATTGTACAACACTCTATGATGATCACAACTTCAAACCAATATTACAAAGTCTTAGTCGCACCTTGTGATAAAGGCTACATAGAAAGGTTTTTGAACTAAAACTCAAAAAGGATGCGACATAAACAGTAAGCAAATGGATAAACACATGCAAATCAATAAGCAAGAAAAAGACAACCCATGGTCTATTCGAGATAAAAACAAAGGTTTTTGTTTAAACTTAAAATATACCTTCAAGTGATTCTGGTGCCATGTGCACAAAAGAATACAATTCCTGTGTGGGCAAAAAATCTTGAATCAGCCTCTTCCCATTTAAAAATGGTTGGCAATGATGATGATGATGATGATGATGATGACAGCGTTTAGACTAATCTAGGATCCTTAAGCCTGCTTATAGCTGTCCTCAACAGGAAAATGCCATGATCTGTACATGCTTCTCTCACTGTCCCTCACAGGTTGTCTCTAATATCATATTGACACTTTATGGCAAGGAACACTGTATGTACATACATCATCCCATAGTAATGATACCCTGTGCATGTTCACACCCCCACCCAAAAAATTAAAATATAAAGCACAAAAGTTCTTTCCTATGATACATCTGGGCAAATGGTCCCACTTCCTTGTCAAATTCAAAATCTCAGATGATTTGAATGGCTACCCTTGAAAATTAAATATGCAAATGCAGTGACCCCCCCCTCCCCATAGTAACCAGATTTGCTTCTCAGACTGGTCTGAAGCCACTTGTCATCCTAATGGAATGAACTACTGAAAGGTCATTTGACAAAGCACAAAATTTGAAACAATGTTCCAAAAGATCACAGCACCTTTCACTGGTGCATCCAAAGCAAATTTTAGAGCAAGAACGTCTTCAACTAATTCAAGATGGTAAAGAAATACTGTATTTAAAAATATTTTAAAATTAGTACCACTTAAGTACAGTGCATATTAAATACTTCTGGGTGCTGAACTGAAAGACAAGCCAGTAAGCTGAACATGTCTGTAAAAATGAAGGAAAAAAAGTAACATCCAAGAAAAACTTTTGATCAAGATTGAAACCATTACTTCATCTGCACTGTACATTTAGAGGCTAAACTGACCACTTTTCTACAAATATTTTGTTCTTTTATTGAGAGAAAAATAACCCATGCATCCGATTTACAACCTGAAAAATATCACCCTGCTTTATTTTGTTGAGATTTTGTGTCTGTGCATGTGCCAGAACATGACACTCAAAGTACGTGTAACAAGACACAAGATTTTGTATAGCCAGCAATGTTTCCATAAGAATCACAAGAATACTCAGTTTACTGAATATGGCATTTAATTTTTAAAAAATGGGTGGATAGGGGTGGTAGGATGGGGGAGTGGGGGAGACTGGTTTGGATGGGATAATCCAGTAAAATGTCCACTTAAAGGGGGAAAACCCACAAGGCAAATGTCAAACTGCCACATACTAAACGCAAATACTTCAGTGGTCAAAACAATTAGCAACTATTAGGGGAAAAAACTATTTATGCTCAAAACAATTTCTCTTAAACATATGCAAAAATAGCTCACGCAGTTCCTAACAGCTAATGATGACAGAAAACTTTTTTAAATACTTTTATGCCAAATCTTCACAACTAACAGCATGTGAACTGTATCAGCCTTGTTTCAGTATGCAATGCTGGAAAAATGAAGCCTAGTTTTTGTCATAAGACTGACACCAGGTAAGGTTTTAGAAAAAGTAAGCTTACCACACACCTTTGAAACATACTAGGGAGAAGGGTTCCATGATGGGTTAAGGTCAGACAGCAAACAGGAAAACCACAGCCATTTTAAGAATAAAAAATATGCTACATGTACAGCAATGCTGAGGTGTTCTGACAAAAATTATTTAATCTGGTGGCAAAGCTGGAAGATTTTTTGTTTTTAAATTTCAACAAACAAAACAGTAGAACTGTTTAAAGGCATTTGTTCATCCAGAAATTGCATTCCATGTCACTGTAATTAGAAAGCCCACATAGTATTTCATAAGTGGGCAGTTTGTTGTCGAGCAAAGCACATTTATCCACAGGTTATGAGTGCCGTGTCAAATCCTAATAGCCAGAACAGAGATCAGTCTTTCAGATTTCAATACAACTCCCCACCAGTACCACCCACTGGGGCTAAGCCAAGAACACCAAATTCTTTCTCTCCCACACATTCACAAGGCAATAACATCATTATCGCAAACAAAGAAAACCAGAACTTTAAATGACAGCCATGTGAGCAAATATTAGTAATTTTTAGTTGTTCTCTAGACATATGTCACTGTTTATATCATAAGTCTTCAACAGAGTAGTGGGGCAAAATAAAATCATAAGATATGCCATGCAATCTGGACAATACTATGATTCATTCATTTCATTACTGTGATTCCAGCACTCATCAAAGCCATAATATTTGAAAGGAGGAGGGGGGGGGGCATAGAAAATGTCAGTTTGTTGCAATTACAGAAACATTTTCTTCCTTACAATGTTATATAATTTGGTTTCTCAACATCACCACATACCCAGAAACTTATTCACACACACACACACACGCAGAGAGAAATACATGATAAAACTATTTGCAAGTTTTTTTTCTCTCTCTCACACACACACACACACCACAGACAGTCATTCTCCCTCTTGTCATAATATGGCAAAATCTTCTAACAGTCTGAGATGCAATCACTTATTTTTCATTTCAGCTCTCACTCTTTTTGTCACTCGTCCAAAGGACATGCCAACGATGAATATCAGTCCAATGGCAACAAACAGCACAGAAATGAAGTAGGTCTTTGACGGTGAGGTCACCACAGAAGTGTAGACATCATGCAGACTCTCAAGAGGTGCCACCTGTTACAGATATGAGAAATAAAAACCACAAATGTGACATGGAGACACACATATGCGCTCCCCCACACATACACAAACACACCAAACCTGGGTACCCCTACCATAAGCTTTCGGTATTCAGAATCATTATTTTCAGTAATTTCAAACCAAAATCAGTATTTTTTCACTTCAGAACTGGCACGAGTAGCTGTCTCCCATTGGGTACAGCAAAATGATGCTGATTTGCTGAAAGAAACATCCAAAACATGGAACAGAAGCGCAGCGAAGAAAAATTCAGATGGGGAAAAAAAACCCACTTCGTTGTCAATCGGAAATTCATATTTTTTCCAGCAAAATCATTTTTCTGTATTTAAATGCAATTCCCGTTTACAATACGAGAAAGTCATATGGGTACCCATGTCTGACACACACACACACACACAATGCAAACAATGGCTAAGCAAGATTATCCAGAGCTGTCTCATTATTAACACAGTATAAGGGAAGCAGCCCATGAAGAAATGATTTATCTTTCGAATGTAAGAGTTCTTTACCTTAGACCATTAGCTATTCCCGGCAAATAAATCGTCAAAATTCATAAGAGGTGTTTGACAAGCGGCATACAGCGCTGAGCATGCTGTGGCAGGTTTGTTCTCCATGCAGCATTTCTGAGCTAACATGCAGTAACAGTGTGGGGGTCAGGTCTCGCAAAAGTGTACAGCACACCCCTATTCACTCAATCTAAATTCTTAGAACCCAGCGGAGGGTTGCTAATTAGACAGAGATGTCACCTAGCTGTGTAGTTCATCATGCAGGATTTACCTGAGCAGCATATTCCCACATCTCCTTGCGCTTGGCAAGCATGTCTCGACACTGAGCAGTCATGGAACGGGGCTCTTCATCCAGCGCCAGCAGCAGGCAAGACATTTCTGCAAATATTCAATGTACCCTCATAAGTGCAAAGTGTGTGCACCAATACGTACAGTACTCTCAAAGTCCAAGTATGTGCACAAATATATATGGCACATTCTCTGATGCAAGTGTGTATGCAGATCTGTATGCTACACTCTAAAGCGCAAGCATATACACATGTACAGTACACTCTAAGGTGCAAATGTGTACAAATATGTACAACATACTTTCATGTACAAATGGGTGCCCATACCCACAGTAAAAACAAGCAACATTTTCATCTTTTAGATAACAGATTTTTAAAATCTTCCACAGTTAAGCCGCAGAGGTGTACGATGATAAAGGCAGTTTTTGCATTTGATCTCAGGAATCTGCATTAACTGCTCCTAAACTATTGCCTATTGCCTAGGACTGCAAAAGGGTCTGGCCATTTTGATCCTTCAGTGGCTAAAGGCTTGGAACTTCAAAATTATCAGTTTGTGCAGAAGCCCCCTTCTTTAACTCTTTGACCCCATTGTGTTCGGCTAACTTGCGACGACTAAACGACTAGCGACTCCGCGCAACCGACAAACTTGCGGCGAATTTAAACATTTGCAGCGACACATTTAACAGTATAAGGGAAGTAAACTTTGTATCATTGTAAAGCTCTTTCATCGGTTATTTCCCCTGCACTGTCTAAATGACTTTCGGAAACAGTTTCGGCTTGCCAAACGAGGTTTAGTGGAGCGGCTGGCCAGGTCTACTTCCGTCATTCACAATGGCTATACGTGTTTCGTTTGTTGTGTCTGCAAAAAGTGACTGCATTCGGCACCAAATAGCAAGTAGCATTTAATATTTTTAACTAAAAGTATTGTTTCCATTGTGATGCCAAAGAATAGATCTTTCTAAATATGTAAAATATATTGCTGTGTGTGTGGTAGTTTTTAAGCGGTATTTTTTTTTAACGTGTAAATCTATGCGGGCTCTATGTGGCCTCTAGGGTTTCTTAGCCCTGCGGGTCCCTGTGGGGTCAAAGAGTAAACTAAACCCTCCTACATTCAGCTGCATGCTAAACCCTACAACTCTACTTTCAAGCCCTTCCAAATTAAAACAATAGACTACAACACTCACGTCTGCCCTGGCCAACAGGTATTTGAGCACACAGTTTCATGATGTCGCGCTGGCAAGCTGATTGCAGAAGAGGGTCAACATTAATGTCAACATGACTCTCTGATATCATGTCGATAATCTCCTTACGGCAGTCCTCACTGCCGATCTTCTGTTCATGGAACTTGGCTTTCAAACATTCAACAACACGACCAGGTCCTGAATCTTGCACCTGCATTTTTGCTACATCACTGATGCTGGAAATCATCTCTTTCTGACAGTGTTCTTGGATCTGAAAGTTAAACATATTTTGTGCCCCCCTCAAAATAACTGCAGGAGTACATGCCATAAGACTAAAAATTAGTTGCAACTATTTTTGTAACAGTTACAAGTATATTTATCTTCATAAAGGTACATGACAGAAACTTATTTAAGGCCAGACATGGTAGTGAGATTTTAACAAAAATCATTTTCTTCCAAGATAACCAGCACATTTTGATAGTTCAATATGTCTTCTGTCCACCCCAAAAAAGTTTTTGCATAAAATATAGTTCAACATGGCCTCTGTCCACTCCATAAATCTTTTTGCATAAAATAAAGAAATGTGCTTATTGTGTCCATAAAAAATTTAAATCATTTCACGATTGGTCATATCTTCCTGGAACTCATGCCAAAATAAAAATGTAAATTAGGCCTGGATGCCATCTTGGATCATTTCAATGGCAGCCGATGAAATACATTTTTGTTTTAAAAAAAAGGACTGTTATGGAAGTTTTCATCTATGGCCTTACAAACAGAATTAAAAGTTATTTTTTCCCTCAATCCAGCAACAAGATGATCTATACCTGCTAGACAAAATTGATTTTGAAAATGCTTCAAATATTTTAAACCACTTTCTTGCCCGAGAAAAAAATCTGCACTGAAAATATTGACAACACTTTCAACTAATTATTTTTGAGTTGGGCAAGCAGTCAGAACTTGTATTCACTGCACAATTCAATTCATTAGCCCCAACCAATTCAGGAATTACAGTAAAGTCCTGCAGATTCTCTTGTTCAGCAGTGTGCAGTGGGAAAGATCGTGTCTTTCTGAGGCAAGTCAGTGTCCATATTTTATGGCTATAATGTGTCACACGCATACCTCCTTCCCACAAGCCTTCATTAATGTTGGTGCCAGGGCGATGTTCAGAGCTGCAGCCTTGACACGATCGTGAATCTGGTGTTCACATGATGTCGACAGCCGCTGGAAAAAAAAAGACGGCAGAGTGTAGTGAAACGCATTAAATTCAATACAACCTCTAAGTTTTACTAATTTAATACATGTAACAGGATTGCCCCTGCCACTGTAATTACCCCCCCCCCCCCACCTATCGCCAACACCATTATCACAACCATCATCATTGCTTTTGTCGCCATCATCTTTTGACAGAAACAGGCCACAGAAAACAAGAATGAAGCCTTTCTTCAATCAGATTCCTGAATGATTATAGGAGCCAAAATCATCAAAAAATATCTGGCATTACAAGCATGAAGAAATGCGGGAGTAGGGGTGAATACTTTTTAAAGTTTCCTGGAGCCATGAACCGTGTTATATGTACTTAATATTCGTATTGTAAATGTGTAGAGCAAAAGTACACATAACTTGCTTAACAAGGACTTACCTTGATAGCAAACTGTTTTTTCAGGCAGCTGATAACTTTGCCTTCTAACTCTTCATCATTCTTCTCAGTATCCAGCACCTTTGCACAGAACTTGGGAATATCTTGAATGCAATCTTTCCACAAAATCGGGTTAAGTCGATAATCTGGAAGGAGAAAAAGTTTAAACCATTTATCAGTCAGAGAGAGGGGAGAAAGAGATAAAGACAGCTGTTTCGTTCAACCACAAGTAACTGGGTGTCAAAGATCCATATGTGCCTGTACTTCTGTAACCAGTTTAAGTCATTTTATTACACATCCATTGTTATCTCTCTGTCAGTTAAAGACTAATATCCAAATTTATTAGAAGCAGGACCAACGCACCAAAATGGAAGCCAAAAGCCGGGATCAGTAACTGCAACAACCAGTCTGTCGAAGTGTACGGCTTGGGTGGGTGGAGATACTGACCAACGGGCGCCGGGTAGGTAAAGGATGGGACATCTGTTGGTGTGTGAAACTGGGGGGCAGTTGTCTCTGGCTTTCACGCAGAAGTCCAAGCCATGGCCAAGGCAGAGTGCATGATCAGAGACTCAAGAAGTCGAAAACCGAATGTGCCCGGGAGGTCGTAAGGAGGTCTGAGGACAAATAGGATACTGAGGCCCTGTCCTACGGATCCACAACATTAACACACCGAGGGGAGATGTCTGTGAGATCGGCCAGCTTGGTCACGGAGCGAATGAGAGAGAAAGGGCACTCTTTCTGCAAATCTGTTCCAATGGCAGAAACGGAAACATCCACTTCCAGGTCCACCCCAACTGACACCCTCGAAGGCACGTGAGGGGACAGCGGCACTCCCCATCTCCAGAAGGACTGCCCAAGCTAAAGCAATCCAGCAGAGCATAGGGGGAGGGGTATGTGTGTCACAGAACCGCTCGTGCACATTCTGTCCTGGCTGCGAGGCGGAGGGTCCAGGGAATCAGGGTGGTACGCCAGAGGGACCCACACTGTAAGAGAGGAACTTCTGGTGAGTGGCGACTTCCGGTGGCACCCTCGCCCACCTCTGCCATGAGACCAGCAGAAGTAGGGTCGTCAGACACCGCCTGCTGCTCTAGCAGCATGGGGGACCATATGGAAGGCAGGTCAGCAGGACAGGGCCGACGCACTTATGGTGTCATGCCAGCACTCAAGGTCCCCGATCGCTGGAGAGGGTGGGCCGAGTAACCCAGCACAGATGTGCAAGCGGAAGTGGAAGCCTGCAAAGGGCGCTGTGTGACCAACTTGTCCTGCAGGTCTGCAAAGGAAGCCACAGGAACACCGGAACAGGCCGATGGACCCCATCAGGACCCATTAACAATGACGTGGTCAGAAGGCGCAGCATGCAGCTCAGCCGACCTAACAGTGGCAGAGCCCCATTATTTGTCATCATGCTTGGAGTGGACCAAAACGGAAGAAGATAAAGTCTCTCGCCCACGGCTCTTTTCTGAATCCCTCGACCTGGGGTGCAAAACACGTTTGGAGTAGGCTGGCATAATGCAAGGAAGCTCAAAACATGAAACTGTGTAACCAAAAATCATGGCACGCACAATGCTGAGTAGCAGCGGTAAGCTCACAGTGATACACTGAAACACAGATGCATACAGTCGAGAGACACAAGAGCCACACACACACAGCACGCAACTGTTTCAAACAAAGCTTTCAAAGCAGAGACGAGAGACAGAAAGCAAGGGTACTTTCCTGAAAGGTGAGCTGCGTGAGGGCAGGTGAAGTTTGAGGAGCAGTGGCAAAAAAACGTCAAAACAACAACACGTCCACACTAGAAAGACATAGGCTCATGCCGGTCGGCTGGCCACGTGTGTGTTGGGTGTGCGCAAGCACGGAGGGGGACCTACCGGGGATGGGGGCTTGTAATTTTTTGTTAGGAAGGTGCGGTAGGGGTCAACACAAGGGGTCTGCACTAGAAAGACATAGGCTCATACCGGTTGGCTGGCCACATCATGTGATGTGTGTTGGGTGTGAGGGAGCCTTTCCAGGGATGGGGTCATGTAATTTTTTGTTAGGAAGGTGCAGTAGGGGTTCACTAAGCTAGAACTTAGCACTTTGGGTCATGGTACAGTATTGTGACAAAAAAATCTTATTTCACACTGGGCCGCGTTCAAAATCTTGCATCCCAATCTAAGCCCCTTGAAGCAAACTGAGTTAAATGTGACCATTAGCTAATGGAATCCCTACCTACAAAAGCCTGTCTGCTTATCCACACTTACAGTCAGAACACCTGATGTGCTGAAATGTTCTTACATACCACGAGCTTGTGTGATGAGCCGTCTCATTACAACTGTGCGGCATGTGACATCAAACCCATCTTCATCCTTCACTCGCTTTAGGCAGTCTAAGATCTCTGGTTCAGAATCAGCGTCATCACAATGTTTCTGAGCACAAACACAAAACGGTTCCCTCAATTACGAAGAAAATGTCCATACACTTGGAAGCGTACATGGTATCATCTGGACTTGTCATAAATGTTGTAAACTACACACACTGTCCACATTTACATCTGCACAAAAAGCCCCTGCATGCAAACTGCCTACATGTGCTACTTGCCAGGGCCTTACCTTGATCATTCTCTTGCATGTTTTGGTTAATGTGAAATCAGCAATGGCAAATTCATCTTTCTGCAAGACACAAAAATGACATCAAGAACCTCCAAAATGTCATCATGTATCAATCCATATACATGTAAAGATCTGCACAGAATAAATTTTAGCACATCAAATAGGCTCATACACATTTCAACAACTAAAAGTGTATTTAGACACTACCTGTTAATCAATGGAAATAGCATGCAGTATCCAGGGATGGAAAACATTTCTATGGCGAATCACATGAACAGGTCAACATAGCAACATGTGCTTGCTGTTGTATGGTGCACACATGTTTCAGGTGTTTTGCACTACATAAGTCTTAGATTTATATCCCAGTTCATTTCAAGAACAGCAATCCCTTAACAAGTAGCTCTTACCTCCCTTCTGAATAAGAGTTTATGGCACTTAGGAGTTAGATTCCTCTGATTTTTCTTGAGGCACTCCAAGATCTGGTGGGGGAAAAACTTGCAAGATTAATAATACACTACCCACTGGCACTGCCAAGCATGAAATATTTCTGCACTGTTAAACATAAAAAGCATAACCCCCTGCTGCTGTTAAGGCCAGACACTACAGTAAAATTGAAAAAAAAATGCTTAAAAAAATCAGCAAAGTAGAAAAACAAGTAGCCTTACAAATGTTGGATGTGGTTTTTTTTTTCAACTATTCCTGTGTTTTCACTAGTCTGGTTGTAGTCAACTATTCCTGTGTTTTCACTAGTCTGGTTTTAGTCACAGAGGACGCTGACATGTTTCTACGTGCTCATCTAAAGCAGATGAAAAATCCTGGAAGCATGATGTATGCTTGCCGGGAATGGTCTGGTGTACATGGCTGTGTCTTGAATCTGACCTGGTCACACTGTCATAGCTTAGACTATAATAGTGGCTTAGCATTCACAATCAATTGGGCACATAGTTTTTAAATATATACAGCAACAAATGCATTTAAACATTAAGGTTATATAGTGGAAACCACTTACTACAGAAGCTGATGTCACAAGTCATCTCATGTCATAAGACAGTTTTGACTTACTAACCAACACTTTTATATTTGTCAAAAAATATGTACTGCTTACTGTGAGCATCGATATAATGAGAAACTGGATATAATAAGGGCATATTCACATACCAGATAACCAGCAAAATGCTTTCAACCTAACCTGGTTGGCAAAGCAACAAGTGAAACTAAACAGAAACAAACTTTAACAGGAGGAAAGTCTAGTGATCAGCCATCAGATTATTCTTGGGGTAATGAGGAGAAGGTGGGCATTGGTTAGCTACAGAAAACGTTTTGAAAGGAACTATGAAAATTAAAAAGTAAAAACAAAAAAGACAGAAACAAACAGTAGATTTAAATGAAGAGGTGTTTATTAAAAAAAAAGAGAGAAACTAGTGGTGAAAAAGTAGAAACAGTGGAAAAGCATGAGTCATAGAGGTGAGGTGGTCAGTAAGAGTCAAGGGAGGAGGGGAGAGAAGTGTACCTGGGTACAGGTGAAAGAGTTTATTGTGGGTAACAAAGCGCTGAAGTAGGACCCTATTTTGTGATCAGTGGAGGCAGCACTCATATGGAATCCTACTTCATGTCCCACTTCAGCACTAAGGCACCCATGGGGCCAAACCTACAACACTAAGCTCTCTTTTGCCTATACCCTGATGCACTTCTCTCTAGCAGCTAGCCTTAATCTATTGTACATGCATGCATGTACACATCCAGTTACCCCATGTGTGCCATGGTGTAAGCTATAAACAAATCTCCAGGGGAGAAATGTCGCTGCTGTAGTACCACGGACTTAGAACAGGGCCATGGTAGTGCTGATCCTAGCATCACTGACACACTGTTGTGCGAGTGCCGGAGGTCAAGCTACCGCAGAACCATTTGCGGCTTACCCAGAACCGTGACTAGCAGTGTGTGAGAACCGTTTGAGAACAAAATGAAGCCACTGGGAATAGTAGGTTTATCAGGGTACATGATATATCGATCAGCGTATTTGTGGACCCAGGTAGGCATAAATATGCCTTTCAGCATACAATGTTAGGCCCTGAATATTCTCCACTTCCATGGTGCTACATTTCTATAAGCATGACAAGTTTCCAGGCCTGCCTCAATGTGTGTGATGTTTCCTCACGTTTTCTATGTCCTTTACGTTCACTGATAATTCAAAAAAACAAAACAAAACAAATCTTATAAATCTTGTGTGAGCGATTTGTCAAACGCCAGTTTACCAACTTATAAAACAAAGAAAGAAACAAGGACCGGTTTTTCAAAATATGGTAGTTAAGTCTCATCAGATTATTTGAACAACAGATTTCCTGATGGAAGAGGCACACCCATGATCATCATCTGTGAGTTATCACGGAACTGCACCATACTACCGCAGTGTATCACTGTGTGGATGACAGACTTACTGCAGCATTTCCAGGGTTCATGTTGGAGCAGTATTCCTCTACATCCTTTGAGCATGCCTCTTTCAGCTCTGGGTCCAGCTGAATGCTCTCCCCCTGCAAACCAAGACCTGTTTCATCAACCTTTTTTCTTTGGCCTCTCAGCACCCCCCCCCAACCCCACCCACCCCATCAGACTCCTGCAAAGAAAATAGTCATTTTGCTAACTACACTCCACTCCTGCATAAAATAAACCTGAGAGACACAGCCCAGAGTGGGCCAGTGATGGTCCATCACCACAGGTCTGTTCTGGTGATGCTGTAATCATCAGATCACCGCTGACAGACAAGCCAACCCATCTGAAGTTCTACTCTCTCTGTCTCCTTAAGTAAGGATTCTGCAGAACCTTTACACAGTAAACGTTGCTGCGGTGGATCAACATTTCTGGTGAAAGCATAATCCCCCCCCCCCATCTCCACCATTGATCTGTCTGCCAAATCCAAGTTTCTTTCAAACAATTCAAATGGATCGCTGTGAGGTAAAGTGCTGACGATTCTTTCTACACTGTAAACACATCGTTGCATGTCTGAACAGAATGAAGTATCATCACATACCATCAACCCCATCACAGACTATATACTTTATCCCACGCTACAAACTTCACAGACTACAAGTTCACTCACTGGTTACTCACTTCATTTTTTAAAAAATCCCTGATCAATGTTTACAAGCTTCTCCTCGGTCCAACAAACTTCATCACTATTTACAAACTTCCTCTCCATCCTCACTCACCCTCTGCAGCAGTTCAACCTTCAGCTGGCTCCTACAGTCAGCCTCCACGCGTTGTTTACGGTCCAGCAATGTGTCATTGCGTACATGTTCACTGAGGCAGTTGACCACATCATACCTACAAACAAATGAAATTTATTTTTTTCCTAAGAACTTTAATTGAGGGTAGGGGAGAAGCGCTTTTCAGCTAGTGCAACAATAAAAAGATCCACCAGCATATGCTTAAGACAAATCAGTAAGATGGTGACAGAAAAATATTGATCTTACTCATAAGCAAATACAGTAAAATTTCCTATTAAGACTTTCTCTATTACAATCCCCTTTGAAAACATTTTCACCACCCCCTCCTATGTCACACTACATATAGTCACTATTAAGACACCTCTTAGTTAAGACCTGGTGCATTTTCAAGTCTTAAGAAGGTTTTACTGTAGCTTCTTAAACTCCTCAGAAAATTAAAAAAAAAACCCTATTCATAAAAGATAACTTTAAAAACAAATGTGATTTAAACAACTGCTATGAGGTTAAACTCACTTGCTAATCATCTTCTTACACAGCTCTTGGACCGACCGATGACAGGCCTCCTTGAATTTCCGATTAAAACGGAAGTCTTTCAATGAGATCTGTTCAGCACAGAGTCAGAGATTTGACACTGCTTTTCATGGTTGCACTGCACATCTCTTACACATACTTTTTTAAAAAGCCACATAATCTACTGAAAATGCCATGGGCCAACCTATCCCAAACTTCAATTATTAATTTAACGCAATTTTTTCAAGAGGAATTATAATCTTATTTGGTTCACAGAATAGTCATCGCAAGGCTGTGATAACCAAGAGGTATAATTATTCCCCCATTCTGCTTAATTTAACTCTCAGCTTATTAAGAGATTCTTCCTCTATTAATCCTTCACCACTTCTAGCTTGGGTCATTATGTTTAAACCCCCTGGCAAGGCCCTGTGACATGTGAATTTCCACTGATCCTGTCTCAATCTTCTGATACATCACCAACGAGTGACCACACTGGTGAGTGAGTGCAGCACTCTGGGTCACTGCAGCACACTACCTTCCTTGCCAACGTAAAGTCTGCTCGAGTTAAACACCTCTCAACTTCCAGATGATAAAGATTGCTTAGCCACTAAGCAACAAGCATGTGATGCATACCAGCTGGTGATGCTCAATTCCAGCCCTGCACTTGCTGGACATGTCCGCGTGGTTCTTGTGTTCAACCAGACACTCCAGCACCTCATCTGGTTCTGCATTACCTTCCAGCTCATCCTAGACACGTAACCAGATCCACCACTACAGTTGTCAGCCATATATAATGGGAAAGGACACACTATCACATCCAGCAATATAGTTGCAGCCACACACACAAGGTGAATTTTTTTCTTCAGAAACAAAGGGTCATGATGTTAAAATTTAGCCTTAATTCATGTTTTCATTTTGTCTGCGATATGACACCAAAAAAAACGCTGCATGTGTGAAATAACTATAGAATGACAAGCAATCACATGGGACTTTCCTTTCGCAGACCAGATGTATGAAAACTTTATGGCCTACACCGTCCACACAGACTGCAGGTCTAAGGTGCAGTTTTCTGCCATTTCACTTCCCCATGCCCTCTCCAAGGAGCACCCCGTAGCATGGTGGTGACAAATGCTTGAAACTGACACACAGGGTCATAGGTTTGGGTCCCGTGTTCAGCATGTACTTTCTCCACAAGTGACACCTGCTTACAGGGCTGCCTGTCAAGGAATACCTTTAGGTGGTTGTCTTTCCTCCCTGTTCCTATTCCTACAAAACCATTTATCACCCTCTTCTTTCCTTTACCAGTCACAACGTAAGACCCTAGATTTTTTTCGAATATTTGACATGCACCAAGGAAGATTTTGAGACATGAAAACAGAGAACTCTGATATATGGTTATCCCCAACTTCAGCAGAAAGCTGGCATACAAAGGTGAAAGGAAGGTATTCAATGTCAAGCGCACACATCATGCTTAAAAACACACACACGTGCAAGCTGCATATTTACGGCTGCTTTAGACGTACCTCACAGAACTTGCGTATCATGGGAGTGCAGGCTTTCATAAGGATGTGGTCCATGCGGATGTCTTCTGCTTCGTCTTCCTGGAAAGCCCGCATGACCTCCTTGCACTTCTCATGCAAATTATCGTAATTCTGCTGAAGGCAATCCAGTTCCTAGAAAAAAAAACCCAATAGATTTGTTGACTTTTCTCCAGGCAACCTGGATCTAGAAAGTGCAGTATGTCTACACTACACAGGTTAACTCTTTGCACTCACATGACACAGATCTATGCATGATGTCGACAGTTCACAGATCTTGACATGTTTTCAAAAATACTGCTAATAAACTAAGACCAGAGCAGTAATATACTTTTGGAAAAGTTTAAACATTACTTACCATTTGGTGTCAAATGTTGTTACTATAAGTACAAAATTGAAAAAGTCTAATAAATTCCCCATGTCACTGCTTACCCACTTTCAACGTCTCTGAACTGTATATTATCATCACTTTCTGATGATGAATAAAATCCAAGATTTTCTCTGAACTTTCAGCCTAAATTATATTTGAAGTACCTTTTTCTGCCAAACTTGATTTGATTAAAAATTTTCTCTCCCATCCAGCAGCCATTTCTTGTGAGTTATGTAACTGTTCTGGTAAGCAGGTGCTTAGTGAAAACTATCGGCAAGCCGAATCTAAATTTTAAAAACAGTTTAGTGCGTCTGCAGGTTCTATTAGAACTTTCGCTACATACGTTTCAATGCTCTGTGAAGGGTATTCGGACGGCTGCGACCGACGCTTTGACCTGAGTGCAAAGTGTTAAAGCCAAGAAGACCAGAAATACATCACATCACTCACACACTTTTCCTCTGCCAACATTTCAGTGTCTGGCATGCTCGTCTTTCAGTAGCTGTTCTACCACTGTTGTCAAGATATCAAAATTTACCTTCTAAGGTACAAATGCACCATAAAGGGACCCCTCTGCCCCCAAAAACCTAAACTATTCTAGATCAAATTCAAGCATTATTTCTTTGGCTAATGAAAATTTTAATTAGGAAAATGTACTACGGGAAAAATACTTTTGATGGGAGGAGGTTATTCTAAAAAAAATGATCACTCCAAGAGGAAGTACTTGAAATGCTCAACATAACCGTTTGCAGATGTATGCAACCAAGGGAGTTTACCGTACCCAAACACGTAGCAAAGAGAGGGTCGAAAGAAAGGATCTTGGCAGATCCTCAAAAAAGATCTGCCATCTCTTTCTTTTTAACGACGCTAGTCTTCACACAGCTAACCCTCGGTACACAACGTGTGCATGCAGAGAATCCCTATTAAATGTAGTCAGCCCGCTCACTAAGCGAGTGCTGACAACTAGGATCCACAGACAAACACAACATAGCATTTCAAGTACTTCCTGTTGCAGTGATAATTTGATAATTTAAGCGCTCTGTCCTCATTTGTTCTTTATTACTCAAAAAATTATTTTAATTACAATGTCTTAATAAAGTCATCTATCATCCAGCACAAACACAGGTTTACTCCGTACCTTGTCCTTTTCCACATCCTCGGGATCCTCTGAACACAGCTCAGCAAGGTCCAACATGCAGGCATCCTCAATCTCTGGGTTCAGATTCACAGCCAGTGAACGCTGTCTCATCACCCTCTGCATTGCTTGCACACAAGCACGTGACAGCTGCTGCAAATTTAAGCACCCCCCCCCCCAACATAAAAAAGATGCCGGAAGCTGTTAGTGAACTGCCTACTTGGGACCTGATAAAACTCTTTTATTAGGTTGCCTCTCTGAGTTATTGATTCATCTTCGGAGTAAGGAAATATTTTTTTACCGAGATCCTGCAAAGTGAAAGGAAGCCCAGGTAAGGAGAGACTGAAAGGTGTTGGCAGAAAGCAAAAGGTGCACAGCCAAAGGTATGCACTCACTGGGACTTGAGCATCACTGGTGTTGTTCCTGTAATGCCGATGCAAACAGGCAAGTACCAAAGGACCCTGGTCAGGATTTGTGGAATCTGTGTCTGCCCAGTTACCGCTTTCATGACAATGCTTTTTGGCATCTCGTTTACAGGACTTGTACAGATCAGTGTCCAGTCTGTTTGCAGTTGTAAGTGGATTTCAAATGACTAGCATCACTACTGAGCAAGATTTTAGACACACAAAACTATTAAGGGCTATGGGTTCTCAAATTATCACATTAACCATTTAAAACAATCTTCTATATACAAAACTATTTAAGGTCAAGATTTCTGAAATTATCAGCTTTGATTTTAAAATGACTTTCTACATAATTAAGGACTCAGACTTCTGAAATTATCCACTTCATTATTTAAAACAACTTTCTAGATACAAAACTGTTAAGACTCAAGACTTCTGAAATGATCAGCTTCAATATTTAAACAACTTTCTATATATAAAATTAGGGGTCAAGATTTTTGAGGCTGTAAAAGAAAAAAAAAACAATGCAGGGAAGAAAAAGAAATAAAAAATGAAGAAAAGAAAGAGAGGAAAAAATGAACGAAGGCATCAAGCACATACGTGAAATCCCTGGCCATGAAATACTGGATTTCTAGTAAGCGTTGCTCACATTCATCAGTCATCTCATCCTCATCAATGTTGTCCATAAGACAGTTTATTATTCTGTCAATTATAACAACAAATGGTAAAAGTTTTTAATAGAATACAGTTATCAAGCAACTTTTTCTGGAAGCAATCTGATAAACAGTTTTATAATAAGGAGAAAAACAAATATAACACTCATGACTATACAGGTCCTTCTTTCCCAAAAGATATATTGCCAAAGGAAAGGAAGACATACCAACTGATAATAAAATTCTCATTCACAGTAGATTACAAGGACAACTGCATGGAATGAGAACCATGCATAACTGTGGAAATGTGTGCATTTTTCAGACTGGAGCCAAAGTTGTTTAACAGGTATGGAAGTCCATGTAATAAAATTTGTGTTTATTAGTATGTGTTTGTTTTGTTTGCTTGATTTAATAGTAAAATATTTCAACATCTTGTGTTGTATGGAAGCAAATATTAGTGCAATAGGGAGAGAACTATATGTGTGTAGTGCAACACAATCCTGCATGCAACCCTACATTATATTTCTAGACATATGAACAAGCACACTCTACCTTGTCTTCTATCTGGTTAGACATTGTGGTAATTCCTATCTGCACAAATTCTATTGTCTGCTATCACACAAGGGACCACCTGAAAGTGTCCCTTAAAGAAGTGAGGTCCTTCTTGAGAGACAGGGCCTGAGTGTATTTTATGATCCAATAATGCTTTAATTTTATGTTCATGCACAGTCCAACTCCTATGTCGACGTGCGCATAACATCTGACATATGTCATTCATGATGAAGATGTTGATTTGGGGAGCTGAAACTCTGCATTCGTGGGTTTTGTCTAATTGTGAAACGTTCCTTGCAGCTGTGCTTTCATTGCTGCTGTGAGAAGGCTGATGTGGCCCAAGTTTCACAGTAAGAATGTTTTTGAAGTAAAGAATATATTCATATCTTTGCAAGCCTTTCTTGTGCTTATTTCTGATTCCTACCCAACATCCTAATTCCTGTCAGGCTTTGACAAACTCCATCGGTGACTGATGTCTGTAAATTATATTTGAAGTATCTTTTTTACTAAACTTGATTTGATTTGAAATTTCTCTTCCATTTAGCAGCCGTTTCTTGCGAGTTGTATAACTGTCCTGGTAAGCTGGTGGTCAGCAATACCTATCAGCAAGCCAAATCTCCATTTTAAAAACTCATTTAAATAGGGGCAGAATACAGCCGATGATGGAGCTTTCCAGTGATACCAGGATTAGTTCCCTTACACTGTTAAGTGCGTCTGTAGGATTTTATTAAAACTGTCGCGACATACATTCTGACGCGCTATGAAGGCTATATGGACCGTTGCCACTAACGTTTTGACATGAGTTCAAAGAGTTAATTTCTGGTTGGGACTAAATTCACCGAGTTAATTTGATACCAATATTGTGCAATTCCAGAAAAAATATATGCTTGAATATTTTAACGTTTGTAATTATTTGTCTGAACACAAATTCCAATTGAGTGCTATGTGCAGCTTTACTTAACACTTTTATGCATGTGGACGAATGCATGCTTTCATGTGTGTATGTGTGTGTGTGTGCGGGGGGGGGTTAGTGCACGTGTGGTTGTGTTACTGATACTAATGCCTGGAGGAGATCGACATGCAGAGAGAGAGAGAGAATGATTTAATCTCCAGTTTTCACACTCCACTTTATTAGTGAAAAGACATCAGTACTTACGCGCCCTGTCCTGGGTGAACATTTTTGCAAAGAGCCTCCACTACCTTGGAGCAGGCAAAATGCAGGGGTCGGTCTAGCATGAAGTTTTCTCCAACATTGATTTCTTTCAAAAGCTCCGACACCTGGAAATACACCCACACAAGCAGACACCATTGTAGTTTTTTCTTGTCCTTATACAGCAGCAGATTCTACAGAATCAGCATGGCTTCATTAGAACTCGAGTGTTGAAATCTGTCAAATGATCTATCTTTCACGGAAATCTAAGCCATGATATCAACTACAAAGTGGGAGTCATGAAACAAAGAAGAGAAAATTAACAGTGAAGCATCAATAAATCTTGTAATCTGTCGTGAAATTCCAAAATTCTTACCTGGGCTCTGCATTCAGAAGAAATCTTTTCTTTATTTTTCTTCTTTGTCTTTGCCAGTCCCATCAGACAGTGGAGGGTTTTGCCTCCTGCCTCCAGTCCTTGGCACTCGTTTTGGATCTCATTAGCACAGCGTGCCATCAGCTCAGGACTAATTTGATAGTCATCCATAAGCAGTTTGCGAACCTTCATCATTTCTTGCACGCATTCTGGAGTGAGGCCAGGGCCTTGTTTCTCCTCAGCCAGAGCTAGATACAGAACAACAACAGTCATGGAAAAATTAGGATGTGCTTTTCCAACTTCCAGCAGAGTGTGGAATCATGTACATTTTCCTGATGTATAGCTTACATTCCAGTAACTACTTTTTTTTTGGGGGGGGGGGGCTTGCTTTAAGTGGGACACATAATCATAATAACATGTTTACTATGGCACTGTGATTACCAGAATTGAAAAATGAAACTTTGTTCTATGCACTTGTCAATGACTAAAGCAAACCAAAAACAAACTCTAAAAAGAGCACTATTTTTCTTGCCAAGTTACCATGCTGAATTTAACAATCTATGGAAAGGTTCAAAGCACATTTCTACCACTTTTTTTCTTTTTGCAGTTTAAAAAAAAAAGTGCTGGGTGTCAAAGTCTGCAACTGATAGCCTCTGCCCAAGCAGGGCAAAAGCACATCCATACATTTCTTACATACCATCCATGTGAGCACTCTCCAAGCAGAGAAGTACATGGGCACGCTTGGTATCTGGTTCAGAAACTGTGCCACCCAGGCAGTGGTACTTTTCGATATCGGCACGACACTTTGCGTAAAAGACATGCTCGACTTTCACATCCTCTGCCATCACTCTCTGGCGTAACTCCAGTTTTTGCTGGCACTATAAACAGTGGAATGTATGTCCATTATAATTGGGAGTGACATGCACAAGTGAAAAAGAAGAAGCCATTTATTCAAAAATAAATTTGCTGATGTCCTGACCACCACTCCATAAACACTGGCTGTCTCGGTTCTATTTTTTTTTTAATGAAAAACTTCACTCATTTTCCATGTTCAACCATCCCTCATGAAAGAAAAGATGCACACACACAGATGTTCAAATATAAGAAACTTCAATGCATAAAGATTTTGCAAGAACTGTTGCATAAAAATTTGTGCTGTCAGGTCATCATGTCGCCCTCTGCCTAACTTTGAGGCCAGTCCAACAGGGGTTAGGTAATGACACATCTTAACAATCTTTACTTTAATGAACAATTTCCATCCGCTCACTCTTGCTAATCAGCACTGAAGTATGACAAAACCTGACCATTGCATGCTGATTATTTTTTTATCCTTAAATCTACCCTCGCAAACCTATTGTTACCTAGTGACAAAACATTGTCACTGGATAAAAATACCTGCACGTTGGAAGTCAATGCATTTAGAAGGCAAGCACAACACAGCTTTAAAGAAGTGTGATATAATGCAGAGTTCCTCTGAAGAAGTGTTTGACATTAAATATAAATAAAAACCCAAGGGAGAAAGCCCTCTGCCTCAACAAGCCTATCAAGTTACAGTTATCAAGCCAACCCCCAAAACAGCTGTAAGAAAGTCTATTCTGACTTTACCTCAACCGAAAGAACCTGCTCTCCCAGATGACTGTACAGACATTGAAAAACCGCTCCGTTGCCTGCCTTGATGTCAGCACACAGGTTCTCACGGTCATGCTGGCAGGCATAGTACAGTGGGCGATCTAGATGGTAATCATCGGACTGAAGTTCATAAACACGTAGGACCTGTTTCTTGCAATCTTTGCTGAGCTTGGCCATGTCTTTGGCTAGGCATTCAATAGTTTTTCCTTGCAGATGGGGAGCCTGTTATGAAAAATTACATCTTAATGTGCACCCAGAGCCACAGAATGAGCTGCAGATGGTGTAAAAAGTGAACACATCTCTTTTATCTTCATCCACATTTAACTATGGCTTTTACAATTCCCTCCTCATAGCAGTCTATTTTACCCATTCTTGGATTTGATTTAATCACTGGATACGATTTAGTTACAAATAAAAGATCTCTTCAAAAGAAACAGATGTTCCAGCAACACAGCAATGCTTAAAATACAGTCGCTCACTGACTCAGTTTGAGGCATATCCCACTTCCACTACCTTGCACAATTAGCAAATTATCCTGTCAACAACTGAATTCTTCAGCCTCCTCAAAAGTTTTCTCAAGATTTTCAAATAATTTAGATAGAAAAATGTTGCAGTAACCACACTGGCATCTTCTACATACATGATTAAATGATAAATACCTCAAAAGATTTTCTTTCTCTGTGACTTTCTTAAATAGTATCAATGCAAATTTAGTAACATACATCACTGTCTGGACCTGGGAAGCGACCACATTCCAGCTGTTCGATGTCCTCCTGGCACTTCTCACTGAAGTGGAAGACCAGGCGGTAGTCTGAGAAAACAATGCTGGCCATTTTGTTCAAGAAGTTTTGGCACGGTTTGGTGATTGCTTCCTCATAGTGCTCAATGAGACATGGAATGATTAATCCTTGTCCTCTGGAAAGCTGTCTGCAGTCTGCAAACTAAAACCAGTGGAACCCAAAAACCACTTTTCACCTAGTCACACTTCTGACAAAGTCCTTAATCCCTTTTTTCAATTACATAGCCTAAGCTTCTGTAAGTGGAAATGTGGTGGAGGGGAGGGGACCTAAAGGTTGGATGAAAAGAAAATTAGTCTATCTGGTTTTGAAATCATTTTGCAAATCCACTTTACAAAGCAACCCTTCTAACATCTCCTCCTTGGTACATGCATGCATGTGTTTTCTAAGTGGTACACAGAAGCAGAACTTTTAAAACCTTTGTACACCAAACTATAAAGGGCTAAAGAAATAATTATTTGAAATAGCTGATTCCATCCACCACAATCTTCTTTTAACGAAACGTAAGGGAGATTATTATAACATATGCAAATGGCAGACAATGTGAGGTATAATTAGGTAAAATGATGTTTTAATGAAGTTTCTGTTGTCTGTGGTGCTTCAGGAAGACAGATTTGCAATATCTCACTGGCTCTTTACGAATAGATGGATGAAAGGATGGAGAGAAAGACAAACTAACCAACCAACCCACCCACTCAACCATCTACCAACCAACCAGCCAGATCAATCACCCAATGATGGGTTACTTTCAAAGCAAAAAATGGACAAAGACAATCTGCATCTCCTCTTGCTTTATCAAACACTTTCTTCTCTCTGCTCCCAACCACCACCCATCCCCTCAAAAACACATATACTCTCATCCACACATCCAGCGAAGAGCACCTCTTATGATAAAAGATAAAACCTGTAAACCAGCTTTTTACAAAATAAGTAAAAGAAAAATAATTGTGGGGGAAAAGTAACACTTGCAAGAAGCAGGAAAAGAACAGTAAAGCTAAATTTGTCATAACAAAGAAAAGCACGACTTAGAACTTTAGAAGCTATGAAAACTTGCCTTTTCTAGCTCTAGCTTGCACACTTCTGTAACTGCAGAGTCAAAACGATCATCTTTTGTAAGCTCCATCTTGTATTGCCAGATATACTGTGAGAACAAAAACAAAAATGTTTTTATATTCAACACAAGGGGGCTGATCACTTACCATATGAACTGCCAAAGAACTTTGTTAAGAACATATAAAACAGGGGGAAAAAATTAAGTCTGGAAAGTGTGGAAGTTTTAACTTTGTCACAAGCCCAATGGGCCAGTAACTTCAAAATTTCCACACACACACACACCACCCAAAAAATTTTCACTGGCCCAGATTATTTCTTCTTCGACTACAGCAGTCAGCAAAAGAGCAACAGCTCTGTAAGGACTGCTGCAAAGGGTTTTGACATCAGCCACAAAACTTATTGATTTGCACTCTGTCACTCTGCGTGATTGATAAGGTGAATCTGTATCTAGCCCTTCACTGCGATCTCTACTGAAAGCCTGAACTTCTCAGGCAGCTTTTCAAGAAGAAGACAATCTTGACTCCACAGGACTGCATTTCCCGCAATGTATGCTCTAAATGGAGCCTAAGGAGTTCTAATATATTTCATTTTTGATATTACAGTATAACCTCCCTCTTAAGATTTTTGAAAATGCACCAGAATCCAGTCATAATTGAGAGGAGTCTTATTAGAGAGTACACCTAATGTAACCCAGCACAGGTAGTGAAAAAAATGTTTGGTCTTACAGAAGAAGTTCTTTACTTTTTAAGTTAATAGGGAGGTTTTACTTTTACTGTATGTATTGTCTCTCTGGTGGATGCAAGTTCTAAGTTCGCATCAACTAGATCAATTTAAGCACCAAGGATGGTGATCAAAATTGCTTGAACGGAAGATGTTTTAACGGATAAAGTTATCAGAAGGCAAACAATAGGTAATGACAATTTTCTTTTTGAAAATGGTACAGATATGTGTACATTCATAATTCTACCCATACTCTTAATTACTCACATGCTGACACTCAGGTGACACCTGGCCACTAGTCTGAAATAAAACAAAAAGAGCAAAAAGTCTTATTTAATCTTTAGCAACACAGAATGATAAATTAAAATGAAATACACATCGACAGCCATTCAAATAAACATATGCCCTGTTTTTTCCCTCTCTTTGTCACATAAGGCTTGACTTTTTTTTGGGGGGGGGGGTATCTCTCTGTTAAGGCACAATACACCTAAAGTTGTCCTCCGCCTGTCTGGCAAAAGAATACACTTTGATTTTGAAATATTTTATAATTAGAAAGATCAAGGTAAAAAAAAATATTTACTTGACTATTTGGGGGAAGTTTAAACTATAGAAATTTTACTTCCCCAATAACAATTTACTCAGATGCACACAACGTACAGGAAAATTACTGTGTACTATTACTACTACAAGCAGTACACAGCCTATGCCATACTATACAATATAAAATATATAATTACAAAATGATAATGCCAGACAGAGGCTTCTTGAGGAGTAATGCCTAAAATCTCTGTTGATGTTCTGAATTATGCTGTTACTGTTATCAGGAGCAGGAAAATGTCACAACAAACAATTAGAGATGAGAAAAAACATTTACACCCGATATGTGTTAGTGAAGAGGTGGAACTGACACTGCAGTAGCAGAATCGTTATGATAATGCAGCAAGAATTTAGTCTTGCGATGGTTGAAAAAAGATGGTTTATTAGTTTTGGCACCTGCACAGCAAACATATTTTCTCCAACATCCTGCATAGGTAGAGAGGACTCTATTCAGGTAAAATATGGACAATTTTTCATTGATGAATGGAATGAAGAAATTGTTGGGCAGTGATAATGAATTAACAGAAGCAGAGGATTATTTAATGAGTGTAATCAGTTAGGAAGTGTCCTTTACTAAGTTTTACCACCACACTTTTGCAGTCATTGAAATGAATACTGTATTCATAGAACATGTAATCTGGGGGAAGGTGGGTAATAATAATAATAAAAGTAGATTTTGAACGCGTGAAACACATTTCATGCACACTTCACGCGGACGAGGCACAGAGACACTTTAATGAAAACAATGAACACACACACACAGAGGGAGAGATGAATGCAACATTGACCAACAGGAGCATACAGATTGTCTGTTATTCACAGGTGGGTAGAAAAGTATCATAAGAGAGGATGAACAGAGAAAGTTGTAAGTTAATCCAGACAGGCAATCGGGACGTCAGTCAAGGTACTTGCAGAAAAGATAAGTTTTTAAGTTTCGTTTGAAAGTCTGTAGTGATGGGGGGGGGGGGGCGAATGTCGTGGGGAAGTGAGTTCCATTGGGTGGATGCCGAGAAGTTGAACATGCGCTGTCCATATGTTTTTGTCCTGATGCGGGGTACTGAGAGAATGCGATTGTCTGAAGAGAAGCGCAGCTGTCTCGCTGGAGTGTAGATTGTAAGAAGTTCTGAAAAGTAGATGGGGCATGCACCTGTGAAGAAATTAAAACAGACAGTAGACAACTTGTACTCAATGCGAGCCCGAATGGGGAGCAAGTGCAGAGTGCAGAGGAGAGGTGTGGCACGGTCTGTTTTGCACACTTTCAGGACAAGGTGAGCGGCCAGCTTTTGAAGTTTCTGTAACTTCTGTAGCAGATACAGAGGAAAGCTAGCCAGCAAGGAATTGCACCAGTTGAGTTTAGACAGAACGCACACATACAAAGGTGTTTGCAACCTGGTCGGACAGGACATGACAGAAGCTGCTGATTTTTCTGTTAGGGTACAGAGGGAAATTGAGTAGATCTTAGAACAGAAATTGAGTGGATCTTAGAACAGAAGATGTTGCTAGTGAAGTTACCAATTAACAGGCCCACCAAGTTCTTTATTCATGAACAGATTTCCAGTAAACAATGGTCTCAGACTGGTGCTGGTGATACCACAGTGAACATCATCCGGAGACACTGTACAAAGTACATTTAAACATCTGACCTTATCACTTACAATCTGTTCTATGCCTATGGACTTCCAGTCGCCTGATAACTACTATCAGAGCCAAGCAAGGCATGCCAGCAGCTAGACTAAGACCTGAGCTATTTATAGATAAGCTAAATGCACAGCTCACTGCTTTGAGTTACAAGAGTAAATAAGTTTTACATTTAGGTTTATACTAGTTTACCATTTAATGATTTATTCATTCTTTGCTTTAAGCTATAATTGGATAAAATGTTAAATCATAACGTGATTTACAACTAAAATTTTATCATATAAAATAAGAACAGGATAATTGAAATTTTAACAAAACATTGTGCTTTATTTCACTTTTTAGCTGACAAGTTATTTGAGATTAACATAGTGCAAAATATAAACAGGCTACATGTAGCTATCCCATATAGATGGGATGTATGGGAGTGCATATATAATGAGGAAGGGGTGGGCCCTAAGACAGCCAGCTTGGTAAATGGGTGTAACATGCAAAGAAGTACATATTAATAAAAACCAGACAACATCGTCATCCAATAAG
This sequence comes from Lanistes nyassanus, assembly GCA_004794575.1. NCBI lineage: Eukaryota > Metazoa > Mollusca > Gastropoda > Architaenioglossa > Ampullariidae > Lanistes > Lanistes nyassanus. The sequence continues at coordinate 348,618 of SMGT01009370.1, forward strand.
AGGAGTATCCCTGAGAACCACAAGTTATTGCTACGATATGCCTTATTTATTTAAGTTCATAATCCAAGAGAGAAAGCATTGCACGCGCGCGCGTGAGAGAGAGAGAGATGGCTGGAGGGGGGAGGGTGGCAGGCAGGCAGGCTGCAGAAGGTAACAATCTTTGTTCACAAATGTTTACAAAAAAAAGGGTGGGGGGAGAGTTTGGAGGAGGTTTTGAAAATGGACAAACTTGAATTCAGAGGCTGCTTGGTTATAGCAATCACTAAATGATTTAGGCAATGCAACACATGCTCATCTCCAGCACAATGGGTCCTGGGTTTGGATCATGCACCCTGCATATGTAGTTTCTGTGCAGATAGCCTCTGTTTACAGGACTTGCTGTAGCAGTCAGGAATTTGTCTTTGGGTAGTCCAGTTTCCTCCCCTTATTCTTACCCCGAGAGCCCTTCCTCACTCTTTCCATGCCCCATCCACTCCCTCCATTCCATTATCAGATGGCCTTCATGACTGACAGTTAATACACAATCAATTTTTATCTCCCTGACACACCCATGGTGTCCATTTCATAAAAAAATCCTATGTGTACTGCCAAGGTTAGAGATTTATTTCACTGAAAACTACCACCAATGACATTATTCCACTGAAAGTATAAGACCGAAACTAGTGAAATTGTTATATTTTGTATTTGTATACATATAATGACCAAAACCAGCCATGTCTCACATTTAGAGACAAACAAAAAACCAGGCCATGCAGCTCTTCTGGAACATGTATTTTGCAGCTACCACCATATTATTTAGTTACAGAGCTCCTGATAATGTACAAAGGTGGGTAATTTATGCATAAAAATTTGTGAATGATGCAGACGTTTGCAGGCTGACCCCTGCTTTTTTTACAAAATGACCCCCAGTTTTCAGTTTTTAGAAAAATTTCAGAAGCACTGAGTTATCTGGCTATAGCTTCTATTGTTATATAAGCTATGTTCATAATATTCATTATACAGAATGTCTTTCTAATAACCCAAAGAAATGAAGAATTGATACCATACCAAATGCATCTGTCATAGGAAAATAATACTTTATGCATAAAAAAGTAAATCAGTTACATAAAAACTAGCATGATACACTTTTCATGTCTTTCCTGAAAGTGAAATGAAAGGGACCTGGATTGCTCGGCAGATACTCACCAAACCATTGGACTCACTCTTTGGGGGTTCAGAGTTTAAATACAGAATCATTCAAGGATTATATTAGGAATATCTGCAGATTCCATCCATGGCCATTCCTTACAAATTAAAAATGTCTCTCTGCACCTGCAGCCTAATACCCCTAGGAGTGTAAACTAAGCCACTGCTGGGAGAAAGCACTTTCCCTAAAATAAAAGCAATTTTAGTCCTAGAAACTAAAAAAGTAAAATGTGGACTTCGTGATGCAGAACTGAGGCTAATCCAGACTAGGCACAGTTTTCAATAAAGTAACGCACTTTGCATGTCCAACACAATAATTTTAAATATGCATTTGCAATCCAAGTTACAGTGTAACTTACACAGGCACTTCTAAGTTAAAACCTGTAATTTTACTAATGGCTTGAAGCATTCAGTGTGGCATTGATAGACGATCTAACTGATACAAACCCGCTCATCACTCTGTAGGCAATCAAGAATAGCGAAGTTGTTGTCTTTAACACCCACACTACAGAACCTCTGTACGTCAGCCGCACATTGTTCTGTGACAGATAACTTGGTCTTTCCGATTTGCTGTTGCTTCTGGGGTATGGCTCCTGCATTCAAAACCATCTTGAGATCTGGTTGCATCGGAGGCTGTTGGCCATTTAGTGATTTTTTTTCCGAATTACCAGGCACATTTGGTTTATCTCCTCGCAAATTACCCTGTGGATTGTAACTGTTCGCTCCACCAAGATCATTTGACGACTCCTTATTGTTGTTTTCATCTGCTATATCTTTGAGGCAAATGACGACGGCTGCCAAAAGAAGTGTTGACAACATCCAGAAAACGACACGTCGTTCGGCGAACGCCATGTTGGTTAACAACTCGTCTTGTGTGAGATAGCAATCCGCATTTCCGTAAACACGAAAGATTCACGGTTAGGTTTTAGACCATCTGCTAACCTGTAACTGACAATGTTATATCAAAATAAATAATTTGTCTCCTCTTTTCTTTGAGTTTACCTTTGGTTCTAGTTTAATGCGGAGTACCGGAAAAAAGTTTTTTTAAAGGGTTGTTGCCCTTGTTAAAAAACGAAACATCAAAGGAATAGTTCTGGAGCTGTTTTAATTTGCTTTAACATTCTTCATTTATTATAAAGCTGACTTTTATTTAGGAGGGGGGGGGGTATGTGACTACGACTACTATTGGCCGTTTTACGGTCAAAATCCATTTTTAAAAAGGCCGATCCCAGCCGTCCACATCGTGCGCTTTGGGAATGTCAATGTGTTCTGCTATGGGGGGTGGGAGGTGTTACACTTTTCTATCCGCACGACTCGTGTAGTTCAAACTTCCAATCGATGACTGCGAAGCACGTGAGGAAATTAAATAGAAAGTTATTTACGAAGTAAAAATGTAAAGGCAGTCGCTGCCTTTACAGGCTAGTATAAAATGACTTGAATTAATTACGGAGAGGAGAAAAAAAAAAGGTAGCACTAATAATAGGAAATTCGAATCACAGCCACCGATTTTAGGGTCCCTCTACAGTCTAGACCTATTACCACCCACTTAACCACTCAGCTATGGACTGGCTTGGCCGAAAGATGTTCATTATAATAAGAATTACAAGCTACCTCTAACTGTATAACCGATTTGGGGAGTCGCTTTACAGGCCACTGCCAAAATCTGAAACAAACTTGACAACCAGGTACGTCTAATTTTAGCATCATAACATTATCGATCCCTAATCGAACAGTAACAGCTAGTCATGCGAATAAGAGAATGAGCGCCACTAGCGCACGACTCCTCGAGTCGTGCGGATAGTCACTTTAGTCCTTATAGAAACAAGGCTGAACTAAATCCTAACCCTTGGACTGTAACAAAGTGATCGACCCTAAATCCACCCCATAAAATAAATCGAAGGCTATTATTATTATGGGTCTCGAACCAGCTGCCTTTCAACTGCGAAGTCCAGTGCCTTCACCACTCCGCAATTAACACAACTGCTTCTCTGCTTTGCTGTTGTTATTGGAAGTTAGAGGTCATTAATCTCCTAAAGACAGCGAAGCAACTGAAAAAGGTGACAAATCAGCCAGTTGTTCAAGGCAGCAGCAGCAGCAGCAGCAGCAGCAGCAATTTCATATGAACTTCCATTTCTGCTTTTTCAAAACGATGCCTTTCTTGTATATACTACTTCACTCACCCAGTTCTGGTGACTTTTCTGTACAGTTGACTAGATAACCAAGCTACCTAAATGTACTGTCCATGGCTTTCAACCACAGAGAACATCTCTGGTCAAGACAAGTGCCAGATTCATGTCTGAGCACCAATCTGTTGTTTCTGGTACAGACAGTAAGTTCTAGCACAGCAACAGCCACATGCTAAGGTGAACCTCAAACCACAGCTTTTTAAAGAGCAGTGTATGCATTGCAATACAAATATAAGGGATAATGGTGCTATACAAAAGCAATCTACTCTTTAACACAGTGAGCAGAAAATGTGTGATCTAAAACGAAAAACTCCAGAAGTCATTAAAGAACAATGTTCTTGTGCTGGACAAAGTAGCACATAAAAGTCAACACATCAGGTATTTGTGTTAAACTCAACTTTTACTTTATTAAAAATGAAGGCGCAGATAAATCTTCTGTTTTTGGACATCAAGACTTCCCACATCCACTTCAATTATATCTTTTATTCTGCTCCAGTAAAAACTAACATATGTACATGTATGCTCTAGCATCTTTAAGTGCCTTCTGAAAAGACAGACATTTTTCCCTTTCCTGTATTACTATGCTTAATAAAGATGCATGAAGATTCTCATAGAAACATTCTCTGCTTGCACAATTGTACAGCTTCTCTTAAAATTAATTAAAGCATACAAAATGTCAGTAATTTCTTTACTCTTTTTCAATTATCCAATCATCACTTTGGAATAATCACTGTTTTCAACAATAAGACAATGTACTGTCACAGGCATGTGAGATCCATATAACTTAAAGCACATGGATCATAACTGGCATAACTGCACACACTGATTTGCATCTCAGATTCTGACTTTTACAGTACGACCATGCATGAACTCCTCAACAGTGTCTGTTCCTTTATTTGCACAGGGAACAAACTGCACAATGCATGAGACATCTCTCACTTTTACTGGACTATTATTTAAACTTCAAGTTATCTTCAGATTATTTCCTTTTCTTCCCACTGCGAGGGCCTTTCTTTTCTTCCTGCAAAAAAAAAAAAAATGAAAATGAAAATAAACCAACGCTAAGAAGCAAGCTAAACTGTAATGGAACAGACCAATGGGACATAATGGGATGCACACCTCACATGCTACAGTGAAATTGCAGAATGAAAGTGGAACTATTAAATCTTTTACCCCTACACTGCAAACAAGGAAAAAATGAGTACATTTAAAAGTACATATATTTTACCTTTTGATTATATTACATTTTATAATTGTACAGAAAAATATAATTTGCGGTCTGCTTGTGCATCACGGTTCCCCCCCCCATCATTATTAAGGATAACGGTCCTGCAGTCATCATCATGAAATCCATAAAAAAATCTAAAATGAGAAGTAATAAAAAATACTTTTATTCTTTGTGCTTATTCATTATCACTACCACCATCACATCAGCTTTGGAAGGTGCTGTTGTTGTTCTATCCTTATCACCAAAACTTCTGTTCCTATACAAAGCTTGACCATAGTCCTGAATATAACTCACACGCTGAGCAAGATAACCATGACTTTCCAAAATACTCCGCGTGCAATTGTTGATATGCTTGAAGCGGTCTGGGCCCAAGTGAATGCCACCGTACCAGCGAGACACTACCACCATCACATTTTCAGCATTTACTATCTGCAACAAAAGAATCTGTTTCAAATTAATCTTTCGCCTCAAATATCAGTGAGAACAGATTTAGCATACCTTAATATCATACCTCTCAACAATAGTGCTATTTCCCCTTTGTGAAAAATAAACTTTTGACTGCAGAATAGATGGAAAAAAAGTCCTACCTGAAGCAAATGCAGCATACGAGAGCCTGCATGTGTTTCACCATCATCATCACAACCCTGGAATATGCGTGGCGTGCTGCCTTCGTGATGCACTATTCTTATTGTTGGGCATAACAATAATGTCAATATCATCATCTGAATAAAACAAAACCACTTATTCATCCAATTATTTGCTACGCCTAATAAAACATTTCTTTGCACATTTCTTTTAACACAAAACAACCCATCTACAGAAATGCAGGTAAAAACTATAAAGAATTATTTATAAAACGGTATTCTACGAAACGGTATTCTCGACATGTAGGATATCTTTAGAAAGACTGAATGTTGTTTGACAACCCCTCCCAATAAAAAAGGCAAATACTAACAACAACAACAAATAAAATGTTTCTGGTCATATTGGGCCAAAACTTATAGTTTTAAAGACAATTATCTTGCAGAAGCTGCCTGACAAAGCAAAAATGCCATTCAACAAGGGCATTTTTCTTTGTTTCTTCTTCTTTTGAAAAAAAAATCTAGCCATAGATTGCAACATACTGCCAAAGGAAAAAAAACCTCCAAAGAAGCATACCTGTAGGCATACATATTGTGTGTGGCATTTGCAATTTTCTTGTTCTGCCTGAGTTTTTCAAGAACCTGTCGTACCTGACATACCATAAACAAATGTGAACATGCTTGTATGGTATATCATTATTATGTAATCTGTATGGGAAATATTTGTTTTTGTCACAGAGATAACCAAAAAATTTTATCTTTTCAAGCAAACTTTCAAAGAGTTTCTCGCTCATGAAAGACATCTCCCAGAAATGTAAATGGTGACAGACAACTATGATGGTATTGTTATTGTTAAGATGCACAGGCATTTCCGAAAGTGTAGACTTCTTTTGTCTTGTTGTTGACATGAATATGAATGATAAAGCAAACTGTAGCTGCGAAAAAAGAAGAGTGTTTATTAAGAATAGTATTCACAATTCAGAATCCTGTGCAAAACCGTGAACCATATCATGCTTCCCAAGTCAATGTGAAAAATTATATGCATTTGGTAGTAATAAATGGCAATTAAACAACAGCAAGTAATTTTCTTTAACAAAAAAAAAATTGTCTACCTGCTGTTTGAAGAAAACAACAGCTAGGTGGGGCTGGAAGGTACTCCTGCGATCAGTAACTATCTCCCCATGATGTATTGTTGGACACTCATATTCTGTGGAAAACAAGGGTGTGTGTGAATAAAGATGCAAGTCTGACATCTTTAAACAGCCACGTCTGGTAGAAAAAGATGGCCGAGTGATTAGAATGCTGACCTCTGAACCCAGTGGCACTGGTTCGATACCTGTGCTCTGCACAATGCTTCCTCCAGTTCACCCACCTGGGAATGGGTCAGGGAATATAAGGCAGTGAGAGAAAGGAGATGGGCACTGCCCTTACAATGCTGGCCTACAGAAAACTGAGAGTCTCATACACTCCCACTCTCCTATGACCCACAAACTGGTCACAGGACAACCTTTTCCTTTATGTCTTTTCACTCAAACTTGTTTATCTTTGCTCCACAACAGATTCACAAGACAGTTCCTCCACCTCATTCTCTTCACCTTATTATTGCTTTTGTTGTTTTCCCTGTCCTTGTCAGCAAAGCTATTTTTCTCAATGCAAGAAAAGAACACCAGTACCACTCATCATTCCAAATACTGAAAATACCTTCACATTACCTTCATGTTTATCCTCCACATCATCCAGCGATGAAGTCAAAACTCCTTCCAAAAGCGACAAATCAAAACCATCATCGGCATCATCAGCCTCCTGTGTCTGGACTGGCAATTGGTGAGATTTCCAGTCAGAAGAACTTGCGTCCCCTCCTGGAACAATATTACAATTGGTCAGACAGATAAGCAAAAAGCGATTGGGTACTTTTTAACGTTCTACTTTCCAAAGATGATTCTGTTAATGATTGTCAGATCTGCCACAGAATCAACTGAACTGGTTTAGGAAGTAAACAGTGGGCACATTTCCCAAATAAATTTAGGATGAAGTTCACAGGCACAGGGTTATGACCTTACAACTTCAAGCAGACAGCTGAGAGATCATTTAATTTTTTTTCTGGCTGAGAACAAGTATAAAAGGCACATGCCCAGAAAAGTATTCAGCATTTGTGACCTGTTCTTGGAAGAGAAAAGAATGAAGGATGAGTGGATGGATTAAGGAAGGTCTACCAATTGAGGTTTATCACTATCAATCACATTTGTACATGCCTTAGCCATAATTATTTTGTCTTATTTGAGTTGCAATGGTGGAATGTGACCTTCGGTGTTTCAGTTTTCAAGGATTTTTTTTCAAAGTATATACATGTACAATCAAAACAAACCTGCATGATCTGCCTTGTTCTGCAGAAACTCTCTGACAGCTTCTACCCACAGGTAGATAAGGTCTTCTCCTATGTTATCACTGTCAAAAAAAAAATAAATAAAAAAGGAAACAAGAAAGAACCGGTCATTTAGTTCTCACCAGCTTCTTGTGATTTTAAGCATTAGCTGAAAGAAAAATTGGGTAAATATATTTGGATAAGTCTGTCTTCTGCTGACATATGGACAATGTACAATGGGCAGAGACTTGTTTTAGTTATAATGTGCAATGGGTAGAGAATTCTTTATGTGGGCTTCATGTTTATGTGCTTAACTCTGCATTGGTGCATATACTGTAGATGCAAAACAGAAATTGGCGACTGAAACTGCACCTGCCAACAAGATGAATTAAATATCTGTTATTCCAAAGGGAGTTCAACACAGACCAACCAACAAGCCTGAGTTCAAGATGGATAAAATTTCTGTTCTAAATGGAGTCAAACACAGACTTGCTAGTAAACTTGCACACAAAATGGATTTAATTTCTAAGGGAGTCAAAATACTGGCTTACCAATAAATCTGTGCAAGTTTACTCTCAAGGTTAGTTCTCTCAGCGCCTCGAAGCCATGGAGCACTGTCAAACAGGGACAACAAAACTTTCTGATTGCTATTCCCTAAAATATTTTCATAAAATCAAATTTTTCTGAGAGTATCCAAAATTAACAATGAATGATACAATGTCTATGTAAAGTATGTTTATTTCCAAAGAAGTGCTGCTACAGTCAATTTGAAAAATATTTACTAGTAGCTACTAGCAATAACACTACCGCTGGTTACATCAGTACCCAAAAAACTCAGTTTGTTAAAAACCTCACACAAGATTATTATATCTAACAGAACACAAGAGGAATTTTACAGCTACAGTTAGTGGCCTGCAGTCAAGGCTTCAAATGGCAATAAAAAAAATCTCACTTCAGCTGGAACTCTGGAGGTGATTGAACAGGGTAGTCACCAGGTACATGAATCTGAAATATAGTAGGTTTTGATGTTTCACTTCAGACACCTGCTAATGCTATTCCTCTTACTTTAAAAGCAGATAAACATATATAGTATGAACAATGTGCTGCATCTGAGAACAGAGATACAAAAACTGGGAAAATGGCATGCTACTTAATAAATGCACAATTTATGTTGTGACTTTTGTTTCACACCTTCTAAAACAGGCCTATCAGTCGTTGTGGCTCTGGCTACATTTCACGAATTTTCATCTTTAATCAGCTTCATTATGGGCTTTAAATTTATCGGACACACAGAAAGTGAAAAATTATATATTCAAAATATGGTTTAAGTTAGAAGCAACAATTTTCAGTTTAAAGGTGCCATCAAGAATTTTATTTTCCCCTTCATTAAAAAATTACAGATCAGAATAATAATTTTCTAGTATATCCATTCCTCTTTATTGAAATTCATATTTAAAATGTTTGTACCTGGAGGCTAAGTGTCCATTTTGTGTCATGGGACTGGGCACTGATACGAATGCAGTAGATGTGAGCCTCCTCATCTATTACGCACCACTCTTCTCCATAAATAGCCGATAAGGCCTCTATCTCATCTGCCTGTCAACAGCCAGAACGCCAGAGGTTATATGAGATGTTATAGTGGCAACATAAACTAGGGACTTTTTTTTAACCTGGGACGTAACTTTAAAAGGTCATAAAAATTACTGATGAAATCAAGATTTTGTAGGTCAAAATCTGCAAACTCAAACTGTGTATATACGTCTGTGTGCACATAAATTTGTCATGGATGAATTATTCTGGTTACATTTTTAACTTTACTGTAAATTCTCCTCTATTTTTGTCGTTTAAATTTGTGGATTCAATAAATGCAGGGACTACTATAAAAAGCGTAATCACTAGTTAGTAGTAAATGAACGATCAGGCTAACCTAATCATGCCAGTTGCCGTGTTTAGCGATATCTGCGTCATACCTGTCTAGCTGCACACGCGTCTGTCATATCCGCAAATCTATATCGCCTAACTAAATTACATAGTTGGAAAGCGTAAATTCTAACGGTAGCTTTAAGTCACAATTCTGGCTTGTCTACATAGGCTGGCAGAAAGCGTGGCAGACGTGTCATCTTCCATTTTAGGTCTCGTAGAAATCACGTGACAGCTATTTTAAACTCCATGTGGAGGTTTCGCAAGTGTGGCAATGTAGCCAATCTAGAAAGGCACCTTGGCTTTGCTAAGTCTCCTGCGATTTAAAGGTAGGATTAGAAGGTCGACTGGTAATCGGATGGCCTGCTAAAGCATATTGCCTGCTAATTGATTCACTCGATGCGAAATATTTAGGCTAGTGCTTTTCACGGCGGTTCCTTAAACTGGCTCCTTCAATCATTGCCAATTCTCAAGTTCACGTACGACTGTACTTGGAAGCATGTAATTGTAAATTGACCGTTACAGATGTCCTTTCGTTATGCATCTCCCAGTTACTATACCCCTCACCTATATAACTGTCCACATTCTTTTTCGCTGCTCCTACGCTTCTCACCAGACTGTTTAAAAAATACATTCATTAATCATTTACCTTTGACTATCTTCATCTAATCTATGTCTCATCTATATCTAATCTATATATAAAATAATATAATCAAGTTTGCTTGCTTCTCCTTTTTACCTTTTAATGCTTAATATATATTATCTTCTCACCCTACAGTTTCCTCTGGAAGCATGTCAAAGCTAACCTTATAATTAATTGTAGCTAACCAAATGCACGTTCTCCTCAAATCCCGTCCTGTAACCGGCCCCACCCATACTTCCCCGTCCCTTCTTTCCTCCTACTGTACATGCAGCTGCATGCAGAGAAGGGTCGCTGTTTGATTGTCTGCATTTACGGCCACACATT
>SMGT01009370.1:366488-385234 GCA_004794575.1 Lanistes nyassanus
AGGTTATTTATATAGATCCTACTCTATCCAGGGTTTTCCGTGTTTTCATTTATTCTTTTCATTCTGTGTAAACTCCACCTCCTCAAGTTTTGACATCTGTCCTCTAGCTCTTTCCTTTCCTGTCCTCTACTGCCCTTTTTTTTCTTTCTCTCTCTTCCTCTTTTTCGTTTTTTCTTTTCTCGTTCTTTCTCGCTTTCTCTCCTTTTCTCTCTATCACTTTCTTTCTCTCAAAATGCGAAGATAGTCGACATACCACACCTTTTTTTTTTTGAGAGGCCACAGCCTTTTACAATTTAAGAGGTTGTTTTAAAATATGCTGTGGTGATCGTAAAGCTTCCAAGTTTCCACCATGAACATGCAATTACAAAGATTAATGTATATATATATATAAACACACATATCTGCGCGTGCACATGCACGCGCGCACGCACACAGTCCGCTGACATAACCTTCCCTGACACAAAGTAGGCACCTATGCTGTGGTCATTCTGTAAAAGGAAGTTCAAAACCTATTATTCAACATATAATATTAACTATTATTCCGTTTATGTACTGAAAGACATTAATGCATATATGTAGAAACATTATATATACTATTATTCTGTTGCTAATGATTGAGTGTGCATAAAGTATACTACATGTGTTATGGTTTAGGGTGTTAACAGTTAGTGGGAAAAAATGCTTTTTAAAAATGCATATTGCTTGATATTAAAAAGATATTAAGACGATCTTCCAATCCTTGTTGACAAGGTAGAAAAAATCTGCTCAATTTTTACTGTACATTTATTTTTATGGCATTTCATAAGAGACACCTAAGCGAAACTTATACAAATATTTAAGATTAGATTCTACCACTATTTGTAACAACCGAGTTTAGGAGATTTTTTTTAAAACGTTGAAACATCTGACTCGCTCATACGACATTCACTCATTCACGAACTGCACTTTTCAGATTGAAAAAAAAGTTAGTTATTATTTACAGAGTAAGCAAGAGTTGTTATTATATACAGGGAAATCAAGAAAAGGCAATGCTCCAAACAGATCTATGTGACAGCTGCGCGGAGATGCCTCCTGTGACGGTCTGGGCGACCTGGCGAATGTATATCCGCAAGTGCAGTTCAATCATATCACAATGTCAGTTCTCTCACTTTCAGACTTCCCAGTCACAGGTTCTGCCGCTAGTTCGTCTCAGTCAGTTTCTTTACAGCTTGGCAACATGTAAACAATTTCTTTCGCCTTAATTGGTGGCACACTGCGATGGTTTATCTCCGTGGTAACACACCACAAGCAAATCTTGAAGTGTGAGGCTCCACACAACAGTTACAATATCATGCTGTGATGACACACCACAAGCAAATCCTGACGTAGATGGCTTCGCACCACAATTACAATATCACACCGTGGCGACACACCACAAGCAAATCCTGACGTAGGTAGTTTCACACCACAATTACGATATCAATACTGTGGCGACACACCACAAACAAATCTTGACGTAGGTAGCTTCACACCACAGTTACGATATCAATAGCGTGGCGACACACCACAAACAAATCCTGACGTAGGTAGCTTCACACCACAGTTACGATATCAATAGCGTGGCGACACACCACAAACAAATCCTGACGTAGGTAGCTTCACACCACAGTTACAATGTCAATAGCGTGGCGACACACCACAAACAAGTCCTGACGTAAGTGGCTTCACACCACAATTACAATATCGCACCGTGGCGACACACCACAAACAAATCCTGACGTAGCTGGGTTCACACCACAATTACAATACCAACACCGTGGCGACACCCACAAACAAATCTCCATCGAACTTTGAAACTGAACTAGGAGTTTCCACAATTTTTAACGTCCCCAGGACGGACCCTCTCTAGCCTGGCCTTCAGCGCAACTTCCATGAGAAGAGGTCAAGGCAATTCTCTACAACTGACTAACCCATAGGTTACTCTATTACATTTTGATTGTGTCCTTTACTTAGTATCTCAAATTCGATCATAAAAATATTAAAGTGCTGAACGAGTATGGCTGATCTACTATATCTACAGTTCGTTTACATGAAAACATTTTAAAAACTGCTTAACATCTTATGCAGACAGCACACAGCAATTAAAATAGACAAGCCCCATTACACGATACAAGTGTGAATGATAATACCTTATATGTTTCAGTCTCTTTGTCTTTGTTCTCGCCAGTTGCTCAGTCTCCGATTTCGAAAACGAAATAGCACCTAGGATTATTGCTCGTTTCACCAGTTTTTTTCTGCCTACAGGCAATAATACCCAATTATTTCGAAAACTTAGAAATCTTACCTAATAATTTCATTTTTTAAATTGCATGACGACTTCCCAAGTAATGTTAACCATCCACGAAACTGATTAACTGGCATCTAAGCGCTGGTCATCAGAGAAAGATTATAGCGAGAACCATTAGACACAAAAGAAAATGAAATGAACAGCAGTATTAGCTGAATATAAATATCATTTCTTCCCCGTCCCTACCCCACCATCATATCAGTTGACACAACAGAAAATGAAATGAACACCAGTATCAGCTGAATATAAACGTCAGCTCTTCCCCATCCCTAACCCACCACTAGAGATAGGCGACAAAAAATGTAGGATGACAGAAGGCAGAAATAAGGAAGAAAGGAAAGGTGTGCAAGGACCGGGGAGTAGGGGCACACAGCTGAAACCGTGTGGCTGTTCTTAGTCTTCACGCTACAAATCAAGCTGTACACTTAGACAATACTCAAATAATCCTGCTCAGCGCATGAACACAGTAACTACTTTCGTGTGCTTAGTCATCTTCAATAGCAGAACACTGACGAAAATATTAAATCTTATTTTTACACAAAAGAATATACCACAATTAAGCCGTCGAGTAATTTTTTTAAAAGCAAAAGTACTGAAGGAACACTAAAGCATGTTCGCAGCTGATGGCGACAGAAGACTAAAACGTTTCTCTAAATTCGCACACTTCGAGCTGATCGTCAGAATTGTTTGTGAATGCATTATATGGACACGGACGTGGCGTCTCTGCTTCTGTTAACTCTATTTGACTAATGGTGTGGATTGTCCCATTTTCCACATCAACTTCCTTGTAAGTTTTTAGAACAGGGGGACACCGTATACCTGTAGCATGGGGAGATTCGTCTAGCTCCCCACAGATCTCGGCAACAAAACTCTCGTGGTTCTCGTTTCTCGGTCTACGGTTCTGCTTCAAGATGTTCGCTGTATGTTCACATATAAGTTTGCCTTTGAAGGGGTTTTTATCCATACACACAGCTGTGACATTGTACTGTCTCGCCTGCATTGTTTCCCACTGTTCACTGCGCGGTTGACAATAGCATTCATTGCTACAGTCACGTGAAATTACCGAGCTGGCTTGTGTTCCCAAAGACGCACCAGAACAGAAAGACTGGTCGGCAGTGCACTGAGCTCTAGGTTCTTCAGAGCTGGACAGCTGATCCATTACATCATGGTGTGTCGCTTCACCCTGTATCCGGAGGGTAAGTTCTCTATGTTCTCTAGAACTTCTTGCATCCACGTATACGTCATCAAGTTCGAGATAAATATGACGTGACTCGGCTTCCATAGAATCAGCTGTCGCTGGGTGACTATACGTCAGTTCCTCATCAACTGTTCCATAGCTTGTTCCGTTATTCTGGAGAGTCGCGAAGGGTAATTCTTCCCGATGTTGAACAGGACAGTAAAACGATTTTTTCTCTGTGCAACTGCCACCTGAAATAGCCGTGTTCTGGAACGTGATCTGATTTTCGTAGAGTTCTGGGTCATTCTGTGTACTCCCATTCTGTGTACTCCCATTCTGTATACTCTTGACATGCGTGTAATGCCCGTGCTGGTCACGACCGGACGCCTCTCCTGAACACGGAGGTGTCGCAGAACGTTCTGGGCCATGCCGTTCCATCTCACAGCCCTTGTCCTCGTCTGCGGTCTGGCAACGCAGTGCACGTGTACTGGTCTGTTCGCGATTTTCAGGATGTGCCGCCGATACCTGCGGTGCAGTGGGACTTAGCAGAGTTGTGGTACAGGTCTCATGGGTTTTGTTTTGTTCCAGAGCACCGAAGTGAGCCCTTTTCTTCTCTCCCTTGTCAGGAGGTTTGTTTGACAGGTTCCTCTTCGCACCTGATGGCGGGATTGATCTCAATCTTTGTTTTATGTGAGAATACTCGTTTCCACGTCGCTTTTCTTGTACAGTGTTTAGCTGTGGAGCTTCTCCAAATGAAGGGGAGGAAGCCACCTCCATGAAGTTTAACCTGTCGTAGTGATCGTCATCAATATCTTCATCGGACACTGGGGTTTTCGGGGTTGTCTGGTCTACATCTAGGAGCTGGGAAAGTGTTGGATATTCACTGTATCTGTATCGTTTCTGCTGCTGCAAGTCTTCTTGAGGATCTGTTAAGTAACGTGATTCACTCGCATTGTCGTACTCGAAGGTGGGGTTGTTGAAGCCTTTCTTGTGCTTCCGTTTGGTTGTTCCACGGGAACGTCTAAACGAAACTCTCTTTTCAGAAATTTTCTTTTGGGTCAGCCGCCGTTTGAAGAGTTGTTTGATAGAACTGACCCGAGCAGAAAATATTTCGCGGGCTGGCACCTCCGGTCGTTCAGCTGTGTCTTCATCGGGTGCGCTCTCATGCACCAGATTTTGTATGCATCTTATTCTGCAAAGTCAGACAACATTTTATGTAGAATTTTGTGAAATTCTTTTATTTTTAAAGATACGTTTTTACAGTCGCGACTAAAACAGTGCACTGCACGCATCTGTGAGAATTTCAAAGGACATCTTCTTCGAGATTGTAAACCGCCGTTATCCCTCAAACAAATAATCTCTCTTTCACCACCACCGCCACCACCACCACGCACTCATACACATACAAATATCCCTCTTACACCCCCCCCCCAACACACACACCACCCGTATGCTATAAGGCGTTTTTTCTCAAGCCTTATGATCATCTATTAAGCAGGAACAAAGATCTCACAACGAAAGCTGTATTGCCTCTCCTTCAGCACTGTGGGCTCTCAGAATGCATGAGACGTGTTCAGCAGTGGGTCTCATGGTGGGGTTAGGATGACGGCACTGCAAAATCAGCTCATAGAGCCAGCCCGGGCAAAACTCATGCCTTGGCAGCGGTGTTCCCTCTCTGATGAAATTTATTACCTAGAATCAGAAGTAATACTGTTGATGAGGGGAGGGGAGGGCAGATGGCAGTTATGCAGCTAGGTTTTGCATCATGGGGATTTAAGGGCTACTACAGTCTGACAAAGAAGTTTTCGTTATTTGAATGCCTGGCCTATTACCAAATGTACCAAACCTTTACGCGTGTCCGAAATGTTGAAGGTTTTTAAAACTATTCCAGCATGGAAAACATAGTGTTCAGATCTATGCTTTGTGTCCACGTCTGCACAGTGCTTGCAGACTGTACATGTACTGATGAACATTTGGGGCAACACGAAAAAATACGCAAGAGTTTCAAAAAGAAAGACTGTTCTATAACGTGTATGTTATGTTATTCACAAATCTGAACATCCACTTATAGAGGGTTAACAGTTGTTAAAGTAATTTATGTCGACGATACCTATACACCTATACAGATATTTTAATACCACAACCGGCTGGTAATAATGTCAGTTATTAACATCATACAAGGCGCACAGAACAAAGCACGTGGCAGATAAAATTCATTATGTCTAATGTGTCCAGATCAAATTTAGCGTGGAGCGCAGCGAGATAAAGCAACCAGAATTCTGAGCTGGGGAGAAGGAGGGGTAACAAAGTACTTGCGGTCATGTGTTGCTGCGGGGTCTCATTCAAGAAATGATGTGTTTTTTGGTGTGTTTCCTGGAAAGGCCGTAAACAATTAGTGTTTTGGCCACTGTGTGCTTTATTCCCATCTTGCCTTGTCCGGTAATTATATCACCCATTCAGCCGAACTAATGCATGGGAATAGACAGTTGCCAGGAGGACCTTGCCTTTACAAACTGCACTAGTGCTCACCTCATTCTTAGGAATGTCAGCACATGGTTCGAAATCCTCGTCCCTTGCTTTAGGATTTATTTTAGTGATCTCCCTTGTATTGAAGAGCTCCCAAATCATTGTGCCAAACATGAACACGTCACTTGCACGGCTGTAAGTCTTTGCAACAAGCACTTCCGGGGCTAGTCTTTCAAAACATAATTTTATTAGCAACTGTACTAGTACTTTACTAAATCAAGAAAAGGCAGTCTAGTCTTGGTACTACCATCCTGTGACATTATACCGTATGATTCATTTTTTATTATCAGATGCATCTTCATCATATCTCGCTTATGCGCTACATAAACTATTTTTTTAATTAATCACTTTCAGCACCCTAGGTCTCCTTCCCCTTCAAAAAGAAACTGTATATTTTTGGATCACCTCACCTCGCGACTGCAGATAAGAGCACTGCAGGAACTTTAGATGCATGTCAGATAAGTGTCAAACAGATTGCAAGAGATTGTCCAAGCTTACCTGCGCCAGATGTCTGGGAAAGGTTCTTCAAGCAAGTTGTCCTCCGAGCCACGCAAATGACGCATCCGGCCAATGCGAGCAAGAAATGCCTGAAGAAGTCATGTACTTTATGACAGAAGAGTAAGCGCCACATATACTATGCATTTTATTGTCGTCTAGTGTTTCGATCTAAGAAGGTATATTAAGTGCAAGCAGGACTGGTTGTTGTTTAACGTCCCGCCGCAGACGAGGTGCATATTAGGACGGTGTTGTCTAAGACAAGTTAACGTGCTGGCGCTTTGGAGTTGCTGTCACAACACAGGCTTCAGTCACACCCAGTCACATTATGCTGACACAGGGCCAACCAGTCCTGATACTGTTCCTTATAGTGCCAGGTATCTGGCAGGGGAGCTACTAGATTGCCAAATTTTAACTCTTGGGTATGACTCGGCCGGGGCACGAACCACAGACATCCCGTCTCAGAAGGGAACGCTTTAACCACAAGGCCACCTAAGCGGTCTGCAAGAAGGAGATATGGAAAGATACGCAATAAACCTTACTTGAGCGCAAATACATGTTCAGAAAGGAAGAGGAGTAGTGTGAAGTACATGTGAACAGCAGCCATTAAAACAGAAGAAAGGATGTTGCCGCTCGTGCTTTGTCTTGCGACAATGACAGCTAAGGCATTTTGCTGTTTTACGTCATTATAAAACTAATTTTAATATTAATCATACACAGGGAGTGTCCTCATACCTCTCCTGTATTGCAGTTCACCAGAACATTCGATACTCGGAAATCTCGAAACAGCCAGCTCTGACTGTGCAGCTGACACATGGCATCCGCTAAGGATGTGAGCACGTGGAGACAAAGAAGGGTAGTATCAGTGGACGGTTCGTTGTAGTTGTTGTCGTCCTCTGACCAAAATTCTCCAGTCGCAACGATGCTTTTCAGGATCTTGCTGGCAGCATATTCTCGCTCCTAGGCAAGAAATGTAAGTGTTTCTTAGGTTAAGCTTGCGGTTAGAGATGGAATTCATGCATGGTGAAACGAAGTATAAATTTGTTTGCCGCCTCGGCTAGAAATAAAGAGATGGAATTAAGTAACCTTTTGAATTTGTAAAACTCGTGTCGAATTTCGTTTTTCTCCTTTCGATCTATTTTTCGCTTTGCAGTGTTCCTGGGCTGGCTTGCATAAGCGTCCTTAGTTCCTGTTCATTCGTAAAGGTGCACACGGCAAATAGGGTTTACGACCACCCTTATGACCGCAAGAGCAGCTACGAATGCTCATGCAAGCCAGCCCTGGCCTTTACATGTGCCCTACAAAAACCGAAATGTTCACGTCAATAACTTTCTAAACGCATACAAATTGAATATCGCAAACTGCAACGCACACTCCTGCTCTTTGAAAATTAAAACTCACGTGAACATGCTGACCGTCGTGCTGGGCGAGGCGGACCAGTCCCTGTTCGCCATCTTTCCAGCACTTAACCGGAAGTTTCGAGGACTCTAAGAGGCGAAGCTCACCATTTACAAATTTCTCATGCAGCTTTTCTTTTACAAGAGTCATATCATCCTGAAAGAGGTAAAACATCACACTCGTTTATATAATAAAGCTGAATCGTTCAGGTCGAGTAGAGGACAACTTGAATTTATCTTTCGATCAATAGATGCCTCTACTAAATCATCCATAATATTACAGGACATTCTTCTTAATATGTTTTTTTCTCTTCGACCTTTTTAAAAGTTAAAGGATGATGATGTAATATTTATTCTGAGCTTATTGCTTTCTTTCAGTGTTTGTTTGCAGATAGTATACTTTTAAAATTCGTCAGTGGCTGCGATAGTCGCTCCCCATACTGAACCCTTATGCTTACGTGAGCTTCTGTTGCTTTAGTGTTATGTCAGCCGCTTTTTTAAACTGCGTTGGTCTTAACTGACCTTACAATAAGAAAGTGTATTCATCTAAACAAGAAAACCATGCGACAAAGATCCGGGATTGGTTTTGTTTTTTGATAACCTGTTTTTTGATAGCGCACTTGTTTTGATCTTGTCTTACCTTAATCTCTATGTCAGCAGAGTCACTCGTGAAGAGTTCTCCTGGTTCAATTGCTGTGTGTGGTTCACGATGCCAAGACAAAACACACGTGTTTAGGTACAGGTCGGACGTCTTTCCTTTAAAGTAAAAAAGAGTTTGTAAGCAGACATTGTATTTTTAATGCGTTTCCGTTACAACCGTAACCCTTTTTGTTCTATAATGACTAATCTCGCTGGAATTATTTTCACTACAGCGCCCATTGCTGCCGCCACTACAATATGGCTAAATCCCTTTTAAACAAATCATAATACTATAGAGAATATGGGTGAAATAAATTCCAGATCGTAAACTAGAATAAGGCGGGCAACAATGCAAATTATTTGCTTGCGACGCCCTTTTTAACTTGTTGTTAGAAATATTTATGGGTGGAGCTAAGCTTTTCATTCCGTACAATGCATTACAGTACACAGAGGTACGGGACGGTACGATGCAATGCAATACGATACGATACGATACAAATATTTTGAGGAACTTACTTGCATCAATCAACAGCTGAACAGACAAGGGGATGCCCTGTAAAACAATGATCATTTGTTTGATATAAGTACACACACACACACACACAGGGTGAGCAAAAATACTTCAGGTAGTCATAAAATCAAAACTTACTGGAATATTCTTACAAAACGTGTGGCTACGGTTGCATAAACTCATCGATCCACACTCGCTCGAGACACACACGGTCGGTGCACCCCTCTTTTGTTACTCGGCAAACATCGATGCGATAAGCTAGCTCGCCCTAGACTTTCTGTGGCTCATCCGCGTGATCCAGTTGAAAGCTGCATTGATGCCTTCCTGCAGCTCATCCACGACTGAGGTTAGTGGAGGTACACACATTTCTCGAGTTACTGTTTCTGCACTCCCATATTTATAAAAATATTCCAGTAATTTTTTATTTATAACTTCTTGAAGTCAAGGAGTGTTTTTGTGTTCACCCTGTATAACAGAGCAGTTTTACTCGACTTAGAAAGGCATTGTTTGCCTTGGGGGTAGGGTATTGTAATTGAGCTACCATTTTCCACATCCACTTCGAAAGTGAGTGCACTTTGTGTAAAGCGTAAGTTCAATTATTTGCCAGCAAAGAAAGACTCCCAGTACCTTCTCTGGCACGTGCTTCCTTGTTATCTGGCTGTTGCTTGGTGTCGGATATCGACCTTCTTTGGAAAGAGCCTCTTCAAGTGGAAGCTCTATATTTCATTGAAAACAACCCAACAGATTTCATATTTTCATACTTTAAGTGGAAATGCGAATACCCCCCTCCCCCCCCCCCATTTTAATGATCAGATGATTTAAGCACTGTACTTGAATATCTAAGTATTTACCAGACAGTATTTTATGTGAGAAAATACATGGCTTATTGGTGGTTAAAATTATGTGAACACATAAATTCACAGTGAGAAAGAGATTAGTTACGTACGTAATAAAATTCAGATACATATTTGTATTAAAAACATATTGCAGTTCACAAGCATGCATCCATATTAAAGTTATGTGTACTCCTTCCTAAAGAGCCTTCTCCACAAATGCACAATAAACCGGTGGCGGAAAATGAACTTTCTGGGTGATTATTTTCTCAGAATACTGCTCTGTTGTTCCGTTTGTTTGAGTTTTTTTCGGTCTTATAAAGCCTTACCTCCAAAACTTCCAGTTGCCTTAATATTGCTAAGTTCTTCCTTCACTTCTGCAAAAGAAGGCCTTTCCTCAGGGTCCCACCTAGTGCATTTCTCAATCAAGCTGAACAGTTCACTTTGAATGAAGGGCCAGTGAAAAAGTTTGACACTCCCAGGTTCCAACTTCATCTGCGAACAAGTGTCGTAAAAACTTTACGATGGTCGTACAAATCTAGAAATAGAAGGCATAGAAATTGATACGATATGCTTCTACCTGCAAAACGAAAAGCAATGGAAAAATGAAGGCAGGAAATGAGAAAAAACCCAAACCAAGTAAGAATGAAGAGAGAGTAAAAAGGGAGAAAGGTGATTGATTAGGGAAAAAATAATAAGGCCAGATTACTCACGCACACGCATGCGTGGACACACCGAAAAGGCTGCGGCTTTTTATGTCCAGGAGAAACATAACCCGAGAAAAGGATACAAATACAGAATCTTGTTGGGGGTATTTAGATTCGTTTTCCAGTTCTCAGCAGATAATTATGATAAGAGAGGACAGGTACAGTACAAAGTTTCCGTTCCATACAGTGCCAGCTCAAAGTGGCCAAAAATAGACGAAATACCAGAAACACAATAATATTTTCTGGCTTCAAAGTACTTGATACATGAAACTTCGTACATAAGCATTTCTTGGTAGACGATAGAGTTTCCAGAAAATATAACATTTAAATGTAAAATTTAGCAAAACGAAGTATACAAGCAACGACCTTTTTGCATGGTAGGTCGTTCCAGCATTAGGCTAAAATTTTCACAACCCAATATTATTTACAACTGCATGAAAACCTGTTAAGGAAGAACCTGGCAATTTTAAGAAAATAGCTATGCCACAGATCCTGAATGCGACATAACCTTTCTGATTAGGAAACAATTCGGCAGAATAAAGCAGAAGCTTTG
Source organism: Lanistes nyassanus (assembly GCA_004794575.1). Taxonomy (NCBI): domain Eukaryota; kingdom Metazoa; phylum Mollusca; class Gastropoda; order Architaenioglossa; family Ampullariidae; genus Lanistes; species Lanistes nyassanus. The sequence goes on from SMGT01009370.1 coordinate 377,653, forward strand.
AAAAGAATCCGCTTTGGAAAGCGCTTTTCTAAGGGATTGAGGAGGAAACTCCAGAACACTGTAGTTTTTTTGTTTGTTTGCTTGTTTGTTTGTTGGTAAACGCTTTACATGCACTTATCACGTGTTATTTTGCTTAGCAACGTAGAACTTTGTGGGCCACTCGTGGACTGCATGGGTTGTCGTATCACCCTGCAAATCAATATGTACTTTATGATGAGTGTTTATTGTTTATCTCAAGTCAGCAACGAAGGCTGTGTCATGAAGGTAGCAGTCCTTTAAAGCTAGAGTAAGCATGAAGTGATGGATGTACCTTTTTTAAAATCTCCTCGGTAGTCATGTTCTGGTAGCTGGTGTACGGCTCACAGCCGTAGGTAGCGATCTCCTGCATGACGCAACCAAAGGCCCAGACCGCCGACTTATGTGAGTAGCGTCCCTGGAACAAGGCTTCCGGTGCTGTCCACCTTGCTGGCACGGGTCCATGGTCGCGCACTAGCACACAAACACATTTTCAAGTTAAACTTTCACCCAGTAATTTTATTTTTGTTCATTCCATGTTTAACTATTCGATAACAAGTTATTAACAGTCTTCTACGCGTTTTTATTGGTTTGCTTATGAAAACATTTAAATCTTCGAATCTTTGTCATCGAGCATATTTACAAATACATAGTAGGGATCAAAAACTTATAACGACTTTTTTTGCGGGGAGGTGGTGGTGGGGGGTGGTGGTGGTGGTGGTGGTATTGTAGCAGCAAGACAAATATAATCGATCTGACAACAGAATCGAGAACGTAGACACAACTGGTTGGTGGACAGCCCTGGCTGGTTTGCGCTGTTGTTCTTTGTCTCCTTCTAAGGGTGCATAAATACGAAATGAAAGCGAGCGATACGATCACATATCGAAGGGCACAAACACTCATGGCAACAAGCCCAGGAGCCGGGGGGGGGGGTTACTCCCACTACCATGAAAAAAATAATGTTTATTTACGACATACGAAGATAATGTCACGTTTCTGACGTACCTATACAGATGTCTTCCTCATTGCGGTACTCGTGTATCAGGCTTAGGTCGGCCAGCTGAATGGTAAAATTCACGCACTCCTTCAGGACCTGACATCTCGGCTTCGTTGACCCACTCTTGCAGTTTTCTCTCACCACCAGGTTGTAACATGTGAGATCTCGGGTGACCAGGCTCTCATTGTCCAGCCGAATGAGGATGTCCAAGACCTGCTGCAAGATTTTGACGACAGTTTCTGTGGACAGCCAATAGCCCTGCCTTCTGTGTAGGCGGAGGAAAGATAACAGACGGTCGTCTTCTTCGATAGCCTCAGTGATGTAGAATGGAAAAGGCTTGTAATTATAGGCCAGGAGTTTCAGCACACGGTCAGTCTTGGGACTCAGTATCTGCAGCATTTTCATATTTTGTTTGTGCCTGGTAGACACAGCCGCGAACTCTTTAACAGGATGTTTCTCCAGGCACGTCCCGATTGTGAAATCTTCTTTCACCATGCAGTTCACCGTAGGTACATACATAACGCAGTCTCCCTTGATACCGCTGACCTTGCAGGGGCTGGTAATCCAGCGACATGTACGTTCTCTAACCGCGGAATCATCTCCCTTGCTCGTTGCTCGCCTGGTTTCATCGAACCGAAAACCTAAGCCTCGCAAGGTTTGCTCGATGTAGCCGTGCGCCAAGTCTTCCAGTTGCGTCTCGTCAGCTCTGTGAAGAATGTTGAAAGTCTGCCGAACTCTGGTAGCTTTGTGAAACGTGGGACCACGTACTTCTCGAAGAAGGAGCTCTCTTTGTGTCGTGCCATGCTTACAGTTGATAACCTCTGTAATCAGGTGGGAAATGTACTCTGGGTGGTCATTCTGGCTTTCTCCAATCAATTCTTTGTCTGAAAAAAAAATGAGTTACACATATTTGTTCCTAACCATTCCTCCTTATTATCGAATTGTTTTCTGTGTTCGTTGCTTTTGTACCTGTTTACTTAAAACGCGCCTGCCCATCCCAAAAGTCACCCCTGAAACAGCAATATTAGAAGAAAAACACTGCTCAGGTCAGAGAATAGACAATAGAAATAAACACTTTGCGAATATGAACAAAATACATTAACGTGCGGAAGCCGTCGCTAGAGTGTTGCAATCACGAACGGCATCAAAGAGGAAAAGTGCATAGTTAACTTCCCCATCCCTTCTCTCTCTCCCCTCTCTCTCTCTCATTTATATATATATATACACACAATGGTGGGCATGGTGCTAAATCACAGAAAGTGAGAAGAGAAAGGACAGGGGGAAAAGAACGTTTAAGAAGGGGGGTTGAGGTGCTCTCAACAAATCTAAACCCCGTATATTATGTCCAAGGCAATTTCAGAGTACCTACGTCACAGTACTGAATCATAAACGTGAAGGCTAACTTACCTTCTGAAAACGTAGTGTTGAGAAGCACAGTGAGTCCGCGAACAATGAGGAAGTCAAACATAGTTCTGCTCTCTTGATTCATCTTTTGTTTTCCTGTTCCTAGTACAGCTGCTTCGTGCACCATCTTCAGCATGCGGAGCAAGTCAATACTCACAGGTCTCCAACTCTTCAGCGCCACCTGGACAAACTTAATTACTCAGATTCACTTATATAACTGGAGCCCTTGAATATTCTCCTTATAACGAGTCGTTAAAGAATCTCATGAGGTCGCTCAGGGATTCTGATACATAAAACAAACAAGCAAGCGAACAAACCAAAAAAAACCGCTAAGAATACTTTGCAGCCCATCGCCTGTGACATAGGATATTTACTCAACTTCCTTTTTAATAGATTATGATAGCTTTCAAAAAATGTTCTCAATATCCAGATGTAGTGGTATATAAACTAGAAACAATAATCTAAAAGCTATTTTAACGCATCACAACGCTGCTGATGTATCCAGTCAGTTTTGGAATACTTTATCAGTTACTTTAGCTGTACGCAGTTTTATGTCAAACTTGTTTTATTTACCTCATTCAAAATCGAAAATGAGTACAGAACAAGCTTGAAATATGATCCCCGACTGCACCTGTCTTTGACTTTACTCTGCTCAGCCGGGCTGGATGCCACTCTTGTCCAATCGGGAAGTGACGACAGTTCTTCAATCTCTTCCTTGAATCGTTCGTAAAACTGATTGAGAGATTTGAAGACGACCTGCTTTATGCCTCCTTGTGCGATCTTATTGACGTCTTTGCGTGACAAGATGAAAGAGGCACATTTTTCCAGTTCTGGCTTCTGAGTGCGGATGAACATGGCTGAGACAGCCATGAGGTGAAGGATTGTGAAGGTCACGACCTTATCGTCGTCATCTGTACTCTTCATCAGCACTTTCATCGATCTTTCCGCCACGTCAAGGAGTTCTTTGGTTACAGAGACGTCGTGGCTGGGGTTGAAAATGCCAATGGTTGATAACAGACATTCGAAAAAATATGTTTTATCACGAAAATTTGATTCCAGCAGTAGCAACCACCAATCACCAAACTCTGCACAGCACCAGTTACCATCCACTTCTTTGTCAAGAACGAAACCCCTTCTCTCTCTCTCTCTCTCTCTCCCTCTCTCCCTCATACACACACACACAGGCATGCACGCAGGCACATGCACATCCAGATATACATCAGACACAGCTAATGTCTTCCGCATTGTTAGATCGGTAACTACACTTAAAAGCAGACAAAAATCTTTTGAAAGGAGGCCTAATCACGTTCATGCGATAGTGTCAATTTTTGGTTTTAAAGTTCTCTGAACTGGTCGTCAGATTTGTGCTTTTACCTAACCGTAAGGTTATCCTAATAGTTGTAATCTGGAGTTAAATTTTACTCTCCTTGCCTTAGCTTGTTCTTTAGTTAATATGACTTCAATTATACTGTTTTGGGGTGTTTTAGATACAGTAGACAATTGTATTATTTACACGTAGTTCGATGCTTTTTATTATCCTTTCTTTTACAGTTTTGTCCTTTTTTATTTCGTAACAACAACTATAACAGTGACAACCAACCTTTTACAAAAACACTTAGCACTGAGAGAGAGAGAGAGAATGAGTAGGCAAGGGGTGTAGTTGACTATTCTGCCCAAGCAGCTTTCTATCGAAACAAAGTCTTCCTTAGATTTGGATGTGCGAGGGAAGATTAATGAGGAGAGAAGGGGCTAGGACACGGATAATTTGGAATGCCATACAAACTGCTTCATTCAAAACAGTAAAACCTCCAATATACGACTTTGAAAAAAAACCAGCCCAAATCAGGTCTCATAATGGAGAGGTCTTATAAGGAAGTACTAGTTGCACTGAACCGTTCGTACATGTACGTTGATGGATGGGGTGATAAACACATCTGCATGTATGTTATAATGGCAGCCACCTGCAACGTGTTTTGAAATTGTTTTTTTATTTACCACTGAACTACACGTTAAAATAGTTTTTTTATGTCTCAAGTGCTGAGATCACACGTTAGTGTGACCCAGCTCTCTACCCGCTACCTACCCCATCGAAACTCGCACAATAAACATTGGATTAAACATACATTTCAGGCACTGACTCTCTGGTGACACCACCTTCTTCTTCATACACTGTATCAAATTTGTTCATAGCTGTGGGTCTCATTGTGACGCTGTAAATCACAGATCTCCGAGACTGCCGTATGTTTCGTCACGCCACTTTTCTCACACACCCGATACCTGCAGGCCAGCGGCGACACATGAAAGACGTAAAGTCTGGACACCTGTGGCTACCCTAGTTTTCGCTAGGCTAGACAGTGTGCATGAGGCGAAACTGTGTCTACCTGATCTTGCAATTACCAAATGCGGCGATATGGCCCAAACAAGGGGTAAACAAAGAATATGAAATAAGACTTTCAGGAATGAAATACAACAATTACAATAAAACACGTGATATAAACTATTTGTCCTACTGTGAAATGTCGAAAAAAAATATTAGTCTTATATTGTGCAAAACAGCCATTCCTTCAGTCCGTTAGGCGTAAAGGCGTAGAATTGCTTCTTTGTTAGGAGCACTTTAGGTCTCTTTTCTAGATTTAAAACAGTTCTTTTGCGCTTCTCAAGGGATCTGAGGTCGACATTTCTCGTTTCTCGGTGAAAGTCTTTGGTAAAAGAAGTCTGCTAACCTTTTTCCGCTCTACCAGGAAAAGTCGTATACTGCGCAAAACCGGCCACTTTCGTCGGTCGGTGGTCGGGTTAAGGTGGGAGTCGCAAATGGGAGGTCGTTTATATAGTAAATGGTCTCCGTCAGTTTTGGGTCGTATGCTGGAGGAGGTCGTATATGGCAAGGTCTTATAAGGGAGGTTTTACTGTATAGTTTGATGCAGTACCCAAATAAGCTCAAAATTCGGAAAACTTTCTGTACCCATATAATGCCCTTTTTCAAGATTGCACCAGAAAGTTTTGTCAAGCAGATATCTTACTGTTCAGTTTCTTGTACTCCTTATCCATATCGCCTGGGTCTTTTCATAGAGTAAGTCAGGTGTCTGACAGCCTTCACAAGATTCCTCAGTTCCATCCAAGCAATTTTGTCTTAGGTTTTAATTATTATTCATGCTTTTATTCCCCCCCCCCAATTACTGACCATCTGTTAACTATTTACCTTCGTCGAAGTGACAGAAGGATCTCTTCAAGAAAAGAGCAAGAGATCCTCTGTAGGCCTGCTTCTTCTATCATCAGACACTCTGATATTTCGCTCAGTTGTTTTTGCTTTGCAAGAAGGGGAAGTACCTCGACTTGCAAACTCTTGATCACTTCACCTCTGTCTTTCTTCTTGCAATCAGTGTCCAAATTTTTCAGCAGTTCCGATAATGGTGATTCGTACAAAGATTCTGAGGAAAAACAAATTAAAGGATTGGATGATCAAGAGCTTTTAATAAACGTAATTTATATGTCAAATGATTTTATTTTTATTTTTATATTTGCATAATTATTGAAAAGAAAGATTAATTTTTTTAATGATGGAGTGCAATGCTCGCCAATGAAAGAGGATTTTTTTAAATTTTTGCGTTATAAACCAGTTCTTAATCGTAAGAAATTTTTCATTTTTGCAGCTTAACTTTGTATTCTTTAAATGAAGTATTTTAAAATTGAAGGAGACACGGCATATTGACAATGATTGTAAGTGGCAGCAAATTTTGAGTTCTCGTGGACATGACTAAGCATTCGTTATAAAAAGAAGTCCACATGGAGCACAACTTACTAACGAGATGCAGGAGATCGGCTGTCACTCTTACGCCCTCCTCTGAAATCTGATTGGCTGGCTCCATGGTGACCAAATTGATGAATCCATGGTAACTGGGTGTATCATCGCCACTAGTGGTGCTGGCTATTTCCACATGTTTGATAAGTTCCCCTGTGAATGGTGTCTGCAGGAAGCCTCTTTCTGGCGAAGCTGGATCACGTGATTTTGCAAGTACTCCACAGTCACTAGTAGACGTTGTTGCTGCTCTGGCGACTGGAACTTCTATATCACCGCCTGTGTCACAAATGCTCATCCAGTCTGTCGTGCTATGACTAGAATCTGACCTTTCGCTAACATTATAAACGCTTAAAGTTTCCATCGATAACATTTGTACAGACATCTCTGTCGTCTGTAGTCGAGATGCTGCAGCTGGAATTGAGGGTAGATTCGCTGTGATTAGATTGGTCTATGACAGACCATTGACCACTATAGTGACAAGCGACAGACTTTTAACCAACGATCACCAAAAGTCTCATAGCATTTTGACAACTGGTATTTACCACCAGTAATCAACAAATAACTATGATCATGGCGAGAGTCGTAGTTGTCTTCAAAACTGTTATACCCCCAGTCTTCTCAGCCGGTACTGTGGACAAGTAAAGTTTCGTTCAAATGAGCATGGACATATTTATTACCAATTATTAAATGGTAAATCCAACAAAGATACTGGCAGCGCTCAAACATAGCCGTATGCAGACGCATGTGCCCAAGGGAGCTTACCGTACCCAAACACGTAGCAAAGAGGGCCAAAAGAAAGGAACTTGGCAGGATGTCACAGTATGTTCATAGTTTAAGATTATCAGGACCTATTAGGAAGGATAGACAAATAAAGGAATTTTGTTTTGGTTGGTTGGTTGGTTGGTTGGTTGGTTGGTTGGTTGGTTGGTTGGTTGGTTGGTTGGTTGGTTGGTTGGTTGGTTGGTTGGTTGGTTGGTTGGTTGGTTGGTTGGTTGGGTTATATAGGGTGAGTGTGGCTGTTATCGTTTTATATAAATGCGTATGTGGGATGTATTGTTACTGGTTGAAAATAATCCATCATTTATCTCAGCATCGCCTGGCCAGAAAAGCTTAGATATGTTGTTTAGCTCTCTCTCACATTCACACACATTGTTTGGCATTGTATAAGTTTGGCGTTGTTTGGGAGCTTCAAGGAGAGGTTGATTTAAAGATGATTTAAAGGAATTCACACGAGGGCTACTAGACTGCTGTGAAAACAAGTCTGGCACAGCAAGATCTGCAGAAGACAGCGTTTCTCCACCTATAATTTATTTAAAGGAGATGTGCTTTAAATTTCCCTTACTGGATATCTTTTAAATCTCAAACAT
>SMGT01009370.1:388445-428078 GCA_004794575.1 Lanistes nyassanus
GACGCGACAACATCAAATATATCTACAGATTATTTACAAAGAATCACCGTGCTCGTGTCTAGGGTAAGACGCTGCCTGATTACGTCATACCACGGGGTATCAGATAATCAAACTAAAGCAAGAGGGAAATCAAACTGCAAACGGCGTATGATCCCTCTCAATACACACATACAGTAAGTGACCAACAATAGAGCTCCTACTCTTGTCACTACTGAAACAACTACTTCTGCGATACACAATTCCAAACCTACTCCACGACCAACAATGAAGCTATGACACGGCCACGATCCGCACTACACTCTTACCTCCCCTTGACGTATTGCCCGGCCACTAGCTATGACGTCTCCTGTCTTGGGCAGGATAAAACCACCTATCTTAATTCAACCCGAGTCCCAGACTCTAAGATAAGTTTATGGTAAGAACAGACCTTACTTATAAGGCACGTCCAGTGATCCCTTACACGTCAGTCCGTCGGCGTGTCAGCGCAATACACCTCTGTGTATCTGGCGAGAGAACTGGAGTCCTTTACTTCTTTCCACGTCTTTGGCTAAGTTGGCGAGGGCAGAGGTCCGTGGGTTTACACGTGTCCGCTTCCTGTGGTCCTCCTACATTAACTCTCTCTCTCTCCATGTCCTGTCCTTTCTGTGTGTATATATGCTAATCGCGTTTTTGCCTCCTTAAGTAGTAGGCGTTCTGACGCATTAACCTCGAGTAAACCGGTTCTGGTCAGACTAGGTGGAGCAGGGCAGCTGCCATGACCAATGGCGTATCACTCACCTACCTAAGTGTGAAGAGAAGGGGAGGAGCTAGCAGGCTAAACTAAGAGTGACAGGTGATACCCTAGGAGTAACATGTGACAACGATCATGTGTGGCAGAACGTTTCTCCCATCACCCCCTCCTCTCTCTCTCCCTCACTGTCATTTTCTTCCTTTTTTCGCCTTCATTCTAACACATTCAAACTAGCAAATACAAGCAAGTCAGCATGTTTGATGTTGTTAGGGCCGCTTTACCAGAAGCCTGGCACTACATTCATGTATAGGGAATAGTAGTAGGACTGATATGGCCCATTGTCAGTATAATGTGACGGGATGGGACTGTGACTGTGTCGTGACAGCAGTCCCAGAGTGGCAACACGGAACTTTGTCTACGCAACACCGTCCTTATATGCACCTAGTTTGCGGAGGGACGTTAAACAACAAAACAAAACAAATCTATGATGTTAGAAGAAATTTCGCCCTTTGGAAACTTCAAAAGAAATTTCTTGGTCGCAAAAATAAAAGTGGTTACACAGTTTTGCCAAAGACACGAGAATCTCAGGTCATAACGTACAGGTCTTACTAACTTACCTTCGAGCAGCACCGTCAAGAATGCTGTTCCCAATGGTCAGAATTTTTGTCTGAAGAGGACATCGATTCTAGGAAGCTGAGATTGTGCTACTTAGGACGCTTTGAGGTAAAATGGCTACTCAATATACTTCCTCGTACTTCGGTGCTGCGTGTTGCAATGACATGTATTCTGCTTAGTGACCCGCTGTGATCTGTGAATTAAATACTACTGTGGGTGGATAGTGAGTAGAATGTATTGTGTACATTGAAGAAATCGAGGGGTTTTTCTTGGCTTTAAATACTGTAGCGAAACAGCTCTTTCGAAGCATGCTTACGGAGGATAAATCAGTGTGAACGCTTTCGAGTTTTGTACGCATTATGAAAGAGGACAATGGCTATGTTACTTTCACTATCTTCAGTAGTCGTAGCAAAGATGAAATCCTACCTATTCATACCTATTAAGAAAACTTAAGACAGAACTTTTCTAGAGATTTCATTTATTTGGAGGAGGGCATAAATTGCTGTCTCATGTTATAGGTTTTATTTTCGTAATGAGTACTCGAGTTACGCGAAAGATTTAGAAACTTGTAAAGAAAGCGTCTTGTAAAGAAATGTTTTCGACGGACAGTTTAAGAGACGGAGGTCTGATTATCTGATTATACGTAAGATTTTACCTGCAGCTCAACCGTGAAATACTATTCAGAAATAGGTTAGTAACACGAAATACGAGGCTTCGGGTAGGTGGCTAACGCTCAGCTAATTGTCGTCGTTGTTGTTGTTGTTGTTGTTTAGTGCCAATTTAAGTTGCAGGCTGTGGTGTGGATAATTATGATGAAAGCATGATAAGGGGGTTGGGGAGAAGAGGAAAGGGGGGTTAGCTGAGAACCTGCGGGGAAGCCTTGATGGTCCGTCCAGTAAGTAAATCCCAAATTCAAAAACAAACAGGTGGCGGGGTCATATGAGTGCCAAACACAAGATCGGAACCTGCGAACCTGTCTTGGTGACAAGTACGCCTTGTATGGGCCAAGGTTGGGCTGGAGGGACATTTGTCACATTCGCACCACTTGTTCGTAGGTAAAGGTGCACTTAAAATACATAAGGCGAACGGGCCTTACGACACCTCCATATCGTTTAATAATAAGATCGGGAATTCCCGGTCTCTCTTTCTGCTGACTAATCGAGTCAAATCAGAAAAAAACTGGGGGTCACTGTGTCACCGACGCTCAGAGCCAGAAAAAGGCTATCATGCAATGCGGACAGCGATAATAGTGTTTTGGTTTTTTATTTGATGTGTCATGTCAGCAAGCGATATACTGCATCACGGGAAGTTGTGTTACAAAAGAAATACCTGTGAGATCCACACGCCCAGCCCCTGTTTCTCACTGTTTGATGTTGAGCACTTTTCCAACAAAGCAAAACAGACTGTAAATTTTAAAATGAAGGTGAAAATCGAGATATACTGCTGGAGCTTATAAGTGTTAGATGATTCCAGGTCTACATTTCGGTTTTGGGGTATAAGTCATTGGACAGTTGGAGCACTCAACCATGCAACACATCCATGTCATATCGCAGTCATGCCTTTGTTTTAGTTTACGGTCGAGTCCCCAGTGCAGGTTTTCCCAGTTCACAGACCCTGATCGGGTCCACAGCCATCAGATCTACCCATTCCGCTTTCGCATTATTCCCACCCGTTCCTCTGGGGGAGCTGCGCAATGGGCTTTTCGCGACCCACTCACACCTGCTCCGACTGTCTGAATGTTATTTGTGCCTCACACCCCTCGACGAAATCCAGTGAAAGCAGTGACGAAGGTCGAGTCCAACGTTTGCAACAAAAGGAGGAACTTTTTTCAGAAAGAGTTAATAACTTCTGTGCAGACAGGTTCTCTCTACAGTCTCCTTGATAGGAAACAGAGGGGGAAATTTCCCTACCAAAAGCGGATAGTACACATGGTTCGGTGAATTCTTTCCTACCGTCTGCAATCGGCTGAGTCAGGCCGTGTGAGGCTGGCTGTTCCTTTCCACTCACAAAATTACCTGGTGCATTAGTCTGCTAGAATGTAATAGAAGGGCGAAGGACTATATAGGAAAACGAAAGGAGAAAATGAGGAAGGAAGGAAGAAAGAAACAAAGAAAAGTAAAGGATGATGATGAAAACAATGCGACAACAGTTTGCATGTTCGATTCCGTCAATTTAGTGTTAAGTGCTTATTTCTTGCCAGTCAGTTAGGGTAGGACTACCAGACCGTGTCCGTTTTATAATGACTGTAGCTACTGACACACCTCTAAAAGCACACAGACTAGAATGGTCTCGTTAGGTTTGTGTTTGAGCGATAGCAGGTGTCATTGCTACGAACCACCGGTGCAGCAGTGGTGGAGAATAAGGGATCCGAACAAGCAGATGAGTCAATCACCTATTGCTTCAAGTAGATAAACCTAGTATTGTTTATTGTGTGGTGCAGGCTTTTAGATTGAAAAAGATATGCACTAATTATGTCCAGGATTGGTGAACTAGAAAACACATTCACCTAGTTGAGAAAAAACCCTTATCTACTCGACAGATAAAAACATAAAAACATCAGTAGCATATATCCTTTACTTGATCCAATGTTTCTACTATCTCATGCTTTTGAATTTGCATACTACCTGCTGTTAAAACGATATGAAGGTGGTAAATGAAGAACTAAGGCGATTATCCTACAGGATATGGGCTTGAAATATCTGGCTTATGCAGACACATAAAAATACAACACACAATTTTGTGTATAATAATCAAACGCAAACCACTTTCCGTATGCCGATAAACTTAAAGCAATGTGGTCGTGTGGTACAGTCGAATCCGGTTAATCGGACCACATCGGGACGCGATGATTTTGGTCCTAATAACCGGCTGGCCCGATTAAACGAACATGCCCTATGTTACAATTAAGATTCGGTTCTTTAAGATTCGGTCCGAATAAGCGGCTGGTCCGATTATCCGGTGGTCCAATTAACCGGATTCGACTGTATTCCTGTATGTGTTTCCTGGATTTTATTACCTTTCACAAGAGGTTATTCTGCTATTATTATTTGCATGTATACTGATACTGTCTACATACACTAGGATAATTTAACGTTTCTTTACTAATCCAGCAGGAAGTACTTTAAACACAACCCTATGCAGACCCATGCGCACAAGGGATCTTACCGTACCCAAATACGTAGCAAAGAGAGGGTCGAAAGAAAGAGACCTGGCAGATCCTCCGGATCCTGTTGTTTATTAGTTAACGGTTCTTTACTGATAGGGCTAAAAATTAAAACTATGTAAGAATTTGTCAGTTTCTTTAATCTTTCGAAAACAAAACCAGCTGTTTTGTGACAAACAGAAATATATGGCTCCGCCTTTTATCACTCAGTCTAGACGTACTTAATTCTTAATACGTCGTAGTGGGATGGCAGACGCAATTACATATAATTCTACATTCTCCAGGCGTTTACATTGTACCACTTTGTGTCTAGGCCGACGAATTTTGAAGTGCCAAGAAATATTCGCCGTCTTTCTGGGAATCGCACGTCCTGTGAATCCGAGAAAGAACAAGTGATTTTTCCTCAATTATAAGTTTTCTGTGTATTTAAATACTTTATTTTAAAACGGTTATTCAAATAGAACGGCCAGACCATTTAGTTCTAAGTTGTAAACCCAGAAGAAAAGGCAAATGCTGACCCCATACTCGATTGCACAGAATCTGTGCTTACTGGCAACAAGGCGCCATCAACAGTTTAATTATCTTCGTAATATTCAAAGTTTCTTATTCTTCGGAAATTTCGCATTTCTACTCTCTTCCTCATGATGCCGAATCATCCATCCCATATCGACGTGCATCGTTTATGGTTGTAGTTGCTGAGCCGCTTGTTGCCCCCAATTCTTGTTGTTCGATCTCTATTGCCGATCCTACAGCCTGTCCTACGGTGGAAGTAGAAGCGGGGTTATGCATGCCGAGATCGCCCCATTTTCCTAGTTTGGACTCACAGACCTCCGGAATCCATTGTCCGCATGGGGCGGCCCACATATGAGGAGGTGTCTCTGCATAGCTATAAGTTTCTTCCCTGGAAGATGAGTCTCCTTTCTGTTCACGCTTGACGCAGAGCCTGTTGCAAGGATTGTTTTCACTCAAACACTGCAGCTCTGACACGAATATCAAGTCACCTCCTCTGGGGTCGTTGGATAGTTGAAGACCGCTGTTTCCCGCCTTTTCTTTTTAGGTTCTGACTGGTTTCCTGGCCTCATATTACCGATACACAGACGGCCTTCTAGACCACAGCCGTCTGACGCCCGGGGTCGAGTGTCTGAGGGAAGCGGGGAGGACGAACGTAACGCCATCTGACGTTCTGTTTTCCATCCTGCCCGTTTGTCTGAATCCATGTTTCTTGTTCCGATCACTGGTTGAAAAAGATTGGTACTACGGTGATTCTTACTGGTTGATGAGCTAGCAGTGATAGCAGAACTCACCATCCTGTTATGTTGACGAAGCGTCCTTTTCGACCGTTTCCAGAACGACTTTGGTGGGCGTTTAGCCTTCGCAAGTGGAAGTTCATTTTCATCGTCGTTTGAAAGTTGTTCCTGTTCCACACAATCGCTTGGCTCAGGCAAGAATATACACCGAAGATTTTGATAATCTCCTCCATCTGCTCCATGCGCTTCAGCGTGTTCAGTCGTCTTGTTTTGTCCTGTTGTTTGCAATGAAAGACGGTCATCAGAGACAGCTAGGGAAGCCTGAGGCGTTAGATAGCCCCCATTATGTTCGCACACTTGATTTCGACAATTGAACGCGTGGCGCGTCAGATATTTCCCCGCCTGCTTCTGACCGTTTTTGTCGACCTCGGCATCATTCACAGCAGGCGTCAAGCAGGGAGGCTCTTCTTCAGGGTCCACCTCGTGGTACAGGTTCTCCTCTTGATCAAAGTCTACAGCTTTGACTCTTGTCTCATCCGCGTCCTCGATTTCTTTACTCTGCGAATTCTCTATGTTCATGTACGCCGTTTCGTGTTCCTCCTTTTTTTTCAGAGTCATATTCTTAACTGCGCTAGGCATTTTCAACAGTGTTTCTTCTGATCTCAGCTTTTTCTTTCTTGACGAAGCTTTAACCGGAAGGAATGTATCTTCTGCCAAGGATGTTCTGTTTTCTGTCTGGCGTTCTTCCTCTCCGGTCCTGCTACTGAAAATCGAAGACTTTGTCTTCCTCCTGTCTTCCTGTTGAGTACTGCCGTTACAGTACTGTAACTGTTGTGGATCCCTGATTTCCCCACGGACAGACATGGCCACTTTCAGAGGCTTTTTCTTTGGACTAGGCTGTTGACTGAAATTCTCTGTTTTAACATCCCTTCTGGTCGGAATAGCAAAGAGTTTACTTATCCCAACGAGCGTGAATCCACGCTGTTTGCGTCTCTCTATCTGCGACTCTTCAGGCGTCTTCTCTTCTGTGTTGCCCTCAGGGACAGGGCAACGAGAAGCTTGTGTGCTGTAACAAAATAAAGTCATTTACTTCTTATCTGCGCAATGTGCGTATCAAGCTCAGTGGAACTAAATATTAAGGTTACATTTCAATCTGGAACAGCGAAAGATTGCTAACATTTCAGACCTTTAAAGATTTCAAAACAAGGAAGTGACAGTTGTTACAGAAACGCTACAGATCAAAGTTTTATTCAATTAAAATTTGCTTCCTTCGATGACCAAACTTTTTAATGAGGGGGTGGGGGTGGGATGGTGAGACTGCGAGATCAAAGGAAGTGAAAGTGCGAAAGTGCTTTGGTGTCCACGAGTTCAAGAACAGTGAATCCTGTTTTCAAATCCTTCCCCGGAAGACATGAAATGACAAAAAATAAAACCATGTGGGCTTAAATTCATTTTCAAAATGTGTGTTCAAATTATTTTTATTTTCAAATGGCGATAAGCGTGTAGAACGCTTACATGAATGGAGTCGGAGGATCAGTGAGAGACAGATGCTCAGTCAAGGTGCTCAAGATGTCATCAGCAGTGGGCCTCTGACTGGGGTCTGGATGGCGACCCTGTAAAATCAGCTGATAAAGCCACTCCGGACAGCATTTGGGTTTCGGCAGCTTTGTGTTCTCTCTGACGAAGCTCATCACCTGGACAGTGACGAAATTTATTACATATACACGCAAGGGAGTGAAAAGATTGAAAAACCAGGTTTGATCTCTATTAGCGTCTGTGTATGCCATTTCGGTTTAAAACGGTCGTCATGGCCGTTTTTACTGTCTTTTTTTTACGTGCATATTATTTGTTTATAGACGCTATATTCTGCAGCTCGCGCCAACCAGGCCAGGACTAGACATATGTATGTGGCATGCGTATATCCTTTCAACAACTACATTAGCATCGTGTCGGTACGAACGAATCTTATAGTCAAGTTTAACAAGGGAAGAAAAGTTACAAAGGCAAGTGTAAACTAGGAACGTGTTTATAGGAATGTCGTTAGCAAAGCACTCCTATGGATGGATGGGAACTTATTACACAGTTACTGCTTGTTACGTCACCAAAATTCTGCGAACCAGATTACTTATATTGAGCGATTGATGAGATGTGTAGATTTTATGTAGACTTCAACCTCATATTTTCTATTCATATCTCTGCTGCTATTGTGCAGTAATTTATTCCATTAGTTTATCCAAACCTCCCAACACTCTAAGACTAAAAGTTCTTTTTTAACTATATCCGTCTGATAATATTTGAAATCTTTTAAAGCTAAACGAACACTTTTTCTCTCAACGAAAGTTGCCGAAATTTCACGGGTCTACAAGTACTTAAATGTGTTCACATTTCCTTTGAGTGTTACACTGATACAATAATTATACGACATTTTTCAAGTACAAGAACCCATAAAGGATGTGTAATTTTGGTGGCAGAAAAGTGTTCAGATGTCAACTTGGTTTGGAGTGGAATGTTTAAAAAGGGTCAATCGCAAATACCCTACATTCCTATTGTTGGTGCTTAGATAAGAAAAGTTTTTGAGCAGCTTATGACCTCTAATACTATGAAGAAAGACTTCTTGGAGACAGGATTTACCACTAACGAAATGCCATTCAGATCTCTGACAGACTAAGAAATATTAAATAATCACATGGCAGATGTTCTCGATAGGAAGGGGAAAAAACTCACCTCATTTCTGAGGATCTTGGCGCACGGCTCAAGGTCCTCTTTTCTTGTGTTGGGATCCAGACTAGTTCTGTCTCTTGCAAAGAAGATCTCCCACACCATTGTTACAAAGGTGAAAACATCGCTTGCACGGCTGTAGGTTTTTGCCACAAGTACTTCAGGGGGCAACCTGTTAGGATGGTAGTTATTACGTTATTACATGTGACACCTATGCAGAAATGGGGCGACTAACACCTATCTTTAAAAACAAAAGCAGAGAGATAGAGAGAGAGAGAGATCAGGGAAATCGTGTAACGAAATTGAGACCTAGCGTGTAAAACTAGCCTTGTTCACTCAGTTTAAACCGGAGGGTAGTTCACTTAGTTCAAGGCAATAAATTTCGTGCTCTCCCAGAGAACAATACGTATTGGGGAAGGGGGAGGTTAACTAACCTCCATGCTGGTCCAAGAGTCCGGGACAGCGGGTGACAGCTTGATGACAAGCCGAGCACGATTGTACCAGAAGTGACCGGGAGTTGGGAACTCGAGAAACCTAAACAGTGCTCTGGCTGTCTGTCATCAGTTCATGAGTAAACATGCATGTGATGCTGTTTACAGGGGGAGAGAGGCACGTGGGGAGGATGGACCACGTGATGTAGAGGGCGTTGGAGTAGGGGGAGAGAAGAATAGGGAGAGGAATTCAGATAGAACATTCAGAGAACCAAAGACAGGGACAACCATTAGAGAGAGAAGCTTGCTCGAACCTGCGCCCAGCCGAAAGGCTTATGCGCGCCTGACCATGGGACTTAGAAAGTTTTGACATCGAGGCCCAAGGCAGGAGTTAGCGAGCAGGAGACCCAAGGCAGAAGGCAGAAGGGCACAGTTGGAGGGTGGACCACAGGGTTACTTTCCATCGTGCGCTTCTAAATAGTCAAAAGATGGAGACGGCCAAAACACTGCCCGTACAGCTGGCAGAGGAGCACCTCAGCTGGCTAGTGGATATGTGCGAAGTAAATCCCGAACAGAAGGAAACGCTGCGGGCTAAGATCCAGGCTGGCCGGTGGAAGCAGGTGATGCTGGAAGCGTACCTGGAGGTGGCCAGAAAATACCAGTATCCAGTCTACCACCCTCCCCCTCCTCCGCTCGAGGCGACGTACGAATTTTAATGGTAGGGACAGGTCCAAGAGGAAGCCACTAGACTATCAAGACTTGGTGTAGCAGTAGTAGTAGCGTTAGTTGAACGGCCGTGCCATCGTTTAGTGTAATTTTAGTAATAAATTTTGATCTAGACAATTTGCTGTCGGTGCGTGCTGTCGTGCGAGTGCGTCCGACTGGAGGTGTTACAATCGTGTAAGGAAAGATATAACAGAACGCACTAAATATGAAGCAGAAATTATTTCCACGCTTTACCATATTTGTAAACTAAATAGAATATGGTGGAATTGTTATTGTAAACCTTTTCACAGTAAGTTTCTTAGCTGCCTGAACTTGTATTATATAGTGTTAGCACCGAAAACTGACCAGTCTCTCGTGAGTTTTGTGCCGATTATCGTGACAAGCACGTCTTCATTTCCAACAAAGCTTTCAGAAGTCCTGCGGTTGGTGTGAGAGTGCCGCATGTGTTTGTCACTGTCATTGCTTTGTCTGCAGACCTCAATGGCCATAGAGCAAATACGCCCCAATAGTTCTCGTCTTCGCTGAACACTTCACTGACCGCCGACCGCCTTTGATTGCTTTTTTGCCCAGCGGCACCAAATTCTCCGGGCCAAAATTCATTAGACCCACTGGCCGTTAGACACTGCGCAATTCCTAAAATATTTCAAGGGGAGGAGATCTTCAGCCTTTATGAAGAATCTAGCTTTCTCCAGGGATCACATAAGCAGTTATGAAGCACAGAGAAAAAATAAAACAGCTTATCTATTATTTTTTATTAATGAAGCTTTCGGTTTGTGCAACTGTTGCGTTTGATCAGCTGCCAATGCACGCTATTTGCCTTGTACGGAAAAGTTGCTTACGCTAGCCTCTCTCGTAAAGCTTTACCATTCCCATTCGTTCCGTATGCTGCCAGTGTCATCAAGTAAGAGGTACCAGCCAGGGAAGGGGCGCTATGGAATGTTGTGAAAGTGTTAGTGTACCTGCGCCAGCAGTCCGGAAACGGTTCGTCCACGTAACGCTGCTCCGTGCCGCGTAAAAGGCACATGCGACCGATGCGAGCGGGGATTGCCTGAAACAAACACCTCTGACTGTAAGCGTCTTTGAGATGCACGGAAAAGAACTGCACAACTTTGCGGCTATTGAAAAAGTTCAGTCTCACGGCAACATCAGGAGGAAAAATATAGGAAACTCTACAACATACATAATGCAGCGAGTGTGGTTTTTTTGTCTCCCAGCATTTTTTACGTGTATGTGACAAAGGATAGCTGTGCTGTTACAAACGATCGGCGGTTACGTGCTCATGAGATTTCCAGATTTCGAGTGCATTTTCGACGGCCTGTTAGAAATGTCCAATCAGATTGCTTCATTATCTTATTTCACATTCGATTTTGTCATGTATGTGTGAGAGTTAGCTCCGCCATGCGACCACATTATCACACTCCTCGTCCAAAAGGAACACAGGACAGAACGTGTTCTGTATACTTGATTATCATGCCTGAGCAAAGTAGGAGAACATTTGTCCATTTCTGAAACAGGTGCAAAAAAATACAGCAGTAACAAGCGTCTTAAATAAAAGCAATGTTTTTCGTGTGCTTGAAAAAATGCGAAAGAGTTTGAAGTCCGGCACAGCAAGGTCTTGAAAAACTGTATTCAAACCTCTCCTGTTTCGCAATCAACAAGGATGCTAGACGCTTGAATATCTCGAATGATCCAGCCTTGAGAGTGCAGCTGGCTCATACATTTTGCGAAAGACACCAACACGTGCAAACATGGCTGAAGAAAATCTTCTGTCGGTAGCTCATAATGGTCTGCAGCTGAAAGTTCTTCCATGACCACAGCGTTTCTGAGGACACGTGAAGCTGAGTATTCGCGCTCCTGGACAGGCGAAAGGTGACAAGTTTAAGAGACAGTGTACTTTTTGATAAGAGATGAATTAAATGTAAGTCGTTGAAAAGGTGCATAATGAAAAAACAACCATAATAATAATTTGGTTGGTATTCTTTCTCACTCACTCGCTTTCTCTTTCTCTCTCACACACGTGCAACCACGACACTCACCCGAACATCACAACATATGCACCCGTATGAAAGCGCGTGCGCGCGCGCACACACACACACTAGTTAGAATCTGTGCATTTTTATACTTGTATTTGCTGGGTCAGCCAGCGAGGGGGTTAAGGAGAGGGAATGGAAGGAGAAAGAGAGACGCTTTAGTAGCGTTGCCTCCTAATGTTCACACATCTAGTTTTCCATCTCTAAAGCGTCATTCTTGTGAAGTAGAACACGAAAGAGCTAATGTAGCATTTAGCGTATACCGTAAATGACTTACATGCACGGGCAGCCCGTCGTGTTGGCTGAAGCGGACAAGTCCTTGTTCACCATCCCTCCAGCGCTTGACCGGAAGTTTGGAGGACTCAATCAGAGGCAGATAGTCCTTCACAAACTTCTGCGAGAGCTTTTCTTTTACAAGGGTGCAGTCGTCCTGAAGAAAAACCATCTTACTAGTTCGCTCAGTTGGTACTTAATATTTGCGAAGATGCGAAGCCATAATATTTTCATTATAGCTAATTGAAATTCACCGTTTATGCCGACCAGCCTTGAGACAGTATTTGAGTTTCCCTTGTCTTAAACTTAGTCTCTCTCTCTCTCTCTCTCTCTCTCTTTGGTACACGCATGCAACATCCCCTCCTACCGAGACTTAAAGAAAGAAGGAATGAAGGACAGAAAAAAGAGGGACTATGGGAGGACTTTACGTATGCATGCACCCACGCATGTACTTATGTGTGTGTATCTCAATCATTCGTTCATACAGACACACAGCAAGACCACAATCTCCGCTTACTTTTAAAAAATGACAGAATGGGAGAGAAATGGGGCGGGAAGAAGGAGCTGTTCTGTTGCACTAATGCTAATATTGCATAACATACTTTATTTAGCCTTCCGTTTCCTCCCCCTCGATTCTCATTCAACATAGCTACTACAGGTCTCTGAGTTTCCATGGGTTAACATTTACACGTACACACAGAACGAGGTTAGGAGAGATAGGCATGGAGAATGACAGGCGAGTTTGGTGGGGGTGGAAAGCTCACTTTTGTGTCTATTTTTATCCATTCTGGTGTGACGAGTTCTCCGTCCTTAATAGCAGTGAAATCTTGTTCGTGGCAGCTTGAAATTCGAACTTTCTTATAGATAGTCGAGTCCTTTTCTGTGAAAGGCAATAACAGAAGGTTATGAATTGATTTACGCACAGAGGAAATACTTCATCACATCAGTATTTTTGCACTATGAACTTGCGCGATTTTTTTCTGTGCATGAAAGTATTTTAGGGATTTGCATTTTGTTTATTCATGTTAGTTCGATATGTTATTTACAATTCATTTGGGAAGTATCACTTAAACATAATAAAAAGTAAAGCTGCCTAATTTATAGTAAAAACATTCAGGTTTTTTTTTTTACAAAGACCCTACGTTTATTTATTCAAGCAGGGATCAAATTACAAAAATATAAGTGTACTGACTTGTCATGCACAATTCAACTAAAATGTTTATTCGGTTAGATAAAAACAGTGGTAGTTAACAGAATCAAATATTTTACCCTGTGATTTCATCAACACAGTATAGCTAGGAAACAGTTTTGAGGAAACGGATTTTTGTTGAAGGAATGGTTTAGTTCCTTTACCATTGTGTCCGTTGTACGTCGCTGGACTGTGAGACCCGATTAACATCAAAAGTCCCTAAAATCTTAACTGTTCATACGCTTCTTTTTGTTCTTATATCTGATCGTGATGTCTCTTCTTTCGCAAATCCTGGAACAACTTGCTAAGAAGCTGCAAAATTCTTTATCAAGACAGAAAGTCGCTGAAGGGGATTGTACCAAAAGTAAAGCGTTTGTTGGTGCAGGCGCAAAAGTTCTGTGCTGTATACTTCTACTGAACGCGTCTTTTGCAAACTGCCCATGGGATCTGTCTACATCAGCTATTTCCTAGGGCCGTGTTAACAGCACAGTCGAGACGATCATTAACGACTGCTTCTGTAGGAAGTTGCGATTGCTCTACAGCCTTCTCTCAGTAACTCAACTTACTTGCTGCGATCAGCTTTTGAACTGACACTGGGATACCCTGGTGAGAAGACAACACGGGATTAGATCTCGAGGCAAAACTCGCTTAAGTAGGTCTACATTTTTACCTAACCTCAACTTAGTCACTTCATCAGCTGACAAAAACCTCATTCAGTTACTGCAAGTCCATTTTAATTGACAATTCATTTTAGCTTGAAGCTGAACTCGTGGTGGAATTTATAAACTACACGTAACATGATGGTGGAGGGAGTGGTAGCAACTACATTCATCTATGCATAAATGAGTGCATAGCATAAGATAACACTTCCAATAGCAATAGCAATACTTTAAAAAATTAAACACGTGTATTCCATATAGGGACCTGAAGGCAAAAGAATACTGAATACCTTTTCAGGCACGTGACCTCGCTTTATCTGGTTGCTGCTAGGTGATGGATACTGAATCTCCACAATCAGGGCTTCCTCCAACGGCATTTCTGCATTTATTAATTCAAATTGATACTCATAGTTAAAATCACATCGATCATATCATATATGCAAGAAAAACTAGCATTTCTGAAACAGCTTGAGCCAGCCAAAAACAAGAAAAGACTAAATGATAAACTTTCAAAAACCAGATGACTCGCTGACTAGGATCATATGCCGTGGTTTGAAGGTCACGGGTTTGGGGGAAACAATAAGAACAATAAGAAGATGTTACAAATACCAAATAACACATTGAATCCGATATAGATGGACAAAAATAGCAGTAAACTTATCATCCAGTCCTATTTTCCTATTTTGAACGAAGGTCTTTGCCGCTGAATGAACAAGCACAAAGTGGCAAGAGCTAGCCTAATGATCGTTCCCTCCAGACGAGGAATGCTAAATCCGCACGGTAAAGTAGTTTGTCTGGCATAGAAACTGTATTCTTCTATAAAGTCTAATGATTTGTGTGTGTACAGAATTCCTTCTCAACCAATGTTTATTAAGTCTACAAGTTTAACAGTAATTTGCTAATAGTGGCTTTAAAAACTGATTTGCATCGGCTTTCTGGAGTTTGGAGTCTCCCAAGTAAGTTGATGCTGCACTTTGTGTACTGATCTTTCAAAGTGTGCCGCTTCTAAGACTATTATTTTCAAGCCACCAACCGCGCAAAAACGTCCTCGGAAGTTGCAGACGAAGAGTAATAACAACCAATCAGCATATTCTACTTAATGAAGCAATTCCTAATATCTACTTGCCACTACCCCCAGAACATCATAAAATACTGTTAGTTTGCATAATAGATCTATAAATGACAGCGGCGCTTCGGTGCAGTTATGGGCTAAATCTTCTATTCGCCTGGATCTATCAGTATTTTTGACAAAATCGTGTATTGTAGTTTATCTTGCAGCTATCTGGTAATTATTGAGTAGCGTATCTTAAAAGGCCAGCAGGTATCGACTGTAAACAAACAGCCAGGATCTAGAAAATTCTACCATCAACAGTAGAGTCGACTTCCTCAATGCGCTCCAGGCTATGCCTCAGTTGCTCCAGGCTCGGCCTTTCTTCTGGGTTCCAGCTGGTGCACCTGTCAATCATGTCCATAATTGCTTCGGGGATGCATGGCCATCGGAACAGTTTTATGGTTCCTGGTTCCGTGTTCATCTAATAATCGAAGGATTGATACAAAACATTGAGGTTAAAAGTGACGATGCGAAAATGTTTTAAACGTGCATACATATCTTAATTGCATTTATTATCGTCCCCGTCATCATCTAATCGTCGTTGTCATAACCCTCATCAATAACAACAAAACATAAGTATCAACCGCCCATATCATCACCTTCTCTTTCTGACTTTATATCTTTGCTTACTTAACTTTGATTTACTGTTTCTTTCTCTCTCATCCACCAGCAGGTACGCACGGCTCGCGCGCGCAGGCATACAAAAACATTTAAAAGCGCCCTTCCATGAGAAGCTGATTTTAGTCATGTTGTTGATGAATTCAGAGAGATATAGACACGGACTGTAAAGGGGTGAATAAATGACTATTGCATTCCATAAAATGAATTCACTAGAATAAATGTTCTAATGTATGACAAATATAGGTCTTATTTTCAAAACTGAACACAGCATTTAATTATTTAAAAGAACTATACCTAGTGGCAAAACGTTTTGTCTCAGCGTCTAAATATAGGTGTTTCTATTCCTCTATACTTTATTAACCCCACAACATCTGACCTTAACTTTTTATTATTATTATTATTATTATTATTATTATTATTATTATTATCTTTGCCAGTTTCAGAACAGGTGTGACCTCAGACTAAGAATTTACCAACCTGTTTGTCAAATAATGCTCTACATACGTATATATAGTCGGGGAACAAAACACAATAGTGAATATTATTTTTAATGATTTGCCTTTGTGAGGATGTCCTCTGTATTCAGGTCTCCGTAGCTGGTGTAGGGCTCACAACCACATGTGATCATCTCGTACATGATACAGCCAATCTGCCAAACCATAGATTGGAGTGAGTACCGCCCTTCAAACAAAGCTTCCGGCGCTGTCCATCTCACTGGAATAGGTCCATGATCGCGTACTGAAACCGCGACCAGTAATAAATAAAGATGCCAAGTAAGAACGAAAAACGTTTTGAAACGCTTACTTTTGTGTTGACTAGTTACAATTATGATATATGTATATAACATCTAAATATATAAAAACACAAAGTTCACGATAACTTTCTACTGGGTTACCACTCTCTCTCTCTCTCCCCCCCCCTAAAAAAAACTTTTCCCTCATTACCACACCGACCGCTTATCTGAAATACAATTACATTACATTAAACAAAGCCTTTCCCCAAACATAACATAAAAATGTCATACATACTTATGCAGATTTCTCCATGGTTGCGATAGGAATGGGTAAGACTTAGATCAGCCAGTTGAATGACGAAATTGTCACTTGACTGTAGGACTTGAGATCTTGATTTCCTGGTCTGGTCTCTGCCTTCTTTCC
This sequence comes from Lanistes nyassanus, assembly GCA_004794575.1. Lineage (NCBI taxonomy): Eukaryota > Metazoa > Mollusca > Gastropoda > Architaenioglossa > Ampullariidae > Lanistes > Lanistes nyassanus. The sequence continues at coordinate 405,116 of SMGT01009370.1, forward strand.
TCACCACCAGGTTGTAACAAGTTAGATCTCGAGTAACAATACTTTCTCTTTCCAGCAGATCCGCTATGTCGATGATCTGGTACAAAATCTTCACTATCGTTTTGGTGTCCAGCCAGCGTCCTTCCTTCCTGTGCAGACAGAGATAAGACAAGAGCCGATCCTCTTCCTCCACAGCCTCAGTGATGTAGAACGGGAAAGGCTTGTACTGATAGGCCAGGAGCTGCAACACGCGGTCACTTCTGGGGCTAAGACGCTGCAACATTCTCAAATTCTGCTTGTGCATTTCCGAACGGGCTGCGGCCTCTTTGCTGTGCCTGCCTGGATCGTGATTCAGACAGGTCCCGACTTTGAAGTCGTCTTTGTTCATGCAGCTGACGGCGGACAGGTACATGGCACAGTCCGCTTTCACGTCACCCAGCTTACAGGGGCTCGCTTGCCACCCGCAGGTTTTCGCGCCCGGGCATCTTCCTTCGGTCTCTGCTTGCCTCGCTTCGTCCAGCCGGAACCCGATGCCTCGCAGACTCTGCTCGATGTGCCCGCTGGCCAGCTCGTTCAGCGGCATGCGCGCAGTGTGCTGAAGCTCGCTGAAGGCAAGCCGCACTCGGCTGGCCTTGTGAAACGCCAGACCGCGTGCCTCGCGGAGAAGGCGTTCCTTCTGTGGCGCGCCGTCACCACAACTTCTGATGAAGTCCGATATCATCCGTGAAATCCTTTCTTGATGATCATATTGACAGTTCCCGAAAGGCTCTCTGTCTGAAATCAGGAAAGACAGGACGTAACACATGATAGCTGTGTTCTGCCTCTTGGTCTGTTTGCGCTGCTATCCCTTCGTCTATTTCCAGTGATGTCGACGATCCTCGTGTTATCTTCTATATATCTTTTGTTTGCCCGTGATATACGTGTATGTGTATTTATTGACAACTACGTGCACACGCACGCACGCACATACACCAAGCAGAGGTTATAGGGACGATGTCACAAAAAAAAAACAAAAACACAAAGTGGGGAGGTGTTATCCATGAATGTATTTTAAGAGACAGACGACTGGACAGTACCTATAATCAAGGGAGTCACTTCACACAGCCAGTCAGCCATCCATATATTCAGCCAGCCAGCCAGTTATTAATTCCATCTTGTGAATATTCTAAGCTATTCAACATACAAGGCCGGGCTGCATGGACGTTCGTGGCACCTGTCCATGAAATTGCACGATAACCAAGTAGTACGAACGGGAATTACGACGCTCTTATGGCCAGAACCAAATAGAAACATTAATACAGCCCAGCTTTGCACTATAACATACTGACTTCCTTTTCTTGTGATAGACTCTGTTTAGTTTAAAAGACAAAGTCAGTGCAGATTATTTCCCTTGAATTGCTCTCAAAATAATCTTTTACTTTATTGTTGTTGCGATTTGCACAGTCTCTACGTAGTTAAGTTCCAGACCTGCAGCACAAAGCCAAATGTTCATGCCTCTGATCCAAAACTTTAAAATTCCTGGAGTCCACACCTGTTTATGTAATGCAAGCACTTAAAACATATATGTAATGTTGTGTCCTTACCTTCTGTGAAAACAGTGTTGAGGAGAACTACGAGGCCCCGAACGATGAAAAATTCTATCATCGTCCTGCTGTCCTGACTTATCTTCTGCTTTCCTGCCTTTGTTTGCACAGCCTCATGGACGTTCTTCAGTGCGTTTAATAGGGTCAGACTCAAATGACTCCAGCCATGTTTTCCTATCTGCAAAGTGCCCACAAAAATGAGTCACAACAGCATGGTCAGATTCGGCATATATCTGTCAGATCGGTGTTCTGACTAATAAATTAACATTAAGGGCGTCTAGAATTTGATTTTTTAAGCCATCATTTTGTAAAAAGGCCATTTTTTGACGTATTACTGATTGCCGTAGGTAATGCAAAACAGGAGGACATACCTCGTTCAGAAGTGAAAACGTGTGTATGAAAAGCTTGAAGTATGGCGACAGGCTGCTTTTATCTTTTACCAGATCCTGTTCTGCAGAACTGTGAACCTGCTGTTCTGTCCAATAAGGGCAAGGTGAAAGTTCCTTGACATCGTCTTTGAAGCGATAGTAAAACTCGTGCAGAGACTTGAAAACAGCTTGCTTCCCTCCACTCACGACTTTCTTGTTTTCTTTGGTTGACAGGTTAAAAGAGGCGCATGCCTCCAGGTCTGGTCTCGCGCAGCGCGAGAACATGGCCGAGACCGCCATCAGGTGTAGGGTGGCTACATTGAACATCAGGTTGTCGTTGTCGTTCATTTTGAGCAGTGCCTCGTGCGTCTTCTCCGCTACTGTCAGCAGTTCCTTGGTCACAGATTTATCTTGGCTGCCAACGGGATAAAAATGGATGAGAAATATTGATCTATCTCTGAGAAAACTTTAGTTCAATGTTGACGAATAATCACCAGAAACGGAATTTGTCCTTCAAGTATGCTGTTAAATTTGACACGCAATAATTTTTGTGTTTGCCTGCCTGCTGTAATCTCTTCAGCCAAAGTGGGTATGCATTGACAAATGACTTTTGTAACCAAAGAACAGTGGAAAAGTCTCCAAACTTTTTTTTTAAAGAAACCAGTGCTGCTCATACATTAAATATAAAGATAGAAGTACAATATCAGCGTCTGTAAATATTTCTTTGGCGATAAAGCAATTAGCTCGCCTTTGTTGAAGCTGCAAAATGATCTCCTCGAGAATTAAGCAGGCGTTACTCTGCAGGGCTGCGTCTTCCACAAGGAGACAGAGAGAAATGTCGCCAAGCTGTTTTTCAACGGCGAGGAAGGGAAGTTTTTGTATTTGAAGGAACTTGATGAGATGAGACCGCTGCAATATTTTAGACGCAGTTCGCACGTCTTCAAGGATTTCAAGCAGCGGCATACGGTATATGTGATCTGTTGAATGATAATAGTAATAATAATAGCGAAAATATCATGGACATTCCTGGATTTTTTCCCCGTTAAAATTCTATTCACATCAACTGCCTATGGAAGTTCTCTAAATGGATAGTTCCTTATTCTTCCATTGCGTCTGGTTGGCAAATTTTTATCCTCTGCTAATGGGCATACTTACAAGTAAAATATTTGCCAATCGACAGCAGTAACCACCACAATGTTATATTAAATGGAACAGATCACAGGATGTCTTCTTAATCGTAATCGGAATTTGTGGATTTGCTTGGATATATTAGCTCACGCTTTGCTTACCAAGACAATTGTGTTCTACTTCGCCAGATCCATAATTTATATGCGTAAAATAATTGAGAAGAAGAACTCTTTGTTCAGATGAGAATGGATCAGTCTTCAGTTTTTGTTTGTCCCTACGCAAAACGCGTACGTACCACACATTGGCACAAAATCCTATTCCCTTTATACAGTCAAACTAATCGAGCGGACACAAAGGGGAAGTCTCGCATACACTGAAATACATTAAAGACAAACTTCTTACTAATTTCGCGGTATGGAAATGCTCTCGTAGTTACATAAAAATAAATCACGAGAATCTGAACGTGTTCCGTGTGCTCGTATGTTAGCTATTTTCTCACAAACTTTTAACAAGAAATTACTGTCCCTTTCTCTTTCTCTAGCCTACCCTTCTCCACTTCTCTAGGCGATACTCTTGAGGCCAATAAACTGAAAGGCTACGTGACGTTAGCTTCAAACTCCCTGTTGGTGCTGCATATCTTGGTGGGGTAACCGTTCCTGTGGTCTAACTGATAAGGCGTGAGCCTCCTTGGCGGGAGGTCTGTGTTTTGCCCGGAGTCATGCTTACGACATAAACACTGACAGTCTAGTAGCTGCCCTGCCAGACGCCTAGCGCTAAAGGGAACAGTGCTAGGACTGGTTGGCCCGATGCCAGTATAATATGTCCTGATATGCACATAGTTTGGGGCGGGAGATTACATAACAAAACCCCAAACCTGGCTGGGGTAGATTAAACTGGCTGCTTATCTGCTAGTGTCATGGTATGAATTCTGCTTTCTCGCACTCTCTCCCTCCCTCACCCTCTACCCTGTGCGGGCACGCGCGCGCGCGCTTGTGTGTGGTGTGTGTGTGTGAGGATTCGCGTGATTTAATATAGCGGAGAGAGAAGGTCTCAAAAAAGAGCGTATCGAAAAGTTTGCAGAAAATCGGCAATTTACAAAGTCCTTGTGGGTGGGGGTGTCTTTGGAAACAAAGAAAATTCCGTAAAACAAATAAAAGAACATAGATACAGACAACGGAAATGGGCAAAAGAACTGGCTGGCTTTTCTATTCCTGGTGGTACAAATATTAAAGAAAGCTTTCAGAGTGGAAAAGAAAGAGTGGTTGTTCAGCTGAATTGCATTCCTACTGGTTAAGACGGGCAAAAATTAACTATTTGCCCACAGCCTGATCTGATCTACAAATAAGTTTTTTTTTCAAAACAAAGTGGACAGTTCTGCTTTCTCGCTCTCTCTCCCTCCCTCACCCCTTCTACTCTGTGCGCGACAGTGTGTGTATGAGGATTTGCGTGATTTAGTATATTGACAGTGTGAGTAGAATCAGACTTATGGTTTATGGTTGTTGGTACCTACGACTACTACTATTCGAGTAGAAGACGTAGACCTGTGAAAAAAGTTCACAAAGAAGTCTTTCTGTGAAGATGACACACCACGTCACTGTTAACCAGATGTCGGTTAGCGTGTCAGCTGACCGTTGTGACTGCGAACGTTACAGTGGCGCGTAGTAGGCCTATAGCCTCACTGTATTGGTTACACCCATTATGACAGTAAACTGTTCGGCCGCAACATTTTCAATGAAATACTAAATATGGCGATAAACTTTAGAAAAGAAGGCAAGAAATTTAAGCTCGATGAAACAAAATGGAGCTCACCGTCAAAGCAGAGAAGCCTAACCCCAACCCTTACTCCTTCTATCGTGTCAGGCCTCGCCATCGTTGCAGGGTTGACGAAACCCTTGTTGTAGGGAGACCGTCGTAGCAGAGGATACAGACGTTCGTAGGGACCTCCAGAATTCATGTCCAGTGTGTCGTCCAACTCAAAGGGAACCTCATCGTGTCCTGTCCTTTGCACAGGAACAGCTTGATATGGATAACCCTGGGTAGAACTTCCATCGATATAACTTCCAGAACTACTGTCAGTGTGAAGCCTGTATCCCGAGGACGAGCTGTAAGAATCGCTATGATTTTCCACGTTCGTCACGCAATTCGCTAGTGACGTGGGGAACACTTGTTGCACAGGCTGGAGTCCTGTAGATGAAGTAGGCGCTGGAGATGAGCGCGATTCTGTCTGGGTTCTTGCCTGCTGCCACCGACTGTTATGTCCACTGGCGTCACTGACAATCCGGCTCGCAACTCCAAGACTGCCATTTGTACAGCTGCTATCGTCGAAACCGTTAAGAACGTCACACCGGGACTGAGATGTCGATAGGTCGCTGTCACTATAGTTTCCGGGGGATATGTGATCTACTCGGTTCCTTAAAGACGCTCCTGATCTTTGCGTAATATCACCTGCTTCCGCTCCACTCATTCTGTATCTCTGCTGTTGGCTGCTGCTGAGTGTCTGCAGAATTCTTCTATCAGTCCACTGACTATTTTATGGCGTGTGTTGTATGTTCAAAGACCTATATAAACATACATAGTATTGTAACGTTTTACTGGGTGAGCTAGAGTTTGGAGAAGTTCTGAGAGACGAGGACCCCAAAGTGTCCAGCTAACGATCCCCGGCCCCTTTTCAATTAAAAGGGAAACGACCAGATAAGTTAGCACATTTATTGAACTACGAACATGAAGAAAAAAACGTATTAAGTGCGTGCGTGAATGTATGTGGAGGTGGAGTGTAATACAGCACTGCCGCTACGCTGGAAAAAGATAAACCCACAAAGCAATTTAACTATTACAGCGTGTATGACTACTTGCGGCGCATATTCCAAACAGGGACTGAATCGTCAACGGAATGAATTTTCACACACAACAGTTGTTCACAGTCGCAGTCCACACGGAAGAAGTTTACAGAAGACGACTTGGAATCGCAGAATCTCAGCGTCCGATCTGCGCGGCGTAGATCCAGGGAAGTGAAGATAGAAAAGTCGAAGGCGGTCTGAAGACCCAGCGACGCCTTCGACGGAGATCTGCAGCAGTTCGACCTGGTTCTCGCATGGATTCCCGGACTGTTAGGCAACGTAGATAACAGTTTGGTTCAGTCACCTTGGAATGTCCTTGATTAACTGTCCACAGGATAAGCGCCTTGCCCCTCGTAATCCCGGATCTAGAGGAACACCACACCACAGCTAGGGGAATCGTTCTCCAGGGGTGCTCACTCGCAGCCTACTACACAACAGCGTCGAGTAGCAGGACCATGAACAAATAGCACTGACCGCTTAACGGTTAGGTCATTCACACACTGATGGCCTAACAAACATGCCTGTCTCTTTCGGAACATAAGAAAGTTGACAAGGGTCTCGTCGTGGAAGCGCACAATAACTTCGCACGACGAGAAACAAGCGGATGCGGTTACACACTAACTGTTCACTATAAACAATATGTTGCTATATGAGCCTAGCTCACAGCGAGGAAAATATAGCAGCGGATGACCGTTACACAGCTTCACTAAACTATCAGCACGTCCGATCTCCTCGCTGCCTCCGACTGGACTCCCGAAAAGCGTTAAAACCTCCCCAAAATCCTTTTACTACCCCACGTGATCTATCTTTTCCTGTCTTCCCATTGGCTGAAGAATTCCGAATCCTTTTTCGATATTTTTCGATGTTTTTGATATTAAAATGACGCATCTTACTTCTACCTTTACTACTTTCTCTGCGTAACTAACGTTGTCAACTTTCTTGCATGAAAACTTCCAATAACATGTGAACTTACAGCAAAATAACAAGATTCCCAACAACAGCGGTGGGAAAACCCTTCACAATGTAACACATACACATTTATGTAATTAAGATAAAGTATCTTTCTTTTATGGAAAACGAAGCACCTCAAAATTTTAAACGAAGTATTCACTCACCGCTTATTTTGACAGGAAGATTTTAAAGACAGAAACTGAATGATAGCTTCTTTCCTACAGTTACGCGTAAATAAAACCTTTCGCATATACTCGGAAATCACTCGTTACTGAACTGACAAAAAATATTAAATAGTTTGTATTCAGGACCTTCAGCTCACAAGCAGGTACACTCTGCAGTTCAACATTGAATATTATTTTGGTTGCCGTTCGTATTAGTTGTAATTGTACTAATTTTAGAAACAGCCCACGCAGCAAAGTAGGTTCCTCGTGCCCGACACCTGTCTAGTGACACCATACACCCTAACAACAAAGCTGGGGGTTACTCGGTGCTATATAACCTACCTCCTTAAGTCGTGACGCATATTTTTCACAAAATTGTTTGGGTAGGCGCAGATTACTTCATCAGCTATATTCGCTTTTAAAGTCCTACTGGTATTATATTTCTTTGAAACGGCAGCAATATTTTTGTACGTATTCTCTCCAAATAATGCTAGTTGAAAGAAATAGATGTATGTTGTTTAGTTCTTTTTTTAACTTGTGTAAACCTTAGTGTTCTCCAAATGTTATTGGTTACTTTCGTTACATGCGTATTAGATCATATTTCGGTGCTAGAGCTCAGTAAAATTACTGATAACCATAGCTTTGGGTTTGATAAAGAAAGCTATTTTCTTGGTGAGTGACTGGCTAATCCAAAAATCGTATTTGTAAAACCGCAGTGCTTCCAATATTGTTATTAAAGCAGTTACATATATCGAGTTCATCCAAGGAAAGAAATAATTATTACGATTTGGACTGCACTTCTCAGATTACACATAAATTTGCAGAGCAAGTCTTGTTCATCTGTTTTCTCTTCAGATCATGCTAAACACTCGTGTCCAAGTTTGGGTGCAACTAATATTCAATGGAATACAAAGATCGTCAGGCTGCAAAAGAAGGTGACCCGAGATCCTGTCGCGACCTGACACAGGTATCGGAGAGAAAATTTGACAACCCCTAGTTAATTATATGCACACAACCCTTGTCTGTGTGCGTGCGTGCGTTTGCGCTCGTTATTATTGCAAGTTTTCTCTCGTTGTTAATAACCTGGGTTGCATGGGCGTTGGTATCCCCTGTTCATACAAAAAAGTGCACGTAAAATACACCGGACGAATGGGCTTTACAAAGGCCTTTATGACTGTGCAGAAACAAACGCTCCTGCGAATGTTTGTATCTTCGCCATCAGTCACACGAGCTGCCCTGAGCCCCACTTGCCCTGTGTATTTCATACGTGCACCTCTGAAGATGACCGACATCAGTCACACGAGCTGCCGTGAGGCCCACTTGCCCTGTGTATTCTATAACCGAGAGGTGCAATATGAACGTTAGGGGGCCTGGTTAGGTCAGTTGGTAGAACTGCGCACTAGCAGATGGAAGGTTGCTGGTCCCAATCCTGGTTAGGCCAAAGATTATTTCCTGGAGTTAAACATCGTGCAAACTCCATTCGGCCATTCCCCCCCCCCCACACACACACACATTATACTGCCTGTCCTCACTGACCATCAGTCTGGTGGGGTTTTTTTTCAGTGCATAGTTTAGCAATAGGACCCCATCCCCCATAGTGCGAAATCACCGCTCTAAATCACCACCACCACCATATGAACGCTTGAACAGGAGAAACGAACGCCCATGCAACCCAGCCCTGGTGTCATTAGAGAGATCCCGAAACCTCCGTCCAACATAACTGTCAAACGGTAATCGACGGGAAACCCCCTAGGTTTTTTCCCCATGACTTATGACGTCATAGCCCAGCGCTCACCACAGCTCAAAAATGTGGTCCTTGCTGATTCCCCGAACCCGTAATTGTATTGTCATTTTCCTTAGTCCCAGCGTACTTGTCCGGCTTTAGACTCCGCCCCGTCTGAGAAGTTCATTCCCAGAACACGTTTACCCGTCGATAAGTACTCGTACACTTAGTGTCTCAGCTTGATCTGTGAGATAGCTTGAGTAAACACCTTGACGAATTTGTTTTTCTGTGCAGTAATTACAGTCGCCTTTGTGACATATCGTAAGCGGGATGCAAATCCTCGAGATAAGACAGGGGCTTTAAATAGCTCGCAGGCTGTCTCTAGTCATAAAAGACTAAGCTTCCATGCTGGTTGTGTAAACAGCTCTGACCTACACGCATGCAGGTCTCCTGTTATGAGCACATTCCTAGCCGCCAGTAGGCGACACTTCGGGACCCGAGACTCTTTTGCTACCAGAAAAAAACTTAACACATGTACCTGTTGTGTGCGTCAGCGGGGGTTTTCTTTTTCCTTTTCTTCATTTAAAGCTCTATCGTCAGCACATGGGATCTCTTTTGTTTCGCAGATTCTGGTGCCATTCATTTTATGACATGAACTACAGCAGGGAAAGAAATCGTCAAACGACCGACTGACGTATAGACATATGACTGACGATTCAGAGTGAGCAAAAGAGCCGGTCTTCAAAGCATAAATTCGAACCGATTAGACTTCATTTTTACGACTACTGCAACGCGATCGCGCGCGCACTCTCGGACAAGCAGGCACATGCACACATGTAAATACACGCGAAGTACATATGCGTACATAATTACATGCAAGCATACATAAAATGTGCATACTTTACTAAACCTCCGTTTGCCCGCACCAGTTTCTCTCCACTCTGATCTCATACTATCAGGAAACCTAAATCTGTGTCTTTAAATACTGAAATTTTCCTGCGTCTCTACAAGTTTATCAACGACTCTTAACGTTTTTAAAGATCAACAGTATTGCTCGCATGTGCATGGTCTCCTTATTTTCCAAGCAAGGCTTATTAGTAAGTTGTACGTTCTTACCTTGTATTAGCCTCAGTCCAGATACTTCAGGGATATAACTGTCACGCAAGCAAAAAGGAAATCCTGGAATTTTTGTAATGCTGTTTATGCATTTAAAGTCGTATTTGTCTCTTTGTACTTCCTGCTTAAGTGTCAACCGGGACATTCCGTAAGTCCATAGTGTGGTATTCGTGGATTTTTCACCCTTCCTTTCTTCTTTTTTCCCCTTCCTTCCTTTCCTTCTCCAGTTAAAAATTTTGTCACACTAGACTACTTCATAAACCTGCCTGTTTTCCGTACCTTATATGGCAGCCACCCATGAGCTTTTAGATTCTAGCGTCACCATGATGTTCTTATCTTGAATATAGCTGTCAATTTTTTTTAAAAAGTGCATACATGCATTCCACCTTACAGATGCACGAAAATAGACCAAGTCTCGCATACATTGTGTTTCCGTCTCCCCGCTTTCAGTGTAAATATGAACGGCATTATTTTCTTTTTTAATCACCTTTTTAAAACTGCTGAAAATTCATTTTCAGGGGATAAATCTCGGTATCGCCTTAGAACCTCACAAAAGAACATAGCGATCCTTCAACATATCATGTATCCAATCATGAATATGTAAGAAGAACGACTATTAAAAATCCTCAAAATCTAACAAATGTTTTACAATTTTTTTTCTAATTGAAAAGGAGTTGGGGAATATATATATAAAAGAAAATAAATGGTGTCGTATTGTGTTACATTGTGGGTCTGGTAGGACAAACAATTTGAATCATAGACCTGAATAGAATTCGTCTGCATCAATGTTGTTCATATTTATGTTAGAATTCTATGGTCGGGCCTTTTGTCTGGGCCCGTTACCCAAAGATTAAGCTCAAAGCTGACCAAGCCCCGAAGCCGATTCGCACCTCGTAGGCCGGCTTACGACATGCAGCAGGTGTAGAGCTATGTAGTGGATGGCATGAGATAGATAGCAGGGGTAAATATTCTGGCAGCTGATGTCAGCCAGGGTATGATTACAAGCAGGAAAGCCCTAACCTATTATAATCAGCCAATCTTTCAAACGACTCGAGTCAGACTGTCAGCAGCTAAAAGGTGCTGACATCAAGATGGACACAGAAAGTGGCAGTGCAATAGTATCATAGGTGAGACGATGTTTGGAGCCTAGATTTTTGTACTGTCCAAAGTGAACTGCTTCTGGCATTCTGACAGATCCGATGCCAGGTCTCTAATTTCACGCACGCACGCACGCATTTTGTAGTCGTTTCATTTGGCATGTCGGACCATCTTTTACTTTGCATTGTGACTGCGTCTAGAGACAGGTCTCACACGCTGACGGCTATATCGACGAAATTTTGTGTACTGTGTGACGTCACGACTTCAGCGGTAGCGACTTGTCTACAATAGAAAAATTAAGTTGGTACCCACAATTTATTCCCAACCCTACCCAACCCACCCGTACACCTTCCCTACCCCGCCCTTATCCCCTTTCCTACCCCTACGCCGAAGAAAGTCAAAAAAAAAAGAGGAAATTGAAAATTGGGGAATCGAACCACTGTGGCTTCGGTTGTATAACCCATCGCTTTCGCCACACGGCTATACTTCGACGACTATGCTTCTTAAGGCTATGCGCATGTGTGGGGGTGCTTGTATGTGGGTAGATGTATATGAGAGAGAGAGAAAAGGAGAGAGAGAATAAACTAATGAATACTTTGTTCAAGCCTTCAGGAGCAGAACGAGACAGCATCGGATGATGTGCGAGGTAGAAATATTATTGTTTGTGCTACTTAGTATTACAATGACAGTGCTGCACACACAGCAAACAATTCTTTCTCCTCCAAGTTAATCTTCCATTTTATTCAACCCAAAATCTTTCGAAAAACGTAGCTTTCCTTGCTTACTTTCAACTATTTCGAAATCCCGAAATTACTTTATTGATTGAAAATATTTTCACCAAAAACAAGCCAAGTAAATTTGGTAGATTAGACGGATAGTGGACTTTGGGAAAATTTTCTGAACACGTCCTGCGATTATTTTCCGTGTGTAGTTAAAGTATTCAGTCCCCTGTCCTACCAGGAAGACTAGAACAACACACACTGCCGAAGCCTTATTTTATTTTTTCTGCACACTTTAAATGCTTTGAGTCATATTAATGCCGAATTTATTTCTTGCTAATAATGGGAGTTTTCATGGCAGTCGCAATTGTTTTGTTTCCGTGCAGCAGATGGACCAGTCAAGCACGGACAGGAACAGGCTGTTGGAAAGTAACACATCTGCCCACTCAAATAGCTCACGTTTCACACCTGTCCGAAATAAGTCAGGGTCCCAAACAAGTTTTCTATTGCTTGGAGACATACGCATGCAACACTGTAGAAACGCTGTTATGGATATTCATCTTCCCAGAACAGATCTGGCATAGACTTAAACTGATGTTTCTTCAGATCTCGTCGTGCACGCCTTACATCTTCGGCGCTGGCGTCCTCGTAAAGATCCGTGGTCGATTTACCCACTTGCGGGGACCTTTTCTTGGATTTAAAGTGACCAGCAATCTTCGCCAGTGTAGGAAACAGACCATTTGCCAGCTGCTGGTTTTCTTCTTCAGTTCTGGGCTCCGCTTTCAAAAATGGTTCTCGGTCATTCTCTGGAACAGCAGGGTTAGAGGAAGTCTGTCGCGGCTTTACAGCGTCGTCGATTCTCCTTAGTGACACATATATCCCGCTAACATTCTCGGCGCTAGGGCTTCGGGGCTTGGAGCCTAGAGGAGGAGGCACAGGCAGGGGTTTGCTTGCAGTTGATTCAGTTCTGATATCCTGGCTCCTGGAGAGAACACTATCAACAGAAAAGGTTTTATCTTTGAAATAAATGTCTATAAGGGCGGATAATCTTTGAGATCAACAAAGTTAATAAAAAAACAACAAATGAGAACAGAGCGCTGTAAATCATCAAATGATAATCCCAACAAAGTACTGGCAGCGCTAGTAAACAAAGTTAATACAAGAGCGTTGTTGGTGTTTTGGAGTTTGAAATCAACAGAGGGACTCACTATTCTTCCATTACGTCCGAAGGTTTTTTTTTGCACTCATCACAATGCTACGTTTCCCCCATCTCTTTTATTAAAGTCAGAGAATTTTGCAAGCCGGTATTGATTATCATTTGGAGACTGCGTTCTACGAATTTTTGTGCATGGGAGGAGATATCTATAATGTCTTTATTTCTGCCTTTGACCAACCTTTCCTTCTTCATCAAGCTTTCCAGTGCATCGAGGACTTGCAGGGCAGAAGGTCTGTCGCTCGGGTCACATCGCCGACACGAGAGGATCAAGTCATACAATTCGTCAGGACAGTGGGTGGTTTTCGGCAGCGGGACCCCAGCCTTCACTATAGTTGAAACCTGAAGAAGACATATATCACGTTTTGGGGGTTGGTGGGTCAAGGCAATTACCCCATTAGACTCTAGGTGTAATCCATCAACAACCATCTTGCTTAAGTTCGGTCGTTAATCCCCTCATTCAAGCCGCTAGGTAGCTGTCAGCTAATCGCCAGGCCAGGTGGACGCAGTAGTTAGGTGCGTAAGGTGCCTCAGGGGCCTGTGATTACATTTCTACCTACGCGTTTGTCGTCTTCCTAACGGCGGTCGTGTGCAGCGAGCACAAGAACGACTCGGTAAGAGAAAAAGTAAGCTCCCATGTCACGACAGCATATCGCAACAAACCATGCAAGTCACCGACTGGCGTGCTAGATCGCTGACAACCCAGCTGCAAGACTGCGAAAAAACACGCTGAGCGTTCCTAGTGGAAGGCATAAAGAGAATGCTCACCGCTTCCAGCTCCTGGCTGGCGAAAGGAACTGAGTGTAAGTCCGATGCTGATGGATTTTTCAGCAGGATCTCCCGTGCTCTAAATGTCTCCCAGAACACAGTTCCCAGCATGAATACGTCGTTAGCGCGCGTGTAGTCCCCTGATGTCAGTACTTCCGGTGCCAGCCTGACGAAATAAATACTTTTTACGAGAGTTATAATTTGCACGTTGCAGACTAAGCAAGTCTGCTGATAAATAACACCTGTCGGTTCATGGGATGGTTAGTCATACTAAGCGAGCTTGAAAAAGCTATTTAAAAATGGAGCCAATCAAAATACAGTCTTACATAAAATATGCTAATCGCTTAGGGTCACCACTGAAAACATTCCAATTTCCTGGAAGATCATTCTGCCTATAAACCCACCCTATCCCTCACTCTAACCCCCACCCCTAGCCCCCACCCTAACACCATCCCTTACCCTTCACATAAACCCCTCTCCTCTCGAAACATCGCGCCTCTTCCTCTCTCCCCCCGCCCCTCCGTTTTTTACACATCCGAAATAGAGCTCGCCATTTGATTGGCTCCAGTGAATTAGAGCTTTTACGTGCTGCACACCCAAGATGGTTTTATAGAGATAAGAACAATCGGCTGTGGATTAAAAAAAAACATATAAGCAGAGAAAGAGAAGTTCATCTGATCTGATGGTATTCGACAAACGTAAAGCGTTGGATTCTATGCCAGCAGTTGTGCGCTCACCATCTTCTACTGTCTTCGAAAGGTTCTTCAACAACCTGCGTCTCTGGCGATGCGAGACGCATCATGCGTCCAATGCGACACAGTATGACCTGCAGCATTCGGTCGATGATTTTATTGTATGTATGAAGGTAAACAGTAGGAATACCCCCCACGCAACCCCCGGAAACAATGTTAACTCAGAAGTACATTGCAATAGAATTTTTCTGAGCCTAGCTACTGTCTACTTCTTACATACTTTCCTATCTTAGCTTGAAACTTTCCACGTAAATCCTCTCTCCAAAATCGACCTGACCTGGTGGTTGTCTTTCCTGATAAGAACGTAAGACGCCCTCAGGTCTCGGAGAAGCCAGCCTTTCTCGTGCAACCTGTGCACGGCGCGTGCAGCGGACGCAAACACTCCCAGGAAATGCGGTGGTCCCATTGAGAAGTATTCATCATCGTCCGTTAAAAATCCTCTGGCAGCTGCCTCCTTCAGAGTCCAAGATGGGGGATAGTCTCTCTCCTGCAGCATCGCCGGTATACGGCAAATGCGGGCACAAACGACACGACACGCACACACAACACGAAACGCATACGTGTATGGGGGTTGAGCGCACACACAAATACAGGTGTATAAATAGATGCGCTTAACGGACGCATGCAAAAACACGCACAAACTATCTTTTATTGATCGTTATCTGCTACGGAGTTGGTGGTTGGGGTTTTTTGCGTCAGATTTGATGCGTTTTCTTTACCGTTAAATTAGAACCCCAGTCTTCCCATCTCCGTTGGCGAATGTGCGTATATACTATATCTCACCGATTACTAACGACTTTGTCTGTTTGTTTGTTTGTTTGTGCATGTTCGCTTTTTTTGTTTGTGTTCGCTTGTTGGTTTGTTCGTTGGTCGGTCGGTCGGTTGTTCGGTCGGTCGGTCGTTTTGCTCTTGACTAAGCCCTCCACCCAACCTCCCTTCCTCTGGCCCCAAGACAGGAGTCAATTCTGGCCTGTTGAGCATTGGGCTTAGCTGCTATTTGAAGGATGCACCTGACGTAGTGTTCTGATCATTATTTTTAACTACTCACTCTTTAGTGGGCTTACTTGCACACACGGTAAAACTTGTCTGGCCTTCGGTAGCCGTTGAAATGTTGAGGTTAATAATCAGAAATGTCGACTCAGACGTTCCAGTTTTAACGTACGTGAATAACGTAGCCATCTCTTGCGCGGTCTCCGGGCAGCATTTCAGCGCGTGTCCAGTCAGTCACACCGGGCAGACGGCCGCCACTGGGCGGTGCGCACATCATCAGTGGCATGAGAAAGTTCTTCGCGAACTTTGGTGACAGATGCTCTTTAACGGTTGTGTTGTTTTTCTGGAACAGCGTAAATGATTTCAATGCTTCAGGGCTTTCTTAACTGTACTCGCTGGCAGGGCGGCTAGTTCCCACGTCCCCAGAGCGCCGAACAAGTTAAGCTATCCGTATAACTACAATAGTCAAAACAATTTTGAAGGTCCTTGCCGAAATTAAAGTAAACTATTGCTTGTGCCGTCTCACTTGAAGGTTTTTTGCATCCTGTGTTGAGGTACGAGCAAATAATGTGCTGTAACCAAAAAAGTATCGTGACACCACTGTAAATTAGCTCATCAGCAGTACATCATACTCTCAAGTGTTCGTCGAGCTTTTGTCGAACAACGCTCTGTTGATGTGATCTTAACACCGAATTCAGTAAACTAGGACGACCATTTTCGTAGCTTGAAACTGTCAGGGACGCGAGAAATCTGTTTCCATAGAGACTCAGTTCTCCTTTTACTGGTGGCAACAGGAATGTAACAAGCAGTGGATGTATAGAGAACCGGGATATTGTTTTCACCACGTCCCCATCTAAAATTGATAATGTCCGGTACGGGCAACAGCTTACTTGGTGCTTTATGTTGAGACATTCGCGCGAAACCATTTCGCAGATTTTGACCTTCATCACACTGTCGTCATATATATCCCACCCTAGGGCCCGAGCGCCTTCACTGGAGCAGTAACGCTTCGTTTCTAAAACAAAAAATAAAATAAAGTAAAATAAAATAAAATATTCCATTCGTTCTGTGTCATTTTGTGTGCAACAGTGACATGAACAATAGACGCTTTTCTTGGCAAAGCTATTAACAATCAAATAAAATTTACTTACTGAGACGAGCAATCTCCTCCTGTAACTCCCTCGGAATGCCCTAAAAGAAAGAAATAATATCCGTCAAAGAAGAAAATATTCTCTAGAAAGGGAAGCGCCACTCTACAAACTGGAACTGTCAGCTGTGTTGCAACTGTGTGGCGTAAGAATCTTAAGTAAAACCTTCCCTAGATTTTCTCGAGATGAAAACAAAATGGTTCTCTCATTCTATCTGTACGTCGTCATGGACACAAGTGCGTCCACATAACCGGAGCACGTCAGTGTAACGCCCACAACCCAACACGTACAGATAAATATTTTCATTAAGTCCCAAGTCATTTCCTGAAGTTAAAAAAAACTGAATATTTGTCCGTTTTTAAACTATTCTCCTTAGCTACACCGCCATCGTCAGATTATCAGAAAAGTATTGACATCAGCAATGCTGTTTTCGGGATAAGACAAATTTCTTGCGCAGAGAAAGACTAGGTAAAAAGAAAGATGTGATGGTGTATCCAGTACTAAGTAATGCCAGGGTAATACAGTTGGATATCGAACCGGAATAGACTTCTTCGCGATGCATAAGAGATCCCATGTGTTTGTAGGATTTAAAAGGGAAAGACATATACACATTTCGAACAGGATATCAGGCTTTTCTGGGAACAAACACCAGTTCGATAGACGGCTGAACAATATATTTTCCTCAAGGGTAGTTAGTCGCTGCCTGTATCATTGCCACAAGTGTCTTGGTCATTTAGTATGACCATGCCGCTAGAATCTCACCCGCTCGGGAACATGTCGTCTTTGGCGCTGATCACTTGAAAATACCGGATACTCGTCTTCCTTCGTAACGGACTCTCTGCGCCTGGCCTTAACCTCTGCGACAGGTAATCACTCATGAAGATGAGCTTTCCCACCTCCTCCATTTAGAGTCCATACACAAACTATAGCTCAACATGTGGAACTCCGCTTATAATGCATACCCAATGGGTCAGTTGGTAATGTGCTGATACCCGGATGATGCTTACATCCGAAGCTTAGTGCCACGATCTGAATATAAACGGGAGCTAGCTCACAGAATGTTTAATGATCGAATCGTCGATGTGGCCGAGCTGCATGTAAGCAGACTCTGCGACCATTCCCAAAAGGGCAGTTGGTGTTATAAATGAATTAAGTGCCGAAAATATTTTAGCCTCATTTTAGCATCATTTTATCTTTGAAATATAAGTATAACAGTTAACATCAGTTACCAAGTCATGTGTGAACTTCATGCACATCCTTTTCCTGAATTTCCTTTCCTTCACCTTCATTCTAATTTCACAGTGACCTATTGCTTTTACCTGTTCCAGCGCCAATGATTTCATTTAGAACGTTGCGGACGTCCTTGAGATGAGGTCGACGGGAAGGGTCAGAGGCCGTGCAGTTCCGGATGAGTTCATACACGTTGTCGGGAATGCATGGCCAGTGAATGAGGGTTACGCTGTCTTGCACTGTAAGCATCTGTAACAGACAAAAGCTCCATGTTATCTTCTCAATTCTGTGCATAGGCATGCTATAGTAGGCATGCACCTCAGTCATAAGAACATGTGCAGTCATGTCGCTTACATATTCACAGAAGTCCCACCTAATACCAAACCCTAACTCTACCCAATCCCACCCCCCCAAAAAAAAAATCTTAAAAAAATGTGTTTCGAACATGTGACATAACTGTGAAAGCCAATGTCTTTACCACTCTGTGACGTGGCGGGCCGTACCTTAACTTATTGGACTCGACTTCTCCGAATTACTGGACAAACTTTTATGGTGACCTCGTAAAATGTAGATTTAATTGAGCAATCATCACCAAAACCTTTACTGCAACAGGTCAATGGTTTCTACACCAGAGGATGACGACGCTATGAAATAATGTGAATAACTAGAGAAATCTACCGAGGGAAAAGATTCTCATACTCTGACACGTTCGCTCAGTCTCTCACAGGCAAAACACTTCTTGCTCAAGAGCCCCCACCCTCGTAAAAGACACAACTGTAGCGAACCGTTATTCAACATATATTTCAAACACTGACTCGACAACATCAAATATATCTACAGATTATTTACAGAGAATCACCGTGCTCTTGTCTAGGGTAAGACGCTGCCTGATTACGTCATACCATGTGGTATCAGACAAAGAAGATAATCAAACTCCAGAGGGGGAATCAAACTGCAAGACGGCCTATGATCCCGCTCAATACACAAATACAGTAAGTGACCGACAATAGAGCTCCTACTCTTGTCACTACTGCGACAACTATTTCTGCGATACACAACTCTGAAGCTATACAAACTGAATCAATAAGTGACCAACGACAGAGCACCTACTCTGGTCACTATTCAAACAACCAAACAACTGCTTTACCGCAATACTCAGCTCTAAAGCTATTCAACGACCAACACTGAAGCTAAGACACTTCCACGAACCGCACTTCACTCTATACCCTCTTAGCGTACTTGCCCGGCAGCTAGCTTATGACGTCTCCTGTCTCCGGCAGGATAAAACCATCTATCTTATCAACCCGAGTCACAGACTCTAAGATAATCTATGGCAAGAGCAGTCCTACAAGGCACAACCACAGTCACTTACTCCTTTGTCTAGTAGTCGGCAGAATACACCCCGGGTACCTGCGTGAGATGCTGGAGTCCTTTACTCTTTTTCACGTCTTTGGCTAAGTTGGCGAGGGCAGAGGTCCGTGGGTTTACACGTGTCCGCTTCTTGTGGTCCTCCTACATTAACTCTCTCTCCATGTCCTGTCCTCTCTGTGTGTATCTCTAATGTGGTGGCAGTGGTGGTGATTTAGAGGGACAGTGCTTCCACCGCGCGGTGATTTCGCACTATTGGGGATGGGGTCCTATTACTAAACTATGCACTGAAAGAACCACCAGACTGATGGCTGCAGTAAGATGGCCAGTGCGAGCAGGCAGTTTAATGTGGGGGGAGATGGCCGAATGGAGTTTGCACAATGTTTAACTCCAGGAAATAATCCTTGGCCACATCAGGGTTCGAACCAGCAACCTCCATCTGCTAGTCCGCAGCTCTCCCAACTGAGCTATCCAGGCCCCTGTGTATCTCTAATCGCGTTTTTGCCTCCTTAAGTAGCAGGCGTTCTGACGCATTAACCTTGAGTAAACCGGTTCTAGGTGACTAGGTGGAGCAGGGAAGCTGCCATGACCAATGGCGTATCACTCACCTACCTAAGCGTGCAGAAAAGGGGAGGAGCTAGCTGGCTAAGCTAAGAGTGACAGGTGATATCCTAGGAGTGACATGTTACACACTCAGCTATTGGTCATTACGCATTGACCTCTTCGCTGTAGCTATAAGAAGTGAGGCTGGTCAGGGCTTGACCCATAGTCATCTGTCGTGGTTAGCAGCCGAGATGCGCATGCCAGCGCCTTGGTAGGTCTGCGCATGTGCACCTGCACCCCTGGAACTCGTGGGAAAAGTATTTCGCGGTCCGCCAGGGAAGGATCATTATTGTCAACTTTTCATTGAGAATGTCTGGTATAACATAATTTGCGTGATAGACTTGTTTGGGAAGACTCTGGGCGGCTGGAATCAAAGCTTGAAGAAAGACAATAAGGACTGATAACGGGTTGTACTGAAGTCTCCACTGACTAGTTAAGCTCCTCTGCGGAAAGTATCAGTGACGAATGGATGTCGAGAAATCATGGAATGACAATTGGAGACTTGTGGACTGTCGGAAGGTGTGAAGAAGGCTTAACGGCCTGCAGTGAAGAAGCAAAGCGAGACGGTGTAAGACCTGCTGGTGATAAGATGTGCCTATAGCTCGCTCAGAGGTCAAGGGTTGAGCTCAAGTGTTGTATACTGTATGGTTTTCAGTTGACGTAAATGTGATCGCGTACCCGGCCTTGGTGGCGGTGTTCTGGATTTGAAAAGAACGTGTGGGAAATTCGGACAACGTCGGATCTGTGGTAATCATTATGAACTAGGCGAGGAAGCTTATCGATGAGGAAAGGGGAGGGGGAAGGGGGGGGGCTACCTTCTATGGTACAAACCGTTGTGAGAATTGTGACGTTTGTTTAACGTCTTATTTGTGTGTTACTACAAGTGACACCGTTTGCATACACTGGCAGTTGAAAAAGATATGTGTGCGTACTGGTTGATACTCGATCATGTCTTATTGTACACGGTGGTAGTTCGTTGTGATGAGAGCCGTGTATACCTGGCTTACACCGACCTGTGAAAAAAGCCTGGGAGTTCCCCGAGATTAGCCACCAACATGTGAAAATAAGCCCACTCTAAATTCACCTGTACAAAGTTATCGTCTTTCACTGCATTGCTGGGCTGTGCGATGGTCTGGGAAGATTGCAGAGGGTCGAGTCTTACAAATGCATTGTCATTCATGTTTGTATAAACATGTATTAGCACTACATTGTGTGGTTCCGTCAACATCTTTGTTGTCCTTGTGACTTTTGGTCGTGGCCGCGGAAATCGACACGTTGGGAGTACACAGAATTCCCCCAGAGACGACAGGTACACACATCCCTTGTCTTTTACATAAGTTTTTACGAACACTGACACGTGAGAAATAACACCAAAAAAAAACCAAAGTCTTCAGACTGCTTCGGAATGAAGGAGCCCGGGCTGGCGCATGCGCGTATGCATGTCTCTGTAGTGAGCGCACGTACATTCTTTGGAAATAAAACAAGATTAAAAAAAAAAAGAAAATCACCTGTCGCAGAGTGTCGGCTGTGGACCGGTGGAGGCTACTGAACGGCTGTGACCCGTGTGTCCACAGCTCATACATGACACAGCCAAGGGCATACACCATGGATCTCCAGCTGTACTCCCCCCGTACCAAGGCCTCTGGTGACGTCCACAGGACTGGGATCGCACCTTGGTCGGTGACTGCGGGACAGATTGTAGTCTGAATAACAGTTCTCATACACGAGGCCTCGTCGGATTCTTCATGAACATTTCGGAATTGTGACAATTATATTCTCTCTTCATCCTGTATATAAGTATACGTATGTGATGCTGCCACTGATTATTTTAGTGCAATTTTAAACATGTCCTGTGTTCACGCTGGATTTTTTCAGAGCACGCATGTCTACGAACTGCATTCACTACACACGTACATACGCACAAACGCATGAATACATATTCAAAAGAATAGAGGGCAAGGGATGAGGGAAGGGAGGGAGAGAGAGCAGCGGCACGACAGACATGGGTGGGGGGGAATGGGGGAGGGAGAGAGAACGGGCCTGGCTGAGAGAGGGTTTTACCTGGTATGATGCTGTCCTTGTTATCTGCTTTGCGATACTGATGTGCCAACGCTAGGTTTGCCAACCGGATGGTAAACTCTTCAGACGACAGCACTTCAATCAGTTCCCCTGCCTTCCCACCCCTCCTTCGTCGCCCCACCACGACCATGTCGTAAGCAGTGATGTCACGGCTGGCTATGCCCTGGGAGTGGAGGAACTCGAGGGCTGTGACGATTTGCAGCGTGACGCGGCAGAGGGTGGGCGTGTCCAACCAACGCTGGCCCCCTCGGTGGCTTAGCAAATGGTCCAGCAAGCGCTGACCTCTGAGCTGCTCCGTGACGTAGGCAGGGAAAGGGTTGATCTGGTAGGCCAGCATCTGGACGATATTCGGGTGAGGCGAGAGCCGAAGCAGCATCTCCAAATGACGGACATGACCCGCGAGCCTGTTCGACTTCAAGCACATCCTGGCATCTTCCACCGTCAGGCAGCCGATGGTGTGAACCAGCACGAAGCCCTCCACCTGCCCTTCTGCCAGCCGACCGCTGAACCTGTGCCAGCCGCACGTTCTTCCAGTGACCTCGACCTCCTGGCCTCTCTCACCTTCTTGCGTGCTGCTGACGTCTTCGAGGCACAGGTCGGCCACTCTCAAGCTGTCGGTCAGGTACTTGTCGTAGAAAGCCAGCAGGTTGGGAAGCGACAGGATGACAGCGCCGTTCATGGCCCTCTTGACGCCAGTCGACTCGTGGAACAGCAAGCTCCCCAGATCCGCTGCGGCAACGGCAGCTTCTCCACCTGGGTGCTCTTGGCAGGCTTTCGCCACTTGGACAGCCATCTCAGCTGCCAGTTTCGCATGGTGGTAACTTTGACCGCCAGCTTCAAACTTTACTACAGAAACGTACAGATAAAGCAGCAGAAGTATTACAGTGTGAAAGGACGTGCTATTGGAAAAAGACTTTGATGCCAAGGGAAAAAACCCAACACAGATATACAAAGACCAAGATTTTCCCTCTGCGAAACACATTTTTTCTTCCCTTGTAAAACCGCATGTTAACAGTCAGTTTGAACAGAACAAAAATGGAGATCAAGTCAGGGCTGTCACTCCCGCTCATGACCACAGCTCACCCTGTCTGGCGCCGTGAACCTGCCCCTGCGACGTGGGGTACCGCGCGTTACCAATTCTCCATT